>CM053576.1:49592830-49659411 GCA_028646485.1 Cryptoprocta ferox | reverse complement strand
GAGTACCCCTTCAGGACCTTTTTCTCTTTCCTCATCTTCGGGAATTCCTATGATACGGATATTGTTCCGTTTGATTGTATCACTCAGTTCTCGAATTCTCTTTTCGTGTTCCTGTATCAATTTCTCTCTCTTTTTCTCGGCTTCCTCTTTTGCTATAACTGTGTCTTCTAATTCACTTATTCTCCTCTCTGCCTCTTCACTCCGTGCAGTGGCTGCCTCCATTTTGTTGTGCACATCATTTATAGCCTTTTTTAACTCATCACAGCTATTTTGAAGGTCCCTAGTCTGTGTATCAATAGCCTCTTTGATGTTTTTTTCAAGTCTAGCAATTAATTTTATGACAGTTATTCTAAATTCTTGTTTAGTCATGTTGTTTAAGCCTGTTTTGAGCAGTTCTGTGGCTTTGACTTCTTCCTGGAGTTGTTTTACAGTAGAGCTCTTCGTTTCATCATTTTGGCTAGCTTTCTGTCTCTTGTCAGTTTTAAAAGCTCGTTATGTACTGTGCACCTGTTAGTATTGCTCTATTAAAGGAGGCTCATTGACTGTCCAGGGCCTGTCATTTCAGAACGTGTTCTTTTAATGGTGTCTCTCAGTTTCTCTTGTTGTGCCTTTGATTATTTTATTTCCTTAGTCAGTGATATTTGGGACTCTCCACCACATATAATTTGGTTTGTTTCTTGAGGTATCCCTGAAAAGGAAACAGACTAGCATATAGGAAACAAAAGCTCGCAAACGCACAGACAAATGAAACAAACAAGCAACCCAAAAGGGGAAAGGAAGGAAAGAAAAGGAAAGAAAAGGAATGAAAAGAAATAAAAGAAGAAAAGAGAAAAAAAAAAAAGAAAAACAAGGTGGGGACAGAGACAGCAAAAGTCTGTGGACAGTCTTAAAGCATATAACCAGCCAAGAGGAGAGATAAGAATATGCTAAGGGAAATATATCTGGATGGCAGCAGAAAAGGAGAAGCAAAGAGAAAAGGAAAACCAACCAACCAAACAAAAGACAACTCCCCTGTGCGGATGGGTGTGGTTTGGCGTTAGGTCAGGTCTCGGGGGCTGCTCTCTCCGAGGCCCCGCCTTGGTGGTTGCAGGGAGAAGTATGGCGCCGCTTCAAAGCTTTGCTGGAACCAAGTGTTGCAAGCTGCCCTTCTGAGTCCGATCTCCCTGTGCCGCGGGCGAGCCAAACTGTACTCTCTAAGCTCCGCCTCACTTCCAAATCCTAGTCCATGCAGTTCAACACTGTCACCAGGGATGAGATGCATTCCCGCTGGCTGCCGGCCTCCCGGCCCGGCTTGCGCTGCCTTTTTCTCAGAGCCGCCGCCGCCGCCGCCGCCACCGCTTTTCAAGGCATCTTTCTAGGCGCCGCCACCACCGCTTTTCGCACCGCCGCCGCCTTTATTTGTGCTGCCGCCTTTCGCGGTGCTGCTTGGAATGGATGCCACTGCCGCTGCGCCCAAGGAAGAATTTGCCGGCCAGATGGGACTGATTTCTCTCCCCGCACCCGGCAGTGATATATGGGGAGATGGGCGAGTTTTTCCTCCCTTAGAAATGGTTCTAGGTGCGTTTTGCGTCACTCTTTCTCTTCCTGGTCTCTCCGGGGCACAGGGTGCCCTCCCTTTGTTGGGCTCAGGCTCCTTCCCCCTGCACCACCGGGACCTGCCCGTCCCCTAATTTTCCAGATCACAGTCACTCACTCAGGCATCTCTGAGGTTGTCTTCTTTCTGGTGTCTGTTTCTTCTTTCCCCCACTTGCAAATCCGAGTTTTATCCCTTCAGTCCTTCTCAGTTCAGTCCATGCGGGTGGGTGCAGATTACAGAGCTCCCTGTTTCTCTGCCATATTGCCTGCTCTCTCTAGCTATGCCCTTTTCTAAGGTGACATTGATCATCATTTGGATGAGCACATTAAAATTATATAAATCAGAGAATCTAAAAATGACACACACATAACTTTAAACATTTTGTTGTCTATGAAAACACTACTTTATATTCATTTATGAATCTTGTGTTATAGAGTCAAGGCTTACTTTTTGACTGTTCTTGCTCTTCAAAATTGTATAAATCTAAAATGGAATAATAATTTTGAACACCTGTGAACTTTGCTGAATGTAAGTGCCTTCTCAATGTTGTAATTTTTCTTTCCAAACATTTACTGTTTTCTCATTTGTAAAATGAATGCAAAGTTTATGGGTCTTGAATGTCATACAATTGTGTGATCTGTTTAAGAAAAATAATACAAGTTTGTAAAAAAAATTTGGTAAGAAAATGAATATTAATTTAAAAGGAGAAAAATAATCATATCAAAATAAAATTTTCCAAGGAGCTGATAAATTTTGTTTGTAAATTTTGTAAAGAAAATTTCAAAATTGTCCAAATGTCATTTTTTACTAATTAACTATTTGCCATAAATCCATACTTGGTTCTATATTTTGGGCTGCATACTTTTGATCACCTCTTCATATGACAATTCTATTGTAATACCACTGATTGCAATGAGAATAGAAGCATCACTAATCTTTCCTCTAGAATTATGGACTGAAATTTCCTTTTTTTTTAATTGAGCTTTTAGCTTTATAACTTATTACTGGTTATGACATAAACATATTTATAATTACTATCAAATTTGTGTATGACATTTTGACTTTTCTGGAATATTGCTTAATCATAAATACTCTATGATTGATTATATACATTAACCAGGGTTTCAGTATGCTCTTGTTATTGTGGGGTTAGAGGAGTATTGACAGGTCTAAGGATTTGGAAGACTTCTCACAGGCCTGCTTCTAGATTTATACATTTCAGATCTACCCACAAACTTCTGGTTCCAAGAACAAGCAAATTCCCATGCTTTTGTGATGCCTGGTGAGTCAGTACAAAGGACTAAGTACTCTTCTTGGAAGTATTCTTACAGGAGGGTAGTTAACAATACCTTCACATTTGTGCAAACAAAATCTGACTTCCAACAACACCAATACACTGCATGAAGCCCAAATGAATGTACCCACAACTGAACCACACCTTACCTAGAAGTCAGTATCAGCCCCATTCCAACACCACACACTTAAAGATAAAGCGAAATCAAAGGTAAGGTGGAGTGGAGCACACTGAGGTCTTAACAAGTTGAAATTGAAATATTTTAATTTCAAAAATTTTACAAAAACGCATTACTAGGGACTTCATCAGGGCTTGAAAGGAACTTGCACCAAGGAGAGACCCTAAAAGCCAAACTTCAATCCCTTCATGCTACATCTGCCTCTGCTCACTCATTTAGAAAAAAATATTAAAAAATAACTCTCTTATCTATTCTTTCCATGATGCTGTAATTTGTTTTCATGGAAAAATAATTATTTTATTTTATAAAATTCCATCCGTTTATGTAATGGAATTACATACAAATAGTAACAGGTATTATAGATGCAACATTTGGAGACAAATATAACCAATTCTGAGTGTGTGTGTGTGTGTGTGTGTGTGCACGCGTGTGTGTGTGTGAACAGACTGGTCTTTCTATACAATGGACACTTAATAATTAACAATAAAAAAGGAATAAGCTTTCAGTACATGGGATGGCATGGATGATTCTTAAAATAATTATATTGAGTGAAAGAACTCAGATTACAGAAAAGCACCTATCATATGGTTCTATTTATATAAAGCTGTACAGGGTACAAACTACAGTCACAAAAAGCAGATAGTGGTTGTGGAGGGGCCTCGGAGTCATGCGTGGGATTACAATCAAGAAAGAGGATACTTCTGAGTAGGATATATATGTTCACTATCTTGATTGTGGTGATGGCTTCTCATGTTTATATATGTGTTAAAGCTTATTAAATTGTCCTCTTTTAAAATACGCAGTTTTCAATGTCAATTATGCCTCAGTAAAACTTTTAAAAATGTTTGGCTTGCTTGCTAAAGGAGGAAAGGAACTATATACCAAAGAAACTGTAGTACTTAGGTAACATGTTCCAGAAGGAACTAGGAAACAATGTCTTGATATAGATGATGTTTCAGGGGAGGCTGAATGGAAATCTGGATGAGTACAAGTGTGTTGATATGGGGGTACCACACTCTGACATAGGGCTTAACACCCTGTAAAGTTCCCAGGTAAAGGATTTCATACATCACTGGGATGTCTGTTAGAAGCTTGGAAGAAGCAATGTCCCACATTAATAGACTGCAGCAGACTGTGGAGGAAGGAATCAAAATAATTCAAGAAGTAGAAATGCTATAATGGATCTACAATATAAGTTTAGAGAACCCACCAGGTGACTCTTTTCCTAAATAGTTCCCAGAGATGCTGTGTACCAAGGCAATAAGAAATGTGCAGGTGAATGGGTCACCATTATTCACTGGGTAGTTCAATGGCAGTTATTCTCTATAGGACAGGGATGATGGTGGGAAATACTGTGAGAGAACTGGACTCCGCATTAACAGTGAAAATATAATATTGATTGTTCCACATCCTGTTATAACTATAAATGGACAAAGAAAAGAACCATGACTGATAAGGGCATGAATGGCTCAACCTCAGGACTCTCAGAAATAAAGGATTGGGTCACTACATGAGGCAAGACGACCTGATCAACTAACCATAGAGAAGGGGAATTTAGGATGAGTGAGAGAGAAGTTTGGTAAAGAATATCCATTATGGCCTCAGGAATGTAGTAATGGTGCTTGTATTTTGTCCCAGTAACACTTGTCCTGTAAGTTTCCTAGAAACTATGACCAACTAGGATCCTGAAGAACCAGGGACTGGATGAAATAAACTCAATGTAAGAAAAAGGTGGATCTAAGTGATGCAAATTTTGGATTATAGTAGTTGCTGTTGGTGCTCTGATCAGATAAGCTGTTGAGGGTTGGCTGCTAATAGCTCTGAAGCCCTCCTCTCCAGAGAACCATCTTCTGAATAGGAACCACTGGACTGGCAATGCTATCCTCCCCTCACTCATCCCTAAAAAATCCACTTGCCAATGATTCGTTGACTTGGGAATATGAAGGTTCCTTGACTCAAGGTTGAAAGAATTTAATAAGATGAGCTGGAAACTTGTCACTAGGTGAGAGCATATCCTCACTCACTTTCTTCCTCCTATCTTGTTTCGCTCACTCTCCCTCTCCAAAATTACTTACTCAAGAATCCCTGCCTCAGGCTCTATTTTCAGAAAAATAGATGTAAGACAATGGGTTTCTGCATTTTAGTTATGTCTCAAATTTAAATTTCTTTAGAATTGTTTTAGTTCTGCCAGTCAGTCTTCTGAAGGGTTATGTGATCATGTGTGGGTTAGCGAAGGCTAGACTTCAGGCAGACATTAGGGAAGTCCTAAAGGCAAATAATAGTTTTAGCATTTTGCCCATCAAAACTTCTATACAGTGTTAAACCAGGGGAATAATAATTTAATAAGAAACTGTTTTCATTAGTGATAATGTAGTTTCATGGAAATTAGGTAGAATAACATGTATAAAAATCCTTTTATACAGCAAATGCATTTAGCAATAAACTTTTCATTTGTAAATATCAGCTCCTTCTAAGGGAGCACCAAGGCTATTGCCTGGTAGTGTGAAGTGCTTTGCTGTTATCCCTTAATGGGTCAACCGCGCACAATCTGGTGTGTCTCAAGGGAGACAAATAGCATGGGGCCTGCCATTTATGTGTTATTCAAAAGAATTATTCATTGTTCAAATAACCTGCTAAAAGATATTAATGGGGTGTAAAAAGCACTCTGTTACAATCTGCTTGGGCAATGCAGTTTGAAAATGATACTATATACTATAATAACAAACTTTCTGGGTGAATAAAGATATCCATAAAGTCTATCAATTTTTACCTTTGCCTAAAAAGTAAAAATTAGGCATAAAACATATAACCAGTTAAGGTAACTTTGTTTAATAAATTATTGAAAATTCAGTCCAATAAAGTATTTCAGGGCCATTAAAAATCAAGTTATGGAGGGGTGCCAAGGTGGCTCAGTAGGTTAAGGGTCTGGTTCTTGGTTTGGGCTCAGGTCATGATCTCACGGTTTTGTGAGTTTGAGTCCTGCACTGGGCTCTCCACTGATAGTGCAGAGCCTACTTGGTATTCTCTCTTTCTCCCTCTCTTTCTGTCCCTCCCAATCTCTCACTGTCTCTGTCTTTCTCAAAAATAAATAAATTAAGTTAAAGAATAAAAATAAAAAATCAAGTTATGGAAATATACATGATAACATAAGAATACTGTGTATTGACAGGGAAAATCAGGCTACAGAATAATATGTAAATCTTGTCCTCTTTTATATATAAAAATAAAAGATATGTCTACATGTGTATGTGTATATGTTATGTGTATATATATGCACATATACATATATATGCACAAATATGTATATATTGAATAAATATTAAATAAATATTTATAAATACAAAATAGCCAAGAGGTTTCTGCATTTTAAGAGCTTTTTATTTCTTCCTGCTCCTTTCTTTCCCACCGACAATTGGTACAACTCTCTGTCTTTCTTTAGCACGACTCGGTGTTTAATTAAGTCATAAAATATTAGATTAGGAAGATTCTTGGTTATTAACTAGTGTCAGTCACTAATCAAGACCACATATGTGATGTGGACAATCTGACATTCAGTGATAGTTCCCGTAGTAGTGAGTGCAAAACTTCACTTGGTGGCAAAATCAGATTCTTGTGAATTTATCCTTGGGTAGTTTCCTTTCTATTAACTGCTCTGGTGATGATGGTAATGATGATTACCAGAAATGTTATTTCTCATGATTGCCTTCAATTAGTCTTCAAAGTTTTCACTCAGAAGTATAACAGCCTCCAAAAACCATTTCTTAAAATGTTGGAAGATATACAACGTTGAAACATATTTTCTTTTAACTACAAATCCTCCTTTTCTTCAACATTTCCTAATAAACCTTTGTTTCTTCAGATAGACTAAAAAATAAAGCTGTATTGAAGACTTGTGGAGACACTGGACCTAAGCTGACCACCAGGAGGATCATTAGGAAGTTATTTCATATATTTCTTCTATGATAAAAAGCCTGAACTGGCATGGAAGCTATAGAAAGCTGGAAAGAAGTAGAGAAAAAACAAAAAACATCTATGAGCCTAAACCTAATTTAGTATTTTTAGTAATAAAAACATTATTAATGGGTGCCCT
This sequence comes from Cryptoprocta ferox, assembly GCA_028646485.1. Classification (NCBI taxonomy): domain Eukaryota; kingdom Metazoa; phylum Chordata; class Mammalia; order Carnivora; family Eupleridae; genus Cryptoprocta; species Cryptoprocta ferox. The sequence goes on along the minus strand of CM053576.1, from coordinate 49,652,273 downwards.
TAATACTTAAAAGAAAGTTATATTTAGAGGAAAACTTTCATAACTAGGCTAATAATACCCTGAAGTTATAATACCCTGAAGTTATTTCTGACAGCACTCAGAGATCTGTTCCACTTAGCTTTAAGAAAAAATAATTGTTTGTGGAGGATCCCACTTCTGGGTGTGATAGAGTTGATTACAACAGACAAAGTTTTCTCTGTAAACTTTAGGGAAACATTTATAGAAACTAATTTTAAAAGCTTCAGATAGGGAATCAATGAACACTAGATGAAATAAATTCTAGGGAAGGGAGAAGAACCCTTCCCAGATGAGCTGTGAGGAGGATGTCGCTAGTTCTCTTCCTGCCCAGGGCCACTTGTTAGTTATGTACCTAAGCGGCAGGAATTTGGCTTGGCCCTGAAAAGCTCTAGGTGGGGGAAAAAGGAAACAAACAAAACTTTGAGCAGTCCAATGAGAATGGAGGGGAAGAATGGGAAATTTGAGCTGCCTCAAATACATGTCTTATTTTATTCACAAAATACTTGATGAGATCTATGCTTGCCCTGGAGGCTAGAGAGGGATGGTGGGCAGAATTCCAAAGACCTCCATAGCTCCCAAATTCTATCCCTTGTTTATTCAATCAAATCCCAATTTAGGTGCTGCTGTGAGGAAACTTGGTATGTATAATTAAGGTTAACATAAAAATGACCTTGAAGAAGGGAGATTATCTTGGATTATCCAAATGACCCAAAGGCAATCACCTAAACCTACAATATTAGAAGAGGAAGGTGGAAGACCTGTCAGAGAAATGTGGCAAAATAGGAATGCAGAGGGTAGATGAAGCAGAAGGGAGGTAAGAGAGTGTCAAAACATGCAAGGACTTGAGCTGCCATTGCTGTCTTTAAAGACAGAGGAAGAGGGCTACAAACCGAAGAGTGCAGCACCCTCTCTAAACTGAGAGCACCCCCCCACGCCAACCAGAAGGACACAGGGACCTGAGATCTACAGTTGCAAGGGACTGAATTCTGTCACTAATTTGAATGAATTGGGGTACTAATTCTTCTCCAGAGCCTCCAAAAAGGAACAAAGTCTGCAGATGCCTGAATTTTGGCCCAAAGGAAGGAACTACCTGTGCCATACCAGGCCTAGACTTATGATCTATATAACTGTGAGCTCATATATGGGTATTATTTTCAGCTTCTAAATTGTGGTGTTTTTTTTATGACAACAATAGAAATTGAATATAAATTTTGGTTCCATGAGTGGGGTACTGCTGAAACAAATGTTTAAAACTGTGGAAGTGGATTTGAAATTGGGGATGGGGAAGCCTGGATGAATTTGGGGGATCATGGTAGTCAAAGCTTAGACTGCCTTGAATAGAAATATGTGCAGAAATATGGGCTCTAACGATGCTGCTTGTTAAGAGCTGAACAGAAAATGAGGCATATGTTATTAGAAACAGGGATCTTTATTACATACCAGTGGAATGCTTAATGGAATCATGTCCTGCAGTTATAGGGAAAGCAGAATTTGCAAATGATGAAATTGGAAATCTAGCTGAGGAGATTTCCAGCAAAATGTAGTAGGGGAAGTCTGGTTTCTCTTTATCACTTATAAGAAAATGCAAGAGGAAAACAAAAGGAATATCCACCAGAAAAATGTCATCAGGACTTGGTAATTTAGGAAATTCTTTACTTTGTCAGATGACAAAGATGCTAAAGTTAAGATATGCATTGTCTGGAAAGTATGCTCTAAAGAGAAAGTTGAGGGCATGAGCCCACAATCCTTCTCTGAACACTCAAAGATCAAAAGGTAAGAAAGAAACATGGAAGAAGAAAGGCAGATCAGTGGAAGTCAGAGAGATTTGAAGGACTCCAACCACAGTTGCTGGCTTTGAAGATGGAGAAATGGGGCTATAAGCCAGGGCCTGTGGGTAGCCTCGAGAAGCTGAGAACAACCCCCAGCCAAGAGCCAGCAAGAAGACCTCAGTCCTAGAACAACAAAGAGCTGAATTCTGCCAATAACTGGAATGAGTTTGGAAGTGAATTATCCCCGTGGCTAGGCCAATTCTTGATTTTGCTTTTATGGGATCTGGACCATGGAAACAAGAGAGGCCTGACAGATTTCTGAGCTGTAGAACTGTTATTTCCAGTAATAGTAAATAGTTAATTTCCATTGTTTTTAGCTGTTAAGGTTGTAATTTGTTACACCAGCACTGGGAAACTAATACATTCCTGGAAGGCAGAATAAAACCCCCAATAGTCTTGCAAAATTAGGATAGAGGCCAAACCAGAGGAAGAGCTTTGCTTCAAACATATGGCTCAGATCTCCTGGAATATATCTGCCAATTTTGAGGCTGTGCAGAGTGGAGACCTAAGAGCTGTGCCGAGAGCATCTAGAGGGAAAGGTTGGATCTCCTGCAGCGTTTGAGGGCTTCATAAACAGAGAAATACCAGAGCCTCAGTCATAAGACCTTGCAGCAGAGGTACCAGAAGCGGACTGAATCTAATTCAAGCTGTAACTCAGCTCCAACTTATCTCCATTACTGATCAGGTAAGCATACTCTCTACACTTACTAGGAAGGGAGGGATCCTCTTTGATGTAAGACATCATCAACACCCTCTGTAGTTTTATATGCAAAAATGTCTGCTGGGAAAATGTTACTAGACATTTAGAGGTGTATAAAAATATAACCGTGAATCAAGAAAGAAAAAACAGGTAATAAAAACAAATCTACAGTTGCTCCAGATAATGAAGTAGCATCCAAGGAATTTAAAATAACTATGATCACTCTGTTAAAGGAATGAGGGGAAAAGATGAACAAAATGGATAAAAGAGAAAGAAGTTTTAGAAAGCACTAGAAAACATAATAATCAAAAACATATTCTAGAAATGAAATATGTAAAAACCAAAATTAAGAATCCAGTGGATAGTTTCAATGGCAGACTGAATAGATTACAGAGTCAGTAAAGTAAATGAATCATGGAGAATATCCAAACCAAAGAATAGAGAGAAAAACAGTTTTACATATCCTAAATTCATGTTAAATAAACCCTAAAGTTCTAACAATACATACATGTAGAGATCTCAGGATAAGAGAGTAAAGGCAGAAAAATTATTGTTCAAAAGATAATAACTAAGAATTTCAGACATTTATGAAAGATGTTGGCCCACAGATTCATTAAGCTGGGAAACATCCAAGAAACATAAATATTAACACACTTATAAACACATACACACACATTTAACACATCTAAGTCAAAATGCCAAATACTGAAGTAAAAGCAATCAGGTTAAAAGGATACAGTCTTTTCAATGAAATAATAATAAAAAGTGAACAACTGACTTCTGCATAGAAATGGTAGAAGTCAGGAGACAATTTATACATTTAAAAAAAAAGTACTAGGGCAGAAAAATAAACTGCTAACCTAAAATTAACTACCCAGAAAAATAACCTCCAAAATTAAAAATGAAATAAAATGTTTCACGTAAACAAAAGCTGAAAGAATTAGAAACCAGGAGACTTGCACTACAAGAATATCCAAGGAAATTCTTTAGACTATAGGCAAAAGATACCACATGAAAGCACACCACCTCAAGAAAGAATAAGATGTACAATACTGGACAAAAATATATGTAAATAACATTAACATTGACTTTTCAGAGTAATAGTAGTAACCCCTTATGTAACTAAAAAATATGCATAAACTAAAATGCCTGCCAAAGATGATGTAACAACATCAGGGTAAATGAAGTTAAAGGTTCTGAGGTTCTGGTGATGCAGAAATAGTGGTAAAAATAAAAATGTATATTATACTGTAAAAAGTCAAGGATGTATGAGGCAATATATATATGGCAACCAGGAAAATAATACTAAAATAATGGATTTATAATAAGCTAATAAAAGAAAATGGAATTATAATAAATATGTGATAATCCTTAAAAAAAGGCAAGAACTAAGAAAATGCAGAATATAAAAGAGATAGGCCAATTTCAAAAGAAATTTTAACAAGTGTAAACTTAATGATGATTCATTGGATCCCCTACTCCTCCAGCTCCATGCAGACCTACTCCTCCAGCTCCATGCAGTTTGGTTACTCATTTACAATTGGATGGTTTATGGAAAGAAAAGCCCAGAAGAGCCAGAAAGTATTTGTAGCTTCCAGAACAGTGGAACTCTTACCGTGTTCTTTCATAGATATACATACCTTCCAAATCTGCTGCTGCAGGAAGTAAGGCTTCTAACCAACCCTAAAGTTTTTTGTTAGTTTTTAAATAAACTTTTCATATTGGAATAATTTTACAAAATTACAGAAAACTGCAAAAATAGGACTGATAATCTCCATAGAGTCCACACACAGTTTCCCTACATATTGCATGAGGGTGATTTGCTACAATGATGAACCAATGTTGATGCACCAACTAAAGCTCATATTTTAATTTTTACCTAGTGTCCATTTTCTGTCCCACTACACCACATTGCATGTAGGCATCATGTCTCCTTTAACAAATTTTTGATTTGACAGCTTGACTTTTCTGGTTATTGAGACAGTTTTGATGAAGACTGCTCAGGTATTTTATGGAAAATTCTGCAAGTAGGATGTGTTAGCTGTTGTTATCATGGTTACATTGGGGTTATATGGAGGACCAGAGAGGTAAATTGCCATTCTCATACTGTCATATTAAATGTACCTACTATCAACATGACATATCACTGTTGAGGTTGATATTAGGCACCACACTAAACTTACCCTTTGCCCCCCTTTCCATACTGTGCTGTTTTAAAGAACATCACTGTGTACAGCCCACACTCAAGGGATGAAGAGTATGTTTAGTGTGGGCACTAACCTTGCTTGAGGGCAGAGAACCTCCATACATTATTTGACATTCTTTGGGATGGAAGATTTATCTCTATCCCATTTATCTGGTTATTTATTCAATTACTATATTAGGATGAACTCGTTGATATTTATTTTATACTTTGGGCTATTATACAGCAAGTTTTTATATATTATTTGTGTAAAAGATTTCCCAGATTTGACCACTGGGAGCTTTTTCAGTTGGATCTTGTATCTCTTTGATATACCCCCATCACTGTGAGTTTGGGTTTTTGCTTATTTTTTTTTTAATTTTAAGGACTTCCTCACTTTTTATGGACTAAAAACTGCTCAAAGATCATTTTGTATATTTCTTGCCTTTGTCCTAGAATCTGCTATCTCTCCAAGAAGCTCTGCTTTTTTGGTCTTTGTTTTATTTTGTTTTGTTTCTGTCATAGAATTATATTAAAAACCAAGATATGGGTGAGATGTGCACATGGCTACTGAGATGTTGCTGTTTGTAGACCTCAAATGACAGAGCAAAGAACTCCACCATACAGAATTATTTATAATTATTTCTGTGTGTAACCAAGTGTATCTATGGCAAGCTAAACTTGAGTTCATACTGATGTCTTGAACTGTAATGCATTACCATGTGAATCATTCTAAACTATTCACCTGTTTTTCTGTGATCTGCCACTCCAACAGTATAAAACCTGGAATGCATCATCTGCCACTTATGCACTTATTTGTTTGATTCTATTACACATGTGTAGTGGTATCAGAACTGTTCTCTCAAACCCAGTGGGAAATTGGGATGTTGTGCTATGTTCACTTTATCGTACTTATGTCTTATAAAGCCCACTCATTTGCAAAGTTTTTGAAGTAAGAAGTGCTTCCCCTACCCCCTTGACTGAGACTATTTCCTATATTTTAAATACAGCTAGATTGTTTTGCCACACTCTACATTCATTCACTTCTGGGAATCCTAAATTCCTAAATAATTTTTAATTTGAATGTATTGAGTTTCAGTCATTTTGTGCTATAAAGTACACATTTGAAAACTCCAACCCCTTGCCCTACACCCATGGCAACTAGTGATCTTTCTAACATCTCTATGGTGTTGCCTTTATTAGAATGTCATATAATTGGAATCCTATGTATGTAGAATTTTCAGACTTCTTAATTGTAGCAATATACATTTAATATATGTCCATGTCTTTTTGTGACTTGATAGCCAATTTATTTTTTTTAATTAATTTGTTTATTTTGAGAGAGAAAGAAAGAGAGAGAATGTGCATGCAAGCAGGAGAGGGGCAGAGAGAGAGAGAGAAAGAGAGAGAGAGAGAGAGAGAGAGAGAGAGAGAGAGAGAGAGATGATCCCAAGCAGGCTTTGTGCTGACAGCTCAGAGCCTCAAGCGGGACTCAAACCCACGAACAGTGAGATCATGGCCTGAGCCAAAACCAAGAGTCAGATGCTTAACACACTGAGCCACCCAGGCGCTCAGATAGCTAATTTCTTTTAATCACTGTATAATATTCCATTGAATAGATGTATCACACTCTGTCTACAACCTATTAAAGAATATTGTGTGGTTTTTTTTTTCAATATTGGGAGATTAAGAATAAAGCTGCTATACAAATTCACGTTTAAGTTTTTATGTGAACACACATTTTTGTGAGGTGCCTGGGTGGCTCAGTTGGTTAAGCTTCCAACTTTGGCTCACGTCATGATCTCACAGTCTGTGAGTTCGAGCCCCATGTTGAGTTCTTTGTTGACAGCTCAGAACCTGAAGCCTGCTTCAGATTCTCTATCTCCCTCTCTCTCTGCCCCTCTCCCGCTAGTGCCCCCCCCTTTCTCTCTCTCTCCTCTGTCTCAAAATTAAATAAACATTTAAAAATTTTAAATCCCTTGGGTAAATATCTAGAAGTATGATTGCAGGGTAATAAAAGACTATATTTATCTTTGTAAAATACTGCAAAACTGTCTTTCAAAGTGGCTCTATCATTTAGTGTTCTCATCATGAATGAATGAGAATTCCTGTTGCTTTTTTATCTTTGTTAGGTATTATCAATTTTGCTTTTAAATCAATTACTTTAAAAGCATGATATCACATTTTTGTTTTAATTTCCAATTGCCTAATGACAAATAATATTGAACATTCTTGCTTGTGACTTATGTGTCATCTGTGTAACTTCTTTGAAGAAGTGTCTGTTCAGAGATTTACCTATTTTTTAGCATGTTGTTGTTTCCTTATTATTGAGTTTTAAGAGGTTTCTTTGCATATTTTTGGTATAAATCCTCTGTCACGTGTGTGTTTTCCAAATATTTTATTCCAGTCTATGACTTACTTCTTCATTTTTTAAATAGCATCTTTCACAGTGAAGATTTTCATTTTAAAAAAGTTTAACATATCAATTTTTATTGGATTCTTCTTTTTGTGTTGTTCCTTAAAATTTATTACCAAACCCAAGCCACCTGGACTTTCCCCTATGCTTTTCTCTAGAAGTTTTATAGTTTTGCATTTCACATTTAGGTCTAGGATTCATTTTGAGTTGACACTTGTGAAAGGTGTAAGGTCTGCAAATGGTTTTTGTTTGTTTGTTCATGTGTTTGTTTGTTTTTAACATAAGTATGTCCAATTTGTCCATAACCATTTGCTGAAAGTACTGACTTTTTTCCATTGAATTTTCTTTGCTCCTCTGTCAAAAAGCAATTGACTATCTTTGCATGGGTTTATTTATGGGATCTCTATTCTGTTCCAGTGATCGTTGTTTCTGTTCTTTCACTCAGTCTATACTGCTTGTTCACTGTAGCTCTATAGAAGTCTTGAAATTAAGTACTGTGAAATTTCCAAATATGTTCATATTTGGTATTGTGCTGGCTATTGTAGGTTCTTTGCCTTTCTCTATGACCTTTAGAATTATTTCTTATTTTATTTTCTTGTCTTACTGCACTAGTCAGGACTTACAGTCATATATTGAATATGAGTAATATATCTTTGTCTTCTACCTAATTATAGGGTGAAAGTACTCAGTTTGTCACTATTAAATACCATGTCAATTGTGGGGTTTTGTAGACAATCTTTATCAAGTTGAGCAAGTCCTCCTCTATTCCTAGTTTGCAAAGAGTTTTCTTGGCATTAATATATATTAGATTTTGCCAAAAATTTTACTACATTAATTGATATAATTATATGAATTATTTTCTTTAGCTTGTTGATGTGCAGGATTATAATGATTTTTTTAATTTAAATTCATGTTAGTTAACATTTGGTGTAGTTTTGGTTTCAGAAGTAGAATTTAGTGATTCATCACTTACATATGACACCCAGTGCTCATTGCAAAAAGTGCCCTCTTTAATGACCATCCCCCATTTAGTCCTTCCCCTACCCAACTCCCCTCTAGTAACCCTCAGTTAGTTCTCTATATTTAAGAGTCTCTTATGGTTGCCTCCCTCTCTGTTTTTATCTTATTTTTCCTCCCCTTCCCCGTGTTCATTTGTTTTGTTTCTTAAATTCCACGTATTAGTGAAATCATATGATATTTGTCATTCTGTAGTTGACTTATTTCACTTAGTATAATACACTCCAGTTCCATCCATGTTGTTGCAAATGGCAAGATTTTATTCTTTTTGATCACCAAATAATATTCCATACAATGATTGATTTTCAAATGCTAAACCAGACTTGTGTACCTGTAATGAATCCACGTGGTTGTGGTGCATAATTCTTTTTATACTTGGTTAGATTAGATGTGACAATAATTTGTTGAGAAATTATACATCTGTGTTATGAGAGAGAGTCATCTGTAGTTTTACTTTCTTAACCTTCTATCTGGTGTTCATATTAAGATAATGATAGACTCACAGAATATATTAGGAAGAGTTATCTTTGCTTCTATTTTCTGGAAGAGTTTGAAGAGATTTTTTTAATATTTCCTCTTAAAATGTTTGGTAAAATTCAGCCACAAATTCATTTGAATTTATTTTGGGAAGGTTACAAGTTAGGGATGAAATGTTGAAAATAGATAAAGATCTGTATTAGTTTCCTAGGATCACCATAACAAAATACTACAACAGGGTGGCTTGAAAAACAGAAATATAGTCTCTCATTTATGGAGGGTAGAATTCAGAAATTAAGACATTGGTGGGTTAGTGCTTCCTTTGAAGAATCTAGGATAGGATCCTTTCTTGCCACTTCCTGCTCTTGATATCCCCAGGCTTTGTTTGGCTGTGACACTGTAAGTCCAATCTCTACTTCCAGATTCACATGGTCTTCTTCCTTCTTTGTCTGTTTCTCCACATGGCTTTCATCTCTCTATGGGGATGGCTGAATTTCCTTTTTCATAAGGACACAAGTCGTTTTGTACTAGCCCTTTCTAATGACGTCAACTTAACTTGATAATGTATGCAAAGATCCTCTGTCCAAAGAAGATCACATTCACAGATACCAGGGTTTAGGATTTCAACATATCTTTTTGGGAACACAGGTCAGTCCAAACGAGGTCATCCATTTGGATATCCATTATCCAAATGGATAATGGAAGATTATCCATTTCTTCATGTGTAAATGTTGGTACTTTGTGTTTTTCAAGGATGTGATCCACTTCCATCTAAGTTATGAAATATCTGGGCATAGAGCTGTTTATGGTATCCTTTTTTTTTATTCTTTTGACCATAGAATCAGTAGTAATGAAACCTCATTCATGCTGATTGTCATAATTTGTATCTTTGCCCTTCTTTCTTGGTTTGCATGACTAGAGGTTTATTGATTTTATTGATCTTTGAAAGGTACAGCCTTTAATTTTCTGAATTATTTCTATTGCTTTTCTGTTTTAAATGTTATTGATTTTTACTGTAATAATTATCTTCTTATGCACAATTTAGACATAATTTGCTGCTCTTTCTCTAATTTCCTACAGTAGAAGAGTAGAGCATTGATTCTAGATCTTTCTACTTTTCTAATGTGTTGCAGTTCATGCTATAAATTTCTCTCATGCACTGCTTTCACTGCATTCCACAAATTTTGATAAGTTGTATTTTAATTTTCCTTTAGTTCAATATATTTTAAAATTTATCTTGAGATCTCTTTAACCCATGTGTTATTTAGAAAGACGGTGGTTAGTCTTCAAATACTTGAGAGTTTCCATCTCTTTCTGTTATTGGTTTATGGCTTATTTTCCCTGTGCCCTGAGAACATACTTTTGAAGATTTTTATTTTATAAATTTGTTAAGGTATTTTTATGGCCTGTAATATGGTCTATTTAGTGAATAGCTCATACAAGCTTGAGAAGAATGTGTATTTGACTATTGCTGGATGGAGTATCTATAAATGTCAAAAAGATTAACCAGGCTACTCGGGGCAATTATTGTACTTACTTATTTTCTGCCTGCTTCATCTATCACATACTGAATTAGAGGTATTGGAGTCTCCAGGTATAATAGTGGATTTGTCTATTTATCCCCTCAGTTCTGTCAGTTTTTGTCTCATGTATTTTGGTGCTTTGTTGTTAGGTGCATACATGTCTATGATTATTGTATCCTTTTTGAGAATTGAGTCTTTTATCATTATGTCATGCCCTTTTTATCCCTGTTAATATGTCTTGTTCTAAAATCTACTTTGTCTGATACTGATAATAGCTTTTTCAGCTTCCTTCTGATTAGCATTAACATTCTTTTACTTTTAATTTTCCTTGGTCTTTACTTTAAAGTGAGTTTCTTGTAGACAACAGATAGCTGGTTCTAATTGTTTAGTCCATATGTCAGTCTTCGTCTTTAATTAGTGTATTTAGACAACTTCCACTTATTAAGTATTGATATAATTGGATATTATTTACCATGTATGTAACTATTTTCTATTCATTGCATGTATTCTTTCTTTTTTTCCTTTTTTTCTATCTTCTTTGGCTTTACTTTTTAAATTAATTAATTAATTAATTTGCTTTGTTTTTTCTTCAGACAAGTAGGTTTTGCCCTGCGTTTATTTGTTTTAATTTATTATTATTTCTTTATTTTGTATCCAAGTTAGTTAACATACAGTGCATTAATGTTTTCAGGAATAGAATCCAGTGATTCTACATATAACACCCAGTGTTCATCCCAACAAGTGTCCTCCTTAATGCCCCTTGCCCAATTAGCCCATCCCCCCACGTCAGATCCCTCCAGCAACCCACAGTTTGTTCTCTGTATTTAAGAGGCTCTTATGGTTTGTTCCCCTTCTTGTTTTTTATATTATTTTTGCTTCCCTTCCCTTATGTCCATCTGTTTTGTATCTTAAATTCCCAAACTTTGCAATTGCAGCAACATGGATGGAACCAGTGTGTATTATGCTAAGCAAAATTAGTCAGTCAGAGAAAGAAAAATATCATATGACATCACTCTGGTTTTATTTGAACATTTTATATTATTCCATCTATTGCCATTTTATTTTTCTCTGAGGACCTTTTTTTCCCCTGAAGAAATTGTTTTAACATTTCTTGCAGGGCAGTTCAGTTCTCAGTGAATTAACTAAGTTTTTGTTTGACAAAATTTTTATTCTCTTTCTAGGATATTTTGTTGGATATAGAATTTTAGTTTGGTAAGGAGTCTTTCTTTCAATAATTCTATTATTTTATTTCATTCCCTTCTTTTTTTGCTTGGTTTCTGATGAGGTGTCCAAGGTAATTCTTATCCTTGTTAAGGATAGGTACATAGGTAATATGTGTTCCCGCCTTCTTTAACGATTTTCTCTCTGCCTTTTGTTTTCTGTGGTTTGAATATTGTATTAGTCAGGGTATTCCTGAGAAACAGAACCAGTAGATAGATATAGATATAGATTAGGTATAGATATAGATATAGATGATATAGATATACACACACAATATTATAAGAAATAAGAAATTGTTTTATGAAATTATGGAGACTAACAAGTCAAAAATATACAGAGCCAATGTCCTAGTTCAAGTCCAAAGGCCATCAAGTTGTAGAAATAAGAAAAGCCAATGTTTCAGTTCAAAGGGACCTTCAGGAAGAACTCTCTTTTACTCAGATGAGGGTCAAGATTTTGTACTATTCAGACCTTCAGTTGATTGAATGAGGCCTACCTACATTATGGAGGGCAATCTGCTTTACTCAGTCTACCAATCTAGATGTCAATTTTATCTAAAAATGCTCTCACAAAAACATTCAGGACAATGGTTGACCAAGTATCTGGGCACCCTGTGGCCCAGTCAAGTTGCCACATAAAATTAACCATCACAAATACCCCTTGGCAAAACTTTAATTAAATATTAAACAATACTTAATCTCCATTAAATACAATATTAGGTCATAATTCTGCCAGCCATCATACAGCTATCCTGCATGCAATAAAAAATTTACTAACCCCTTTCCCAGAAGAGGAATTAAATTCTGTGAATGATGTTTGCTCTTCTCCTTGTATCTCATAACTTAAATACGGTGATGTACAGTTAACAACACTTAAATACTATGATACAAAGTTACTACATCTTATATTACATGGCAAGGGTATTACAGAGAAGAAAAAGATATTTGTTATATATATGCACAAACATTTTCATAAAATTTTCATAAAATGTTTGTGCATATATATAAGGAAGAATATAAAATAAGGAAGTGCATATAAAATAAGGAAGAAATACTCATGACAATCTGAGAAGCACCTCAGCAGGTTTGTGGTTCTTTACCTGGTGAGGTAGCCCAAACCTTCATTCTTGAAGGGTCTGGGTAATTAGTAGTTCTGCCTGAATTAGATTATTGTAGTTTTCCATTGTCCTTAAATACAGAGCATGGTAATACTAAGAGACAACCTAAGGGATTTCCTGTATTCCAGACATACTCTTCCTTACCTACATTGTAGCATAGTAGTCTCACTTTCGTCCTTGGTCAGGACCATAACTCCTTTCCAGCCAGCACCATAACTTCCTTCTTTTTCTGTGACTCAGAGGCATAAATAAATCATATAGGATGGCTGGCCATCCTAGGTCATTTATTGAGTTTCTTGGTGGAAACATTCCTTCCTTTGGAACTAAAACATCTAGGCCACCAAGTATACACTCCCAGGTGTAGGAAACAAAAATTTTGCTAATGGGTCACTAGTACTACTAGTGAGTAATGTCACACCCATTTCTTCCCTTTGATTACTACACTTGGAAGAAATAGTATAGTATACTGGATGCTGATTCAGAGAATATACACCCTCCTGGAGAGCCCTGCCAGGTATTGCTGCCCATCTGGTGCTACACCTTTCCACCTGCTGCTTTTAACCAAGCTGCTTCAGGATGGTGGGAAACATGAAAAGTTGAATGGATTCAATCATTATGGGCTCATAGCCACACTTTATTTGGTACGAAGTGAGTTTATTCAGATGAAATGCTGTCTGAAATACAATGACAGTGGATAAGGCGTCTATAATTCACAGATAGTAGTTTTGGCAGAAGCATTGCCTGAAAGGAAGAAAAACTTATATCCAGACTGTGTCTATTCCAATAAAAACAAAACACTTCCCTTTCCATGATGAAAGTAGTCCAATGTAGTCAACCTGCCACCAGCCAACTGGCTGATCACCCCAAGGAATTGTGCCATATTGGGGACTCAATATTGGTCTCTACTGGAGGCAAATTGAATACTCACCAGTGGCCTTAACCAGTTAAGTCTTGGTGAATAGAAGCTCATATTGTGCAGGGCAAGAATAACCACCATTCCTCCACTCATAGCTACTTTATTCATGAGTCTGTTGCACAATGACAGGGGTGACCCGGAAGACAAGTTGACTGACTGGCATCCACAGAAAAGGTCATCCTCCCCATTTGATTATTAAAGTCCTTTTCTACTTAGGTCAGGCTTTGGTGAGCATTTATACAAAATTATAATATGTATAGGTTTTTTGTTTTGTTTTGTTTTGTTTTTGTTTTGCCTATTTAGAGAGGTCTATCCACATTCTTCTCCCCCAAATATTTTTGTCACCAATTTTCTAATCCTGTTTCTTCTAAGTCCCCGATCATCAAGCCAAACCATTAACCACAGCCAATAAAGTGGTATATAATCACATGTACGGCCATTTTTCAGTCCAAGAAAAGTAAACAACAAGATGCACTGCTCAAAGTTCTGCCCATTGAGAGGATTTCCCTTCACCAGTCTTACAGGAATATCCCAGAAGGAGGCTGTAATAATGAAGCTATTCACTTTGGGGTTGTGCTTACATATTCTGCAGAACTATCTGTAAAGCAGGCCCAAGCTTTCTCTTCCTCTCTCAAATGATAATATGTAATTCCTGTGAGGCCATAGGTGCAGTCTGGGAGAGAGAAAGCTGTGTAGCAGGAGTAGGACCATGTGCATTTTGACCACTTCCTCATCTAACTTATTTGTGCCTTCAGGACCTGCTGAGGCCTGATCATATATTTATCACTTTCATTTGGTGATGGGATGTATCCCCAATGTTGTGGTCTGGTGAGTCATATAACACTCAGTTCATGATGGGAAATTCAGGTCAACTGATAACCTGGCAATCCATTGTTAAGCATTCAGTCTCTATTAAGGCCCAGGAGCAGGCCAAGAGCTATTTCTCAAAACAAGAATAGTCATCCACAGACAATGGTAGGAATTTGCTACAAAATCCTAAAGTCTTATGCCATGATCTAACCCACCAATGGGGTCATGTCAAAGACTTCAAACCTTTTCCTTATCTGCTGCTGACACTTCAAATGCCATTGGATCTGCTGGATCACCAGATGACCCAAGTGGCAGAGTATCTTTCATAACAGCCTGGACCTATTGCAGAGCTTTCTCTTGTTCTGGGTCCCAGTCAAACTAACAACTTTTTTGTTTCACTTGATAAATGGGTCAAAGCAATATGTTCAAAATCCAAAGAGGGACACTAAGCATTGTGTCTCTTTTTTGGTTCTAGGAGAGGCCAGATACAGCAACTTATCCTTCACCTTAGAAGGAATACTTTGACTTGCCCACATCACTAAACCGTTAGAAATTTCACTGAGGCAGAAGGACCCTAAGTTTTTGTCAGATTTATTTCTCACCTTCTGACATGCAAATGTCTTATCAATAAGTCTAAGAAAGTTGCTACTTTTTGCTTAGTATATTGAATCATCAAAATGTCATTAATGTAATGAACAGTGTGGTGTCCTGTGTAAGAGAAAAGTGATCAAGATCCCTGTGAACTAATTTATGACTTATGAGCTGATGTACCCCTGAGGTAAGACAATGAAGGTATGTTGCTCACCTGACAAGTTAAAATCAAACTTCATCTGGTGGGTCTTATTAAAAGATACTGAGAAGGGTGCCTGGGTGGCTAAGTTGGTTAAGGATCCAACTCTGGATTTTGGCTCAGGTCATGATCTCATGGTTCGTGAATTTGAGCTCCATGTCAGGCTTTGTCCTGGCAGCGTGGAGCCTGCTTGGGATTATTTCATTGCCTCTCTCTCTCTTTGCCCCTCCCCTGATCATGCACACACATGCAACATGCTCTTGAAGGAGGATGTGGTGAGAATCACTACTCTTGGATCTTTTAAATCCTGTTGGTGGCACTAGTCTCTGCAATTCCTCCAGGCATGTTATATTACATCAGGGTTACTATTTTCCTTGACAGCAGCAGTTCTAATGACTTCCACTTGGCCTTTCCTATCAGAATAGCCCTCATTCCACAGGTCAGGGAACAAATGTGGGGATTCTGCCAGCTGCTGAATGTATCTATTCCAGTTATGCATTCCAGAACTGGGAAAATAACCACTGAGTTTCAGGAAACTGCTGGGCCCACTGTGAGATGGACTTGAGCAAAAACTCCATTGATCACCTGATCTCCATAAATTTCTACTCTGATGGGGACCACAGTAGTGCTTTGGGTCTTCTGGAATCAGCCAGTTGAGAGTCAGTGTTCAGTAGTTCACAAATTCTGTTTCTTCTTCTCCAGTACAGTAACCGTGGTAAAAAGCTGCAGTTTCTTTTAGGGAAGGCTGGAAGAAAAATTAACAATATACTTGGCAATGTGGTAAGGTCCTTCCTCAGTGGAATGCAACCTCTTCTTCATTCAAAGGGTCCTGGGTCTGTAACTGGCTCAGGTTAGGGAATTGATTGATGGACAGAAACTTTCTGTTTGTATGATTCAGATTAAACTTTTGTTTATTTGACCTAGAACTCTTCTGCTTGTATAGATCAAATATGAATTTACTAAGCTTCTCATCTATTTTACCTTTAAGGACACCATCATCAACTAACCAACACCCTGGGTCTACATGAGTCTGGCTACTCTGAGGGGTGCTTTGTCTCTGCTGTCCTTTAACTACATCACACTCATTTTTCCTTTGGTTTTTGAGTGTTGCCACTTGGCCTTTGCCATGCTAGGATTTGATCATCCACCCTGGACTTAGGTTCTCTAGCTCAGTGACCACCGTTCCCACTACAAGTGCTGGCCTGTAGAGAATAGTGATGACAGAGCTCTGCAAACATGTTGGGACTCCCTTCAAAAACTCATGTCTCACAAACATGGTGAAAGGCATGTTTTTATGATTCTCCTAAAGTAGGTGAGTAGGTAGGTCTTAAGTGACAAATCTACTCTAATATCCCAATCATTCTAAACCTTTGAATCTCCTCCTTTACCTTAAACTAAACCATTCCCAATATTTCTGATTTACTCACTGTGAATTGGAGACATCATATGGTCTATGGTTCAGTCAACTAAACAAATTGTTAGAGCTCTTTCCAAACATACCAAATGTCAGAATGTCAGTTCATATCAGTAAGATCAGCCTGATTCATTTTTATGTGCCTCTCACAATTACACCACACTCTTAATATCCATTCTCACACGTGTTCCCCAGATTTCTGGCTGCATAAATTAGAAAATGCATGCAGTTCTCTTGGAATCCTGTTTACCTTCTCATGGGTCAAATTTTGTATGTCACCTTTAAGAGTCTGCAGGAACTTGAATTCTTTATAGATTAAGAGCAAAGAGAGGCTGAGGAGAATAAGCAGTGTCTTGCAAGGCAAGTACCAATACAGTTTCCTCAAGCAATGCAAGGTTAATCCCTTTAGAAGGAGGTGGAGATTTCTTCTACTGTGAGTGGAAAAGGCTGTTTCTACTAGCAAAGAAAACTCATAAGAATTCTGGGGCTCAATATACTCAGCCGCATGAGGGTCTTTACAAAAACCCAACTTTCAGGATCCCATTCCATCCAGTCAATACCCTCTCTCTAACAATATATATTCTGAGAGGCTGGGAGTTCAAGTTGCCATGCAATTTAGCCAATTGCAGAATGAGCTTCTGAGTTTGGTTGTCAAGAATCTCACCCTAGCAGCTTCAGGAGATAAGGGTCTCTTTCAGGGTAGATATAGAAATTTTCAGGTCACTTATGTGTACTTGAGCTGGGTATTCAGATCCCTGACCTCATCCCTTTCTTTTTCCACTTTGTCCAGGGACACTAGGAGCAACCAGCCAATCTCATTATACTTGTTAATTTGGTTAAAATGTTCAACAGTGTCATATACATGTTCACTGAAACCCTTACTTAATTTTAACCAATACTTCTGTATCTAATAGTGATGTTTTGTGTAACTCTACTGCCAGATAATTTGATGGATTATCTGTGCTCTCTTTACTGCTGGAAATAAAGTCATGAAGGTCTTTAAACTTAATCAGATTAGAGAACCAATTTCCAGAAATCCCAGAACCAATTTAGAAAATGTATTCTTAATGTTCTATTCATATATATATATATATATATATATAAACAAACTCATCAGATTCCACAAATAGATAAATAGATATATAGTATATACCTGTATCTCTGCAGTCACCAAGCTAGAGATTCAGCGGAGCTGATGGTGTAGTTTCAGTCTAAGTGTTGGCAGGCCAGAGATCCAGAAAAAAACAATGCTACATTTGTAGTCTGAAAGCAGGAAAGAAAACGGTCTAGCACTACCAGCAGGCAAGGGGGAATTCCCTCAGGGGGAGTTGGCCTACAGTGGATAGGATGAGGCTCACTATATTGCCCAGGGCACTACTTTACATAGTCTACCAGTTAAAATGTTAATCTCATGCAAAAAAATACCCTCATAGACACATTTAGAGTAATGTTAGACCAAGTATTTGGACACTCCTCATCCGAGTCAAGTTAACACATAAAATTCACCATCGTGTAACACAACTTTAACGTCTCATCCTAAAGTTTTGATTCCTAGGACCAATCCTGATACTGGCTCCTCTAGCCTGTCTGCCCAGACAGCACAGAAGTCTGTATGCTACTAATATGTTGTGAATTGAAATTATGGGAATGTTGCAATGGCAGCAAAGTTGAGGGAGGCAGAGGAGAAAAAGAAACTACAGAGCTGACTGCCACTTCATAGCCAAATTAACTGATTGCTAGACCTTTTGGGACAATCTTTATTATGACACCTTAAAAATTTCTGCATTGCAATACAGTCAATCTAGAGAGAAAAAGAAAGAAATTTCGTCTCCTGGCTTAGGTTCCCCTTAATCAAAGATGTACTCATATTTTTAGCAGGAATTGCTAAGGAAAGACATCATTAAGTTATTACTTATTATAATGTATGTGATGTAATGTCTTTCCAGCTAAAGTAAGACTCGTAGAATATGATAGAGCTGCTGACATGTTTTTGTTTCTCCAAATAAATTAACACAATTGAAAGAAAAGTCCATTGAAGAAAACGCAGTCAAATGCAGTCAATATGCAAAATAAATTTGCAAATGACCTGTCATATCATTACCAATATGAGTAAAAAGTAAAATAGGGGAAAAAAACCTTACAAATGAAATGAGAGTAATGATAGATTTCCATGTGTGTACAGATGAAGTATATATTTTATTCACATTATTTTGACATTTTCCATCACAGAATACCAAAATGTTCCTTTTCTAAATTAGTTTCTAATTAAAAACTATTTAAAGAACTCTATGTAACAACAAAACTTGACATATTTAGGACTACTCAGTAGGGAGGCTCAAGCAGCTGAAAAAGAGAGGTTACAAAAAACATTCTAATTACAATAACATAAATCATCACAAAAATCATTCTAAACTTTTTAAAAAAATATTTCAATGTTTATTTATTTTTGAGAGAGTGAGAGCAACAGAGCACGAGCAGGGTAAGGGCAGAGAAAGAGAGACACAGAATCTGAAGCAGGCTCCAGCTTGAACCCACAGACCATGAGATCATGACCTGAGCTGAAGTTGGAAGCTTAACTGACTGAGTCACCGAGGCACCCCAAACTTATTTTTAAATGCTTTTTTTAAATGTTTATTTATTTTTCAGAGAGAGAAACAGAGCATGAACAGGGGAGGGACAGAGAGAGAGGGAAACACAGAATTTGAAGCAGGCTCCAGGCTCTGAGCTGTCAGCACAGATCTCGACACAGGACTCAAGCCCACGAACTGTGAGATCATGACCTGGGCTGAAGTTGGACACTTAACCGATGGAGCGACTCGGAGCCTCACCTAAGCTTATTTTTAGTAATACTTTTGTTTTGGCAGAGTATTATCTTTATTAACTAGATATGTTTGCCTCTGGATTGAGCTTCAAACTTCTTTGTCGATGAGATACTTTTTATTAAATAGTTTTACTTACTTATTAATAAAATAATGTTATGTGCCCATGGATGAGAAAATAAAACCTTTGGATTATTTCATCCTAGTTTCAACATTAGGTTTCACAGCAGGATTAGTTTTGCTAATTAGGTGACTGATGAACAATTCTGCAGGGTCACTCTTGACTGAGTTGATATCAAATCCACCAAGTAAGACAAACCCAGACACCAACATTTGGTTGTGCTAAGGCTATCAAGGGACTCATTTTCTGGCTCAGGGATTGTTTGGAACTTGAACATGAAAGACATCAGTGACTTCAGCCAAGAAGCGCTACACGAATGGTGACAAACCGAGCTATTAGCACAAACAAAATATTCCTAAATGTGATGAGACTAGAAAGTCTAGTCTTCTAAAGACTGAGCAAGAAGAAAGAGTTTTCCAGGGACTCAAATCTATTTCTTAAAATGTTGAACACCTTCATTTGTCAAATCCCTAGGTCCAAGGTCAGATACTCTAGCCTGCCAGGCCTGAATTGACACTCATTCTCTTAAGCAAATCAGAAATCGTTGCCTAGTATTCCACATCAGATATCTCAAATCCTAGGTGACTATTTTTCTAAGTGCATTTTCTAAACGCAAAACCCTTACTTAGAGTTTTGATCCCACTAGAAAAAAAAGTTGCAGATTCATTTTTACCTTGAAAGTTAATGACTTTTGTTTTTTTTACTAAATCATTCTTAATGTAGGAAGGTTTTAAAAAATGGGCTCAGCTATGTCTACACTGCTTCCTTCCAAATTCAATGATATTATCAGAAACTAGAAAACTCACTCTATTATTGCAATATATCTGTTCAGAACTCCCACTAGCACCTATTATATGTCGAGCAGATTTCTGCTTAGGATTATTTGTAGTATTTCATTCACTCTTCACAAATATTTATGATGGGATATGATCTCCAACTTGCATTTTAGGAAACTAAAGTTGCCTGATGGCAAGCATCAGATTTGGTACTCTATATAATTTTAGAGCTTTTTCATAGGTGAAGCTATGTTTTTATAAAGTGTCATAATCAAATAAATGACCTGTATTTCAACATCCCGCAGAGAAAAAAAATATTTTTGACTGGCTATAGGAATAATTACATTCCACCCTGATTTAGATAAATGTCCTTAGAATATAAGCTTGAAAGCTGGGGTTCTTGTGTAATGATTTAATGAAAGTTCTCATGTGGGACTTGTAAAACAAGTGAGAAAATCAAGATAGAACAGTGAAAGAAACTAAGCAAAAACATGGAATTAGCTGAGATTTGCCCTCAGCCAGATCCTACACAGAATCCTGGAGCTGGAAAAAAGTATAATACAGTGGTCTTGCCTCGAGGCAAGGACACTGGGACTTTAAAGTATTGTTTGGATAATTCTTGGGTGTTTCTGACCAAGAAAAGTGTCGTAATTTAAGGAAATTACCGAGAGAAGAGTACGATCACTTGCTAATCACTTGTTAATCGTCCAATGATCATGGCAGTCAGAGATAGGTACACTGTTTCGGGAGTATCTGGAGGGACATCAAGAGTGTCCACTATTCATATGAATGACAAACTATCAGCAAGTTTCACGAAGCTAAGAGAGAAGCTGTTGAAGAGTAAGACATGACAATTTGTCTGACAGATTGTTAGATTATGCATTAAATGGTAGGTGAATCTGTCCAAACAATTCCACAATCAAATCTCAGGAATGCCAGAGTAACAATCCAATTAACAAATCCCCATGATACCCTTTCCACATTTTAAAGGTCAGCCATTCTAAGTCTCAGCACACATACCATCACCCATTATTGTTGAGGATAGCACAATGAGAAGTCTTGTGAACCGTGTCTGCAAAAGTGTGGGCAAGCCAGACAGAACAGAAGCCCTAGCTGGCTTAATTCCTACTCTTATGGTGCTTGCTATGAGTCAGAGAAGACATCACTTGCTGAGAATCACTTATACGGTAGGTTCTCCCACAGCAATCCTTTTGTTTAATTTCCTTATCTATTCCTGCACACTTATTTCCAATTCAACAGAGTGGTTTAATTATGAAAAATGTCTTTCAGCGACTGGTCAAGAAAGCATGAAACTTTTTGGATTCTGGAAATAATTTAAATAAAAAAATGGGTAGGACACCTGGGTGACTCAGTCAGTTGGCTATCTGACTCTTGATTTTGGCTCAGGTCATGATCCCACGATCATGGGATCGAGCTCCACGTTCTCTCTCTCTCCCTCTGCCTTTCTCTCTCTCACATAAATAAATAAATAAATAAATAAATAAATAAGAAATTGGTGTTGAGAGAGCTATGAGCCTGAAGAGAGGATAACAAGGAACCTTAGAGAATATTAGCAGCAAGAGGCTGTCCCCTCCTCTGGTTGAAGGGTCAAGGAAAGTGGTGGCTTATCTGTTCCCAGATACCCTAGATGCCTGAGTAAACTGATGCCACAGAAAGAGGGGCTGTCTGAGAGAAACTCGGATTATAAAGAGGATGCAGCCACTGTAGAGATACAATCTTCATGAAAGAGGGGTAAATACCTGAGTGTATCCTAAAGAAAAAATATTTTAAAGTAGATCAAAATGTCAGAATGGCATCAGGTGCTTCAGAGGAACAAGTGAAGGTAAGTTATATAAGAATCATAATATGGAGGCATATGGGTGGCTCAATTGGCTAAGTGCCCAATTTTTTATTTCAGCTCAGGTCACATTCCCAAGGTTGTGGGATTGAGCTCTCTGTGGGGCTCTGTGCTGAGCGTGGAGCCTGCTTAATTTTCTTTCTCTCTTCCTTTGCCCCTCTTCCCTACTCACATTCTATCTAAAAATAAAATAAATCTTAAAAAAGAATTATAATATGAATATTATCTGTAGCAGGACAGAATTTGAAAATATTAACTATTTATTTTTCAATAGTGGTCTTTCTTCTGTCATGGATTCACAAGCTTCCTTGCCTCTGTGGGCATTCATTTGCCACAGGGGGTAGTACAATAGGAAAAATGGAAAGCAATGACATCAATTAACTTTTAAATATAATCTTTAAAAATTTTCTAGCAGAGCCATAATGTTGAAAGTCTATTATGTAAGAGAGAAGAGGGATTTTGAGCTTCAATTTTTTTTTTAAATAAAAAGACTCAAAGCCTAAGTGTTCTTCAGGTACAGTTCCTTTTGAAGACTTTTTGAAGATTACCTTTACATGTCCTTAACTGCACTTGCCCAATACCTTCCCCCCTCCATACACATATCTTACTAAGAGAAGATTAACAATTCCTAGTGAATAGAGGGAAGATTTTTCAGTAATAACACCAGATGGGGCATGTAAGACCTCCTGAAGATAATTATTAGAAAGTTTGGATGAATTGTTAACAATTGACCAGAAAGGTGAAAAGTCACATGGAATCTGAAGGAAAGGTTACTTCTGAAAAATTGCCACTGCAACAGATAAGAATAGTGGGTTCTATCATCTTTACCTGAGGGCATTCTACAATCCCCATGACTATAGTTGCAGAAAACCACCTCATTGTCAGCTTGAGGTGGCAGAGGACAAAATCAGCGCTGGGGGAAAAATTAGGAACTTTATGGAGAGTACTGAAAACAATACAACTGTAGAAGTGGTGAGATCTATAATGTGAGTAGAAACTTCACCCAAATCCCCATCTAACTGCTAAAATAGCTTGGGGCCAACATGGCAGAGAAGTAGGGGGATCTGAACTTCCATGGCTCTCAAACAAAGAATGGTTGAAGCCGAAGGACTTTGAACCCCAAGAGTCTGGGAGGAAAAGAGACTGAGTCGCTACTAGGGATGGATACACCGGGACAACCTGAAGGGCCATAGGTGCATGATTGCTAACTGCGATAGATAAAACGGGCCACCAAGGTATGGAGGGGAGGGATCCCCTTTTCTTCACAAAACGGAAGAGAAAGAGCATCTGGGGAAGCATAGGACTGTATCTGAACAAGAGAAAAACCTCTGACCAGGATGGAGAAAGATCCAACCTCTAACTGAAGAATTTTCTTTGCACTGGGGCTGGGTGCCCTGTTTGTGCTCTTGGGGAGGAGAGGAGTCAGCCCCTGGCTCAGTGGCTAGGTCAGGGTGGCAGTCTGCAGTAGGAGAAAGTGATTCCCTCCCTGGAGTGCTGCAAGAGAGGACAAAGCCTGTCCAGGGAACACAGATCGGCCAGGATGGAGCTGCACTTCCCCAGTACTGGGGCACATGGAATTTGAATTCCAGCCAAGCGCTGGTGCACGGGAGTCAGCAGACTGAGTCAGATCACCTCGAGTGTGCCCGTGGCACAGTGAGGATGGCTCGAACAGTCATTTGGGACACCGAGTCCTGGAGGAGAGACTGGGGAGTTGCCATTTTTCTCCCCACCACCACCAAGTCAGGACCTCAAGGATCAGACCACAAGGCCCACAGTGGAGGCAGGACCTGCCTACACCAAACCACACTCCTCAGCACCTAGTAACTGATTATGTACTGGTGCTGGATAGACACTGAGGAACCAGATGCCTCCCTCCTCCAGACCAGCTCTGCTGCATTGCCTGAATTAATTCTTGGGCAATTCTTGTTATACAGATATACTCTTCCTTCCTTTTCTCCTTCTTATCACCTCCCTCCTCTAGTCTGGTTACTCAGGTTGTTGGTTTGTTTAAGCAAACATATTTAATCCATTCTCTCGATACATGTTCTACACCTCCTTCTTTACTTT
Source organism: Cryptoprocta ferox (assembly GCA_028646485.1). Classification (NCBI taxonomy): domain Eukaryota; kingdom Metazoa; phylum Chordata; class Mammalia; order Carnivora; family Eupleridae; genus Cryptoprocta; species Cryptoprocta ferox. Next base: position 49,628,202 of record CM053576.1, on the reverse strand, counting down.
CCTTTCTCTCTCTCTCTCTGGAATAATTAAACCCTACAGTTTCTCTGTCTGGGCAATTTTATCTTCATTTCTTTTTCCCCTCCTCCTTCTTTATTTTCCTTTCTCTCTCTGTGGATTAAACAATTTAGTCTCTATGCCTGGTCAATGTTTATCTTTTCCTTTATCCCCACCCCGTCTTCTCTTTATATGTGCTCTCCCATCACTACTGCCTCTACCCTGTTTTTTACTTGTAGCTGGTGTTTCTGATTTTTTGCTTTTGGATTATTTGTTTGTTTTATTTGTTTGTGTGTTTGCAAGTTTGTGTGTTTTCTGTTTGTTTTCCTTTCCAGGGGTACATCAAGAAACAAGTCAAAGTACACCCGGTGGAGGGTCCAAAACATCACTATGAGTAGGGAAATAAAATAATCAAAGTCACAACAACAGAGAGAAATAACACTTTCCAAAAAACACTTCCTGAAGGGCCTGGCCATGGATAGTGCATGACTCCTCTTTAATATAGCAGTGCTCACAGGTGCAGAGCACATAACAAGCTTTTAAAACTCATAAGGGACAGAAAACTAGCCAAGTGATGAAACAGAAGAATTCTCCTCAAAAGAAATTCCATAAAGAAATGGCAGCTAAAGAATTGCCCAAAACAGATATAAAAATTGTAACTGAACAAGAATAGAATAATAGCCATACGATTAATCACTGGGCTTGAAAAAAGCATAGCAGACAGCAGAAAATCTATTGCTTCAGAGATCAAGGAACTAAAAAAAATAGTCATGATGAATTAAAAAATATCAAAAATGAGGTGCAAAATAAAATGGAGGCAGCTACAGCGCATATCGAAGAGGCAGAGGGGAGAGTAGGTGAACAGAAGACACAATTATGGAAAAAGAGGAAGCTGAGAAAAAGAGAGATAAAAAAATTCTGGATCATAAGGGGAGAATCAGAGAATTAATTGATGCAATCAAACATAATAATATTCGTATAATAGGAATTATTATACGAATAAGAAGAAGAAGAAGAGAGAAAAGGAGGCTGAAGATGTACTTGACAAATCATAGCTAAGAACTTCCCCCAAACGGGCGATGGAAACAGACATTGAAATCCAGGAGGCACAGAAAATTCCCTTCAGACTTAACTTGAATTGATCTTCTGCACGACATATCATAGTGAAACTGGCAAAATACAAGGATAAAGAGAGAATTCTGAAAGCAGCTAGGGATAAATGGGCCTTAACATACAAAGGTAGACATATAAGTGTAATAACAGACCTATCTACTGAAACTTGTCAAGCCAGAAAAGAATGACAGGAAATCTTCAATGTGATGAACAGGAAAAATATGCATCAAGAATCCTTTATCCAGCAAGCCTGTCATTCAGAATAGAAAGAGAGATAAAGGTTTTCCCAAACAAGCAAAAACTGAAAGAACTCATCACCACTAAACCCTACAAGAGATCCTAATGGGGACTTTATGAGTAAAGTGTTGCAAGGACCACAAAGGACAAGAGACATCACTACAAGCATGAAACCTACAGATAACACAATAACTCTAAACCCATATTTTTCAATAATAACACTGAATGTAAATGGACTAACTGCTCCAATAAAAAGACATAGTTATCAGAAAGAATTAAAAAACAAGACCCATCTATTTGCTGTCTACAAGAGACCCATTTTAGACCAGAGGACACCTTCAGATTGAAAGTGAGGGGATGGAGAACTATCTATCATGCTACTGGAAGTCAAAAGAAAGCTGGAGTAGCCATACTTATACCAGACAAACTAGACTTTAAATTAAAGACAGTACCAAAGAATGAAGAAGGGCATTATATAATAATTATGGGGTCTATCCATCAGGAAGAGCTAGCAATTATGAATGTCTATGCACCGAATTTGGAGGCACCCAAATATATAAAACAATTAAGCACAAACACAAGCAATCTTATTGGTAAGAATGTGGTAATCACAGGGGACTATAATACTCTACTTACGGCAATGGATAGATCAACTAGACAGAAAATCAGTAAAGAAAAAATGGCCCTAAATTAGACACTGGATCAGATGGACTTGAGAGATATATTTATAGTTTTCCATTCTAAATCAGCAAAATATACTTTCTTCTCAAGTGCACATGGAATATTCTCTAAGATAGATACGTACTAGGTCACAAAACAGTGCTCAATATATATAAAAGAATTGATAACATACCATGCACACTTTCATATCACAATGCTATGAAACTTGAAAACCTCCAAATGCATGGAGGTTAAAGAACATTCTACTAAAGAATGAAAGGGGCAACCAGGTAATTAAAGAAGAAATTAAAAATATCTGGAAACAAGTGAAAATGAAAACACAATCTAAACCCTTTGGGATGCAGCAAAGGCAGTCCTAAGAGGAAAGTACATTGCAATCCAGGCCTATCTCAAGAAACAAGAAAAATCCCAAATACAAAATCTAACAGCACACCTAAAGGAATGAGAAGCAGAACAGCAAACCCAGCAGAAGAAGAGAAATATAAATATAAAAGATCAGAGCAGAAATAACAATATAGAATTCCAAAAAAAAAAAAAACCCAGTAGAACATATCAATGAAACTAAGAGTTTTTTTTTTTTAGAAAATAAACAAAATTGATCAACCTGTAGCCAGACTTCTTAAAAAGAAAAGAGGACCTAAATAGATAAAATCATGAATGAAAATGGATTTATTATAACCAATCCCTCAGAAATACAAGCAATTATCAGGGGATACTATGAAAAATTATATGCAAACAAACTGGACAACTTAGAAGAAATGGACAAATTCCTAAACACCCACACACCACCAAAACTCAAATGGGAAGAAACAGAAAATTTGATCAGACCCATAACTAGTGTAAAAATTGAATCAGTTATCAAAAATCTCCCAACAAATAAGAGTCCTGGACCAGATGGCTTCCCTGGGGAATTCTACCAGACATTTAAAGCAGACTTAATACCTATCCTTCTCATGCTGTTCCAAAAAATAAAAATGGAAGGAAAATTTCCAGACTCACTTTACAAAGCCAGCACTATTTTGATTCCCAAATCATACAGAGACCCAAAAACAAAATAGAACTACAGGCCAATATCCCTGATGAACATACATGCAAAAATTCTCAACAAGATACTAGCAAATCAAACTCAACAGCATATAAAGGGAATTTATTTATCATGATCAAGTGGGATTCATTCCTGGGCTACAGGGCTGGTTCAATATTCATAAATCAATCAATGTGATACATCACATTAATAAAAGAAAGGGTAAGAACAATACGATCCTGTCAATAGATGCAGAAAAAGCATTTGACAAAATACAGCATCCTTTCCTCATAAAAACCCTCAAGAAAGTTGGGATAGAAGGAACATACTTAACATCATAAAAGCCATTTGTGAAAAGCCACAGTAATATCCTAAATGGGGGGAAACTGAGAGCTTTCCCCCTGAGATAGGAACACCACAGAGATATCCACTCTCACCACTGTTGTTTAATATGGTGTTGGAAGTCCTAACATCAGCAATCAGACAACAAAATGAAATAAAAGACATCCAACTTGGCAAAGAAGAAGTCAATCTTTCACTTTTCACAGACGACATGAACTCTGCATGGAAAACCTGAGAAGACTACACCAAAAGTCTGCCAGAACTGATACATGAATATGCAAAGTCACAGGGTACAAAATCAATGTACATAAATTGGTTGCATTTTTATACAACAATAATGAAGCAACAGAAAGAAAAATAAAGAAATTGATCCCATTTATAATTGCACAAAAGCCCATAAAATACCAAGGAAGAAAACTAACCAAAGATTTAAAAGATCTGTATGCTGAAAACTATAGAAAGCTTATGAAAGAAATTCAAGAAGACACAAAGAAATGGAAAACATCCCATGCTCTTGGATTGGAAGAATAAATATTGTTAAAAGGTGAATACCACCCAAAGCAATCTACACATTCAATGCAATCCCAATCAAATTCACATGGCATTCTTCTCAAAGCTAGAGCCAGCAATCCTAAAACTTTTATGGAAACACAAAAGACCCCGAATAGCCAAAGTAATATTGAAGAAGAAAACCAAAGCGGGAGGCATCACAATCCCAGACTTTAACCTCTACTACAAAGCTGTAATCATCTAAACAGCATAATATTGGCACAAAAGTAGACACACAGATGAACAGAATAAAATAGAGGACCTAGAATTGGACCCAAAAATGTATGGCCAACTAAATCTTTTGAAACTGGGCAACTTTATTACACCATATACAAAAATAAACTCAAAGTGGATGAAAGACCTAAATGCAATACAGGAAACCATCAAAACCCTAGAGGAAAAAACAGGTAATGACCTCTTTGACCACAGCTGCAGCAATTTCTTACTTGACACATCTCCAAAGGCAAAGGAATTAAAAACAAAAATGAGCGATTGCGACCTCCTCAAGTTAAAAAGCTTCTGCATTGCAAAGGAAAGAATCAATAAAACTAAAAGACAACTAACGGAATGGGAAAAGATAGTTGCAAATGGCATATCGGACAAAGGATTAGTATCTAAAACCTATAAAGAATGTACCAAACTCAACACCTGAAAAAGAAATAATCCAGTGAAGAAATGGGCAAAAGACATGAATAGACACTTCTCCAAAGAAGACATCCAGATGGCCAACAAACACATGAAAAGATGGTCAATGTCACTCATAACAGTGAAATACAAATCATAGCCACACTGAGATATCACCTCACTGGGGTCAGAGTGGCTAAAATGAACAAATCAAGAGACTATAGATGCTGGCCAGGATGTGGAGAAACAGGAACCCTCTTGCACTGTTGGTGGGAATGCAAATTGGTGCAACCACTCTGGAAAACATTGTGGAGGTTCCTCAAAAAATTAACAATAGAACTACCCTATAAGCCAGTAATAGCACTGCTAGGAATTTACTCAAGGGATACAGGAATAGCTGACGCATAGGGGCACATATACCTCAATGTTTATAGCAACGCTTTCAACAATAGCCGAATTATGGAAAGAGCCTAATGTCCATCAAGTGATGAATGGATAATGAAGATGTGGTGTATATATACAATGAAATACTATCTGGCAATTAGAAAGAATGAAATCCTGCCATTTGCAGCAACGTGGATTGAACTGGAGGGTATTATGTTAAGTGAAATAAGTCAGTCAGTGAAAGACAGATACCATATATTTTCCCTCATATGTGGATCTTGAAAAACTTAACAGAAGACCACGTGGGAAGGGAATGGGGGAAAATAATTAGAAAGAGAGAGGGAGGGAGGCAAACTATAAGAAACTATCAAATACAGAATGCAAACTGAGGGTTGGGGCATTGAGGAGGGCACTTGTTAGGATGAGCACTAGGTGTTGTAGGGAAACCAATTTGACAATAAATTATATTTTTAAAAAATCTCTAGGGCCAAGAACAGTGCCTTGCAATTAGGTATTCAATAAATACTTGGTGGATGAAAACAAATAATAATAACAGCTAAAATACATAGCATACATGAATAGGAAGACCCCAGGGGATTCAGTGAAATAGTACATAGAGACCATAGAGACATATAGAGATTTGTGAGTTTTCTGTTTTACTGATGAATTTCGCAAATCCATGCACAACATAAATGTAAAGGAGACTAGACTAAAAAGAGGCAGAAACTGTAAACTTCATATACTGACTGTGTACTTGAGGGGACAGAGCTTTACATTTGAGTCCAGGCAAGTCAATTTGTTACCTAAACAATACAACAATCCTCAGTTAAAAAAAAAATTCAGAGTCCCATTTTCAACCAAATGACACCAGGCATGTATACAAACAGAAAAGTACAACCTATACTCAGGAACAAATAACAATCAATAAAACTGAGCCTGAGTAAGGGCAAATGTAGTGAAATTTATCAGCCAAAGTTTTCAAAGCACTGATTTCAAATAATCAAAATAAAAATGGTTTCAATGAGTAAACATCTAGGAATTCTCAACAAAAAATTATGGAAATTGATTAAATTAAAATTCTAAACGTGAAAATTATAATAACTATATAAAATTAACTTACAATGCTGAACAACAGATTGAACGTGGCAGAAGAAAGAATTAGGAAACTTGAAAGAAAAGAAATCAACAGAAATAACCCAATCCAAAGGCCAGAGAGAAAAGATTGCAGAAAAATGTGAAAGCCTGTGGAATAATATCAAGCAGTCCAACACAAGTGTAACTGGAGACCCAGAAGAATGTGATAAAGAAAGAGAAAGGGCAGAAATAAAATTTGAAGACATGGGGTGCCTGGGTGGTTCAGTTGATTGAGCGTATGACTTTGGCTCAGGTCATGATCTCATGGTGTGTGAGTTTGAGCCCCACTTTGGGCTCTGTGCTGACAGCCTGGAGCCTCATTTGGATTCTGTGTCTCATTCTCTCTCTGCCCCTCCCCCACTTGTTCTCTGTCTCTCTCTGCCTCTCAAAAATAAATAAATGTGACATTTTTTTAAATTTGAAGACATGATGGCCAGAAATCCACCAAATTTGTTTAAAAATGAGTTGAAAATTAAAAAACTTAACAAATCCCAAGTAGGATAGAGTAATCCGCTCCTAAGCCATTACAGTTCAACTGCCAAAAGTAAAAAATAAAGAGATAATTTTAAAAGCACTGATGGAAAATTATATATTACAATGTGGTAACAATCATTTAATTAGTGACTCAGTTCTCATCAGAAAAATATGGACTTCAAGAGGCATGCAAATGATACATTTGAGGTGCTAAAAATTTTTTTTTTAATTAACCCTGTAGTGTTATAACCAAAAATTCTGTGTCTTTATCCAGTAAATTATTCTTCAAAGATGAGGACAAAAGAGATACAGTTTCATATAAACAAAAACTAAGGAAGTTCATTGTCAGCGGATCTGGGTTATGAATCACAATACAAGAAGCTATTTCAGGCCAAAGGGAAATGATAACCAGATAATAATTGAATCTACATAAATAGCAAGAAGACAAATCACTCTATAAAAATAGACTAAACTTTAACAGATATTTGACAACAGCTATATGGATACCCAAAAGCCACATGAAAAGATGTTCAATGTAGTTTAGTCATAGGGAAATGCCATTTAAAACCACAATGAGATACCACTGCACCGTCTGTATAGTGATTACAATCAGAAGCCTGATAATAGTCTAGGATGTCAAGCTATTGGAACTCTATGCCTTGCTGGTGGGAATGCAAAAGGGTACTATCTCTTTAGAAACACTTTGGTAGTGTATTTATTTCCTATTCCTGATGTAACAAATTATCACATACTTAGTGGCTTAAAACACACACACACACACACACACACACACACACGCACAAATTTACTATCTCCCAATTCAGGAGATCCTAAGTCTGTAGGTCTCACGGGGCTAAAATCGATCTCAGAGCTGCATCTCTGTGGAGGCACTAGGGGAGGACATTTCCCTGCCTTTCCAGCTTCTGGAGGTTGCCTACACAAATGGGTTCCTGGTCCTGCATCACTTTAACCTCTGCTTCTGTCATCACATCTCTTTATTTGACTCTAACCTTGTTGCCTGCCTCTTGCAAAGGACCCTTGTGATCATATTGGGCTTACCTGGTTAACCCAGAATAATTTCTCCACCTCAAAACCATTAATTTCATCATATCTGTAAAATCTCCTTTGCATCTGAATTCATGTATTCACAGGTTCTAAGGATTAGGACATGAAAATCTTTGGAAGTGCATTATTCGGCCACAGGTGATTTCTTACTCCCAGGTTTATATCCCCAAACAAATTAAAACACATGTCCACCAAAAGCTTGCATACACAACTGTTTTATTTGTAGTAGCCAACACTGGTAGCAATCAACACTGGATCCATCAAAGGGAAATGAATAACCAAATAGTGGTACATCCATATAATGCAATATACCTCAGTAATGAAACAAACAAAAAACCCTGAAATGCATAACATGGATAGGGCTTAAAACTATTATGTTGCGTGAAAGAAGACAGACAACAAAAATGAAACAGAGATTCTGAATGATTCCATTTCGAGAAATTTCTAGAGAAAACAAACTTATCTGTAGTGACCCCCCCCCAAAAAAATTAGTGGCTACCTACGGCCAGACCTAGAAGGTGGTGTACTGCCAGAGGCACAAGGGAGCTTCTTAGAATGATACTATTATCCTGTGTCTTGACTGTTGTTATGGTTACACAGGTGTGTGTTTGTCAAAATCATGAAATTATATACTTAAAATAGGTACATTCATTGCATGCAAGTTTTTTCAATAAATTTTATTTTAAGTATTGATGACTGTGAGCAAATTTATTTTTCCTCCAAGATTAGATGGGAGCAATAGACAGCCACTCTTTGGGGGAAGGTTTTCAGAAAAGATCCTCTCTCTCACCAGACCCTCCCCGTGCTAAGGGCTGGGGTATCTGGAGCCACCAACAGCCTCTGTAAGCTTGTAGCAAAACCCTACATCTGCAGCTCTCTTCCCAATCCCAACTATGGGTTAGGGAAATGGCAAGTGTCTCCGAGGAACCCTTTATCCTGTGTGGGTTGAAGCAGTGGATAGCAATGGATGAAGGAGTTGGCAATGTGGACGGGCTGAGAGTGTGTACCCTAGCCCCATGTGAGTGAAGTGGCTTGGAGTTCTCCGTTCCCAGTGGTAGACACAGAAGGGAGGAGAGAGGTAGGAGATATGAAAGATGCTGGCAGTTGAGGCCATGATGAGGCTATGGACATTGACAGTGAGTGAGAGTGGTGATAGATACCAACTACTGCAAAGAAGAGACAGAAGGAAGACACCTGATAAGTGTCAGGAGAGGGCTGCATGTGACCAAGTTTCCAAAACCACCTATATATTTTATATATAGCATTAGTAAATACTAATAAACACAATCGCAAGCCCTCAGCAGAATACAAATAAATTTTATGACAGCCAGTTAATGTGTATAAACTATATCAGGTTAATTTGTACAACTAACAAGTCAACAGGCTTGACTGAATGACAATGTAACATACGTGTGGTCAGAATACAGATAATTGATTCATATTTTGCTGATTTTATAAATCAAACTATTGCAACAACAAAATAGAAAACATTTGTGATAAATTCAAGTAAATTGTTGAGTATTTTATTACATATAAAAGGTTCTGCCATCAGTGATAGCTAGATTCGTTAATTGTTCACACAACAGATACGTGTGTTCCTGTTACATGCCAAGGACTGGAAGATGTAAGCATACTATTGACAAAGCAAAAGCTACAAGAGTAAGAAAGAGAACTAGGAGAGTAGTAGTTCATCCAAAACTAGAAAATTAATAAGACAGTCATGTTTCCTGAAATACAGGGCACTTTGTACCTGGTAGTCAAGGATAACCTTGCTGGCTCCTTCCGAATCCATTCTTCCTCTTTACTGTTTTCAGTGGTTTTAAAGGCTAATTCTTATTTGGGCTAAAGTCATTTCAAAACAATACTTTCAGACAAATTCTCACTCAGGTTGTGCTTTTATGTACCCATTAGTTATCACACAGTGTGCTGATTTAGAAACAGGCTGCATAAAGATGGAAGAGAAGAAATCAGCTCAGTTAAATGAAGACTTAAAAGAAACCTCTAAGAGCTATGAAATTCTGAAATACTTTCCTGGGGAAGAGTTGCCTATTAAGGAAAAGGAAAGCAAGATTTTTGTTGTGTCCTTTAGCCATTTTCTGGAAACATCCTGACCTAAGCACAATAAGCTCCAAGCTGCTTCTCAGTACTGCAGTAAGTCAGCAGGGGAAAGAGATAAAGAAAAGCACTCAATATTTTTTTGTAACTCTTGAGAATGACATTTACCTGCTTATACATAACAGGAAGTCTTTTCAGAAAATATGTTTATGCTATTTCTAATGTAGAAACACAGTTTATCAAGCATCAGCTTATATTCTACTACACAATGATTTACAAACCTACATTCAATCCATTTGAAATACAGAATCAAGTGGTGTGGTGTGCAGCTTCTCAGATGGTACAAATGAATCATCCTCCTGATAGGACTACCTTGTATAATCCCCTTTTCTTGCATACCTTGCTTTTTGCTCAGACTGTCTGAGCAAACAGTCTCATTTTTGAGGAGACATTCCTTACATGATCAGATTACAAGAGTCTGACCTCCATCTTGCTAGCAGACTCTCTTCCTTGTTGGTTTTGATGAAGCAAGTCACCATGTATGGGAGGCCCAAGTAACTAGTAACTGAGGGGGCCTTCTGGCCAACAGCAGGGAAGGAATTGAGACCCTAAGTTGAACAATATAAAAGCAACTGAATACTGCCAGCAATAGTGTAAGTGAGCTTAGAAATGGATCCTTGTCCAGTTGAATCTTCATAAAAGATCTCAGCCCTGACCATAACCTTGGTAGCAGCCTGAAGCCTCCTGAAAGATCCTCAAGCAGAGAACTCAACTGAGCTACAGCTGGATTTTGAACCCACAGAAATGATGACACAATAGGGGGATGTTTTGTTTTGTTTTGTTTTATTAATTAGGCTCCACACCCAATGCAGGGCTTGAACTCATGACCCTGAGATGAAGAGTCAAGTGCTCTACCAACTGAGGCAACCAGGCCCTCAGGGGGTATGTTGTTTTTAAGCCATTAAGTTCATGGTGATAATGTTACAGCAATACATAACTAATACAAATGGCAAGTATAGCAACAAAAAGGTTATTTACTCGTATTTACTTTTACTACAGTTTGTATTTAGAAAGTCAGTATATTTATACAAAAATACAGAGTTAACAGCACTATTCTTCCTTGGCAAATAACTCATTGTATCTAACTAAATTTACATGTCACTAATTAATTATCTTCTGAGACCTGAAGTAGATTATTTTCAAATTAGAGTTGATCAATGTGAAACAATCCAGAAAGAAAGAATAAAGTATGAAGATAACATTTTCAACCAAATATGGTAACCAAATATGACAGACTGACAAAAAATAAGATATAGGTAATGCAGAGGTAGCAGGAACATTGTAGATGATTAGATATAGAACTGATAAGAAACTGAGCCCCAGAGAAACTATTTTGTATGCCCACAAGCTAAGAATATTTTCTTTTTACATTTTTAAAAGTTTGTAAACAAACAAAGAAGAATATGTGACAGAGTCTGTATGTTGCCTATAATACTTAAAATATATACTTTCTGGACTTTTAAGGAAAAGAATACCTACTCCTGATTTATCATGAGATGTGTTTGAGTTAATTTGGTGTATACATTTTCAAAACTCAGAAATTGTATACCTAACAGGTTTGCATTTTATTTTATGCATATTTCACATCAAAAAGAAATTAAAAACTTCAAACAAATTTTAGACTATAATCAATCATAATATGCATGTTGAAAGAAATACTTAGAATGTAGGGGTCAACATGGCAGAGAAGTAGGGGGACCCAAAATTCTCTTTTCCCTCAAACACAGCAGTATTGAGGCCAGAAGACTTGGAATTCCAGGAATGTGGGCTACATAGTGACAGAAACATCTCCAGAGGCTCAGGGGAAAGCTTGGTGAGCTGTAAGTGGGTGATTATGAACTGGGAGAGATAAAACAGGGGACATAGACAGAGGGGAGGGATCCCCTTCTGTGGAGAGATAAAAGGAAGAGAAAGAGAGGCTGTGGAAGTGTAGGATTGCATTTGCACAAAAGAAAAACCACAGGCCAGGTAACGGGGGTGGGGAGAACGGAAAAAGAACAAATTTTTAACACAACCAAAAGTTTCAAGTTGTTCTCTGGACTGGGGCTGGCCACCCTGTTTGCACACACCTGGGGAGGGGAGCAGCCAGCCCCGGGCTTGGTAGTGAGTGCAGAGGTGTAGTTGGAGACACGAGTCCCTTTCAGGATGCAAGAGCAGGATCCTTTAAGACATGGGGTTTTGAATCCCAGCCAAGCACTGGGAAGTGAGTGAGACCATGGAATGGGACAAACTGGACTGCTTGTGCCTGTGGGGCACTGTGAGGACAGCCTGAACAGACTGGCCTGGTACACCAGAGTTGTCTGGTCCAGGGAGGAGAGACTGGAGTGTCCTGTTTTTCTCCTGATCACCAAAAAGGTGGGGCTTCAGGAAATGGACAAGGGGCCCACAGTGGAAGTGGGACCACCTACACCAAACCAGACCCCTCTGTGTCTGGTAATTGTGTATCTACTGGAGCGAGATTGACAGTGACTGAATCAAATAGCCCCTCTTCCAGACCAGCACAGCCATAGGTTCCAAGGCACCACCACATATCTATCCAGAGTTTTTGCATTTTCTGATTTGATTCTTGGTCAATTCTTATTATATGTATATATTTTTTCCTTTCTTTTCTTCTTCTTACTTCTTCCCTTCTCTATTTATATTCTTGGTTTGTTTAATCAGGCATTTTTAATCTAGTCTTTTTACACCTCTTCTGTATCTCCTTTCTCTCTCTCTCTCTCTCTCTCTCTCTCTGTCTGTATCTCTTGCTCACTCTCTCTTGCTCTCACTCTCTCTGGATTAAGCCATATAATTTCTTTGATTCTCTGCCTGGCCAATTTTTTTTCTGCTTTTCTTTTTCCCTGTCCCTGTCATTTCTCTCTTTGTAAGGGGTAAGTCATCTTCCCCACCACCCCGCTTTTTAAATTTTCTCCAGGGTTATGTTAAAGAATAATTCAAAGCACACCTGATTGAAGGTCCAAACCACCACTACAAGTATGGAGATAAAGCAACCAGAATCACCACAAGAGAGAGCATGCAACACACTCCAAAAACAACTCCCGAAGGGCCAGGCCCTGGACAATGTATGACCTCTTTTTAATATAGTAGTGCTCACAGGTGCACTACTATATTAAACAAGCTATTAAAACACATTAACAGCATAAAACTAGCCAAAATGACAAAACAGAAGAATATCCCTCAAAAGAAGTTCTAGAAAAAAATAAAACTAGAGAATTGCTCAAACCAGATATAAACAATATATCTGATCAAGGATTCAGAATAATAGTCATAAGATTAAGAGCCTGGTTTGAAAAAAGCATATAAAGCAGAGAATCTATTGCTGCAGAGATCCAGGAAATAAAAAATTGTCATGATGAATTAAGAAATGCTGTAAATGAGGTGCAAAATAAACTAGATACAGAGACAGTGATGATGGAAGAGGCATGGGGACATTAAGTGAAATAGAAGATAAAATTATGGAAAATGATGGAGATGAGAAAAAGAGAGATAACAAAATACTAGACCACAAGGTGAGAATTAGAGGACTAAGTGATTCAATGAAACATAATAATATCTGTATCATAAGAGTTCCACAAGAAGAAGAAGAAAAGAGAGAAAGGGGCCAAAGGTGTACTTGAACAAATTATAGCTGAGAACACCCTCAAATTGGGAAAGGAAGCAAAATCCAAATCTGCACTACATATCATAGTGAGACTGGAAAAATACAAAGAAAAAAGGAGAATACTGAAAGCATCTAGGGACAAACAGGTCTTAAACAACAAAGGTAGACACATAAGGCTAGTAGCAGACTGGTCCACTGAAACTTGGCAGACCAGAAGGGGGTGGCAGGAAACATTCAATGTACTGAATGAGAAAAATATGAAGCCAGGAATCCTTTATGCAGCAAGGCTGTCATTCAGAAAAAGATAAAGGCTTTCACAGACAAGCAGTTCATGATCACTAAATCAGCCCTGTAAAAGATCCTGAGGGGGACTTAGTGAGTGGAATTCTGCAAAGACTACAAAGGACCAGAGACATCACCACAAGTAAAAAACCTACATATAATAAAATGACACTAAATACATATCTTTCAATAATAATGCTGAATGTAGGTGGACTAAATGCTCCAATAAAAAGACATAGGATATCAGAATGGATAAAGAAACAAGATCCATCTACATGATGTCTACAAGAGACTCATTTTAAACCTGAGGACACCTTCAGATTGAAAGTGAGGGGATGGAAAAACCATCTATCATGCTACTGACAGTAAAGAAAACTGGAGTAGCCTTATTTATATCAGACAAACTAGATATTAAACTAAAGTCTGTAAAAAGAGATCAAGAAGGGTATTATATCATAATTACAGGGTTTATTCATCAAGAAGAGCTAACAATTATACATGTTTATGCATCTAATTTGGAAGCACTCAAATATATAAATCAATTAATCACAAACATTAGCAATCTTATTGGTAAGACTGTGGTAATTGCAGGGGACTTTAATACTTACTTACAGCAAAGGACAGATAATCTAGACAGAAAATCAATAAAGAAACATTTTCCCTGAATGATACACTGGACCAGATGAACTTGACAGATACATTTAGAACTTTTCATCCTGAAGCAGCAGAATATACATTCTTCTCAAGTGCACATGGAACATTCTCCAAGATAGATCACACACTGGGTCACAAAAGAGCCCTCAATAAATATAAAAGAATTGAGATCATACCATGCACACTTTCAAATCACAATGCTATGAAACTTGAAATCAACCACAGGAAAAAGTTTGAAAACCTCCAAAAGCATAGAACATCCTACTAAAGAATTAAAGGTCAACCAGGCAATTAAGGAAGAAACTAAAAAAATATATGGAAACAAATGAAAATGAAATCACAATAATCCAAACCCTTTGGGATTCAGCAAAGGCAGTCCTAAGAGGAAAATACATTGCAATCTAGATCTATCTCAAGAAGCAAGAAAAATCCCAAATAAAATCTAACCACACACCTAAAGGAACTAGAAGCCGAACAACAAAGAAACCCCCAGCCCAGAGGATGAAGAGAAATAATAAAGATCAGAGCAGAAATAAATAATATGGAATAAAAAATACAGTAGAACAGACCAATTAAAATAATAGTTGGTTCTTTAAAAAATGTTTAAAAAAATTGATAAACCTCTAGCCAGTCTTCCCAGAAAGAAGAGAGGACCCAAATAGATAGAATCACAAATGAAAATGGTTTTATCACAACCAATCCCTCAGATATACAAGGAATTATCAGGGGATACTATGAAAAATTAATTGTCAAAAAGCTGGACAACCTGGAAGAAATGGACAAATTCCTAGATACCCACACACTACCAAAATTTAAACAGGAAGAAACATAAAATTTGAAAACCCCATAACTAGTGTAAAAATTGAATCAGTTACCAAAAATCTCCCCCAAAATAAGAGTCCTACACCAGATGGCATCTCAGGAGAAATCTCCCAGACACTGAAAGCAGAGTTAATACCTATACTTCTCAAGCTCTTCCAAAAAATAGAAACAGAAGGAAAACTTCCAGACTCATTCTATGAAGGCAGCATTACCTTGATTCCCAAACCAGACAGAGACCCCACAAAAAAAGGAAAACTACAGGCCAATATCCCTGATGAACATACATACAAAATTTCTCAACAAGATACTAGCAAATCAAATTCAACAGTGTATTAAAAGAATTGTTCACCATGATCAAGTGGGATTCATTCCTGAGCTGCAGAGCTGATTCAATATTCACCAATCAATCAATGTGACACATCTCATTAATAAGAGAAAGGATAAGAACCGTATGATCCCATCGATTGATGCAGAAAAAGCATTTGACAAAATACAGCATCCTTTCATAAGAAAAACCCTCAAGAAAGTCGGGATAGAAGGAACATACTTAAACATCATAAAAGCCATATGTGAAAAGCCCACCGCTAATATCCTCAATGGGGAAAACCTGAGCCCTTTCCCCCTGAGATCAGGAACACGGCAGGGATATCCACTCTCACCACTGTTGTTTAACATAGTGTTGGAAATCCTAGCCTCAGCAATCAGACAACAAAATGAAATAAAAGGCATTCCAACTTGGCAAAGAGGAAGTCAAACTTTCAGGCAGACGACATGATACTCTACGTGGAAAACCTGAAAAACTGCACCAAAAGACTCCTAGAACTGATACATGAATTCAGCAAATTTTCAGGGTACAAAATCAATGTGCAGAAATCGGTTGCATTTTTATACACCAATAATGAAGCAACAGAAAGAGAAATAAAGAAATCGATCCCATTTACAATTGCACCAAGACGCATAAAATTCCTAGGAAGAAAACTAACCAAAGATTTAAAAGAACTGTATGCTGAAAACTACAAAAGCTTATGAAGGAAATTGAAGAAGACACAATTCCAAAGAAATGGAAAAGCATCCCATGCTCATGGATTGGAAGAATAAATATTCTTAAAATGTCAATACTACCCAAAGCAATCTACACATTCAATGCAATCCCAATCAAAATTGCACCAGCACTCTGTTCAAAGCTAGAACAAACAATCCTAAAATTTGTATGCAACCAGAAAAGACCCCGAATAGCCAAAGTAATATTGAAGAAGAAAACCAAAGTAGGAGGCATCACAATCCCAGACTTTAGCCTCTACTACAAAGCTATAATCATCAAGACAGTATGGTATTGGCACAAAAGCAGACACATAGACCGATGGAATAGAATTGAGGTCCCAAAATTGAACCCCAAAGTGTATGGCCAGCTAATCTTTGACAAAGCAGGAAAGAGTATCCAATGGGAAAAAGACATTCTCTTTCACGAATGGTGCTGGGAGAACTGGACAACAACATGTAGAAGAACAAAGTAGATCACTTTCTTACACCATACACAAAAATAGTCTCAACATGGATGAAAGACCTAAATGTGAGACAGGAAACCAACAAAACCCAAGAGGAGAAAGCAGGCAACCACATCTTTGACCTCAGCCACAGCAATTTCTTACTTGACACATCTACAAAGGCAAAGGAATTAAAAGCAAAAATAAGCTATTGCGACCTCCTCAAGATAAAAAGCTTCTGCACTGCAAAGGTAATAATCAACAAAACTAAAAGGCAACCGACAGAATGGGAAAAGATATTTGGCAAATGACATATTGGAAAAGAATCTACAAAGAATGTACCAAACTCAACACCTGAAAAAGAAATAATCCATTGAAGAAATGGGCAGAATACACGAGTAGACACTTTTCCAAATAAGACATCCAGGTGGCCAACAGACACATGAAAAGGTGCTCAATGTCACTCATCATTAGGGAAATACAAATTAAAGCCACACTGAGATACCACCTCACACCAGTCAGAGTGGCTAAAATGAACAAATCAGGAGACTACAGATGCTGGCGAAGATTTGGAGAAATAGGAACACTCTTGCACTGTTGGTGGGAATGCAACCTGGTGCAGCCACTCTGGAAAACATTGTGGATGTTCCTCAAAAAATTAACAATAGAACCAACCTATGAGCCAGCAATAGCACCAAAAGTTACAGGAGTGCTGATGCATAGGGGCATGTGTACCCTCAAGTTTATAGCAGTGCTTTCAACAATAGCCAAATGATGTAAAGAGCCCCAATGCCCATCAACTGATGAATGGAAAAAGAAGATGTAGTTCTTATATATACAATGGAATACTACTTTGCAATGAGAAAGAATGAAGTCATGCCATTTGCATTAACGTGGATGGAACCGGAGGGTATTATGCTGAGTGAAATAATAAGTCAGTGAGTGAAAGACAGATATTATATGTTTTCATTCATATGTGGAATTTGAGAAACTTAACAGAAGACCATTGGGGAAGGGGAGGGGGAAAATAATTACAAACAGAGAGGGAGGGAGGAAAACCACAAGAGACTCTTAAATACAGAGAACAAACTGGGGGTGGATGAGGGGATAGGGGAGAGGAAAAAATGGGTGATGGGCATTGAGGAGGGCACTTGTTGGGATGAGCACTGGGTGCTCACAGCCTGTGCAAACATTATCAGGAAAACTGCAAATATGTGACTTGATCTTCCCCACAGAAGCTCAGAGATGCTCTGAACTTCAAAATGCCAAAGATAACTGTGAAAGTTTGGTATGAAATAGGAATGATATTTGAAAATCTATATAAAGAAAACCTATCCTTCCACAATTTCCCCTTACCCTCACTCAAGAAAATGGAAACCTGTCTGCAAACAAAAAGTGAGAGAGGTATTTTCAAAGGTTTTAAAGAATCCTTCAAAAAAGACTTCCCTGCTCACTCTCCTGGAGTAAAGGCCCCACCCCCAACCCCCGCCACGTGCCATGTTCATGGACACATACTTTCAATACTGCTTTATATTGCCCCTAGGAAAACCCACTTTTTATTTTGCAATATGTTTTACTTTAGGAAAAATGTAGCATATTCCAGGGAATTCCCCTATAGCCCACACCCAGTTTTCCCCTGTCATTAATATCTTACATTAATATGGTACGTGTATTTAACTAATGAGCTAACATCTACACATCTATATATTCTTAATGAACTAAAGTCCATCCTGTGTTCACATTCCTTAGTTTTACCTAATGTCCTCTTTCTGTTTCAGAATACTATCCAACTACCACCTTACAGTTTGTTGTCATGTCTCCCTAGGTTCCACTTGGCTGGAATAGTCTCAGACTTTTCCTAGTTTTTGATAACCTTGTACTGGTTATTTTGACAGATTGAGTAATTTTGTACAATGCCCCTCAGTGGGGATTTTCATATGTTGTTCTTATGCTTAGATTGAAGCTGTGGTGTTTTTTAAAGAAAGACCACAGAAACCAAGTGCCATTCTTACCACAGTATGTCAAGAGTATGCACTCTATTGACATGACTTATCAGTGTTGATGTTAACCTTGATCACCTGGCCGAGGTGTCTCTCAGATTTCACCAGTAGAAAGTTATTCTTTTTTCCCTCTTCCTATCTCTTTGGAAGAAGTCACTGTACATAGCCCACACTTAAGGGTGGAGAGTTGAGCTCCTATTCCTTGTGAGCAGAGGAGATATGTGAATTATTTTGAATTCTTCTACATGAGAAATTAATCTATTAATCTATCCATTCAATCATTTATTTTATATCAGTATAGATTTATGGTAATTTATTTTATACTTTGGGTTATAATCCACTACTGAGTTATGTATTTTGTTGCTCAAAATGTTCCAGGCTCGGCCACTGAGAATTCTTTCAGTTGGGTTCTATGTCCCTTTGGCATGCACACATTGTTTTGATTATTTTTTGAGCATCTCCTCATTTCTGGCACTACAAGATGCTTATATTATATAGTCTCTGTACCAGCTTGGATAGGGCATATCTCCAAGAAGCCCTGGTACTTTTTTATTGGAGAATGGTATTAGAAACCAAGATCTTGGCATTGAGGGATTATTGCCTCATTTAATATATGAATGGAAATCAAAGTTCATGAGACATTTAGGTAAATCTTGAAATATGAAAAAGAAAAATATATACCCAGAATCATTGTACATCATTGTGATATTTCAGAACACCAAGGATAAATAGAATATATTAAAATCTTCCATACAGGGAAATAACTGGCTTCTTAACAATGTAAAATGGCATTAGATTGGCATTAGATGTCTCAATGCCAATCATCTCCTAAGATGTATTCTTAGGAAAATAGCAAAACTTTAGATTAAAGCATTTTCAGAAATATGGCGATGTGGAAAATGCATATCACATCTGCCTTTATTAGGAAGTTACTGGATGTTTTTGTTCCAACCGAATGGAGAAGCACACCATAAAAAAAGGACCATATGTCTTGAGTAGGGGCAGGGAGGTGGTGGACCAGAGGAAAGGAAATTCTAGGCTGAGACTGTGCTTCGCTGGAAAATGGCAAAGTGGCAGCTCTGCAGTATGCCTAATAGAGCATTTGGTCCAGGACAATGCATGAGGAGAAGCGGCTCCAGGATGATGAGGGAGGAGAGGGGGCTCTAGCAGAGTCATATCCAGGAAAAATGTGACTTAATAAATTTTGTTCTTACCATAATACCCTTGAGTTCCATCCACGTTGCTACAAATGGCCAGATTTCATTCTTTCTCATTGCCATGTAGTATTCCATTGTATAAGTCAGGCAGAGAAAAATGGATACTATATGTTTTCACTCATATGTGGAACAGGAGAAACTTAACAGAGGACCATAAGGGAAGAGAAGGGGAAAAAATAACTAAGGAGAGGGAGGGAGGCAAACCATAAGAGACTCTTAAATATTGAGAACAAACCGAAGATTGATAGGAGGTGGGGGAGAGGGGAAAATGGGTGATGGGCATGGAGGAGGGCACTTGTTGGGATGAGCACTGGGTATTATATGAAAACCAACTTGACAATAAATTTTAATTAAAAAAAAAGAAATTTTATTCTGGGGCGCCTGGGTGACTCAAGCTTCCAACCCTTGAATTCGGCTCAGGTCATGATCTCAAGTTTTCTATGTTTGAGTCCCGCATCTGGCTCTGCGCTGGCAGCATAGAGCTTCCTTGGGATTATCTCTCTCTCCCTCTCTCTCTCTGCCCCTTCCCAATTCACACTGTCTCTTTCTCTCACAAATAAATGAATAAACTTTAAAACGAAAATAAAAGAATTTTTTTTACTATTCTTGAGAGTCTAAACAACTCAAACAGGTTCAAAGATCAGGAAATGAAAGGCAATTAACCAGGTGAGTTGATAGATGTGTTAATTAGCCTTATTGTGGTTATATATAACCACATATATGTGCAATATATAAGTATACCAAGTCATGACATTGTACACTTTAAACTTACATGATGTTATATGTCAATATCTCTCAACAAATATATCTCAATAAATCTGGGGAAAAAGAAAGGTAGTTAGCAATGCCAGAAAATAATCAAACTGATATAAAACCAAACAAAAAATTGTGAGGGAATGTTGTCAGAAAACACTACTTGATGTTGCTGTAAACAATACCTATACAGTTAAAATAATGCAAATGTTGATTATTTAATTAGTGATAATTACAAAACTGTGAAAATGCAGGATGAGAAGAAATGGGGTGTTTTATCCAGCTAAATCTTCATTAATCAGTCAATATATATTGATTTGTCAATATATAATGATAAAAACTGATGAATCGAGGAACAGCAGAAGTGGCAGGCTCTGAAAGAGGTAGAAAGAGATAGCTGTTCTTTTATTATAAACTTCATGTTTTTGTATTCCAATGATATATGTGTTATTTGGATACAAAATGAAAATGCACTACACTTCAATATATAGATACAACCTTAGGCAACTAGTTAAATGTTCTATAGTAGAAGAAACCAGTTTGTCAGTTCTTTATTTCTCCATTAAGACCGAGAGAAAGAGCACTCTTGATTTGCAAATCATTAGCATATAGATAGAATCGAAGCCATGAAGTTTTTGAGCTTGTCCAAAAAGAGTCTGGGAAGACAAGGAAAGAAGCCTGAGATGGAACCCAGATATATCTGAGAGAAAGGTGTCATAAAGGTCAAGGGGAGAAAATTTGGGGATTGATCAGTAATGATAAAGTAGCTAACATTTTTGAGCTCTTGGTATGTCTCAAGGAATGTTCTTTTGTACATGTATTAACTCATTCACCCCCCCCCCTTGAAACTGACACTGTTATGCATATTTTCCAAAGGGAGAAAATAGGGATTTTGTATAAATTCTGTAAATGACCTAAGTTCACATAGTTTATAACTGCAGGACCTGGGATTTAAGCCCACTGTCTCTCTTCAGAGCTCATGCTCTTAGCAACTAGGTTATCATATCATGACATACGCTGCTGAGAAATCCAGCAAGCTGGAGCTGAAGAGTTCCCCTGGCTTTAGTGTCAACTGCAGTGACTGTCTTGCCTTGAGGAAATACAGCTCCCCTTGAACACAGCTTGGGCATGGACTTATTCCACAAACAATACTCAAGCATCTAATATACTCACATCTCTGTCTTGGGAAATGTCCCGTGAATATAGAGACCTGAAATATAGGGTTTATACATTCACAGTTGAACTCCCCATTCATGACAGCCAAGGTCTGGAGAAGATTTCAGTTAACACATTCTTCTTCCCACCCCGCAAATCCTGTTACAGGTAAATTCTGTTTTGCCCTCACAACAACATCTTCTCTGATTAAGAAATAGGTTCTGTTTTTATTCTCTTTTTTTAGGCTGTGTGTGTGTAAAGAGAGCTCGATTATGTTAATCAACATTACTCAGTTTCTAGATTAAACAAGTGTTCTCATTTAAAATCTAGGAATGCTAAAGTCCATGAAATTGGGTTAATTTGGAATGCTTTTGCTGTGTGTGTGTGTAGTGTGTGTTGCACAGGCACACAATGAGAAACAGTTAGTGCCAAAGGAGGAAAGCATGTCTGGTACTTTGAAATAACTCTCTCCGTCTTTTTATAAATTTATTTTTGAAAGACAGAGAGAGACAGCTCGAGAGGATAGGGCCAGAGAGAGAGGGAGACCCAGAATCTGAAACAGGCTCCAGGCTCTGAGCTAGCTGTTAGCACAGAGCCCGATGCGGGGCTCGAACCCATGAACCGTGACCCAAACCCGGACGCTTAACCGACTGGGCCACCGAGGTGCCCCTCTCCCCATCTTGATAAAAGAGTCCTTTTGTTCCCTGCTGTTCTTGCTGTCATTTCCCGAGATTGTTTCATTTTTCCTGTACCTTTGTTTTTATTTCTCTCACATCCTTTCTTCCCTCGCTCTATCAGGAAGCCCCAAAGTTCGTAAAAGGCTTAACTTCCACAGCATAAAAATGTCAGGAGTTTACTTGCTGCTGAACAAATTAAAGGCTAATGCAGAAGTAAACACCTTCACAAAGCATTTCTATTCCATTCAGGCCTTTCGGCAAATTCATCTTGCTTGCTCTTTTTATTTCATGCATATTGATTCTAGGACTGTTCTGTATAGATATCCAGTTCATCTCCTCACAGGAAAGAGTGAGGGCATATAGATGTGCAATTACACTAGTTGAACAACACAGCATGATGTATTCAGTGAACAAAACATGCTCCTCATTGGAGGTTTGGGCTTTCACCAGACTGCCCTAATTTGCCCTAATGCTCTGTCTTCTGAGCTTCAGTGATTAACAGAGGAAGGTGGGGGTGAGGGGATGTTCCAGCTGAGCTGAATGGAAGCAGAGCCAGTTCAAAGCACTTTAGCTTTAAAGCAAACCCTTCATTAAGAAACATGAAAAGCAATATTGACTATAGTAAAGATGGAGGCAATGAAAAGTGAATACACCCTTGGTAAAAATAGCACACATTTACTCTCCACACCTGTATTTAATCCACTATGGAGTCATTTCTTTCTGTTTTTCTGCTATAATGTTCCTTTCAAAAGCCTCCTCCCATGCTGGTCAATGAAAGCAGCTGTGATTATCTAAGTAGCAGTAGGCAGATTCTAAGATGGAGGGCCAGAAGATTCTTCTGGTGACAGCCCTGGGGAGCTTGGGGAAATGTCTCTTAGTGTCACAAGGGGACACTCAGAGACCTTGTGAGTCCCAGTTCCTCCTAGTATCATATTTTATCTTTATGTGAAGTGTTGACTCTCATTTAAATAAATTATAAAATGAGAGGCATCGATAAATATGGCCCCTGTGTCAAGTGAGACTTGAGTGTATACATTTCTGTAACTATTCCTTATTAATTAAATAGCTTGGAGTCACCCCTGTGGTAACAGAGCCATCAAGGTTAATGACCTATCACAATGACAACTGGTTATGTGGTCTTAATTTTACCCTCTTGAAACATTCTCAGTGAGGAATTAGTCTAAGTATATAAATAGATATTTTCTCAATCTCAAACATTAGCCCTAAATTTAAGGTTAGAGAGGCTTTTCCTGGATAGGATAGAATTGACATGTTTTGGTGATCTCTATTTGGCAGCTTCCAAAAAGGGTGTCATACTTAATGTAATATATCGGCTGCAGCGTCTCAGTTTGTCTTTGTTTTTAAACAATGACTTTTTGGGTTTTTCAAGTGTTATTAAGTCATAAAACTTAAATTCAGGGCCTGGAATTGTTGATATTTTGCTTCAAGGGCAATAATGCCTCTTGCAGCTACTTATGCAGAGGTCGGGAGATGAGGAAACAGAGAAGCTATCCAGATGCTATTGGTGTGCCGGCCATAAAGGCCTCTCACTCTGCACCTCTTCTTCTCTCTTGCATGGGGTCTGGCTTTATTGTAACCATTTTCACCTTGGTCTTGTATTCTCTTATATTCTTGTTTCTTCCATCAAATTGCTCTTTTCATGGAAATTTTCCTGTCTTCTTTAATTCTAAAGCCCCAGCATGCAGAGAGTACCTGCCACATAATAGGCACTTAATTATTGCTTGTTTTATGAATGCTTAATAAATATCAAGGCTAAATTTACAGAACCACTAAAACAGCTGTGAAAAAATCTTAATCCAGTCTGCACTCACTAATGAGGAATGTAGTCATTGACTAATAAATACATTACTTGAGTAACAGACTCAGGACCTGAACTCAGATCACTGTAACCCTGACTTCTTCCCCATGCTGTCCCTCTCATTCCCCCAAGGCTGCCTCTCATACTTCACTTTTCCTTTAGAGTCAGCTCATGTCTGAGTGGGACTGTGATGTGAAGTAGATCAAACATTCATGTGTTGATACAGAAAGATGTGTTGGTAGTGATTGCCTGAGCTCCGAGGCATTCAAGAACTGTGCCAGGGTTCAGAAAGGGAAGTCTGGTGTTGGGTGGTGATGAACCATGTGAAGGTATGAGTGTGTTGGTGGTCGTGTTGGAGGGAGTTGAGGTTCAAGTGCCACACATGAAATTTGAATAAGTACCTGTTTGCCAAGCACCTGTTTCATGTTCATGGTCAGGGTGGCATTTAAAAATTAATGAGGCATTTGCCTAGGATCAAATATTAACTAAGCAGGAAAACTGGTGTGACTTCATAAAAAGGCCACTGACTCTGAAAAGAGATGTAGCATCCAGAGACTTGGGTTTGAGTTAAGAAACAGCCATCTAACAACTGGGCAACACTGGGCATGTCACTTAACCTCTCTGAGCCTCAGTATTTTTATCTGCAAAAGGTATCAAGGAGAATACCTTCCATAGTCAGTAATAAAACACTAAAGATAGTTTAAATAATAATTTGTTGTCTCATTTAACCAGAAGTGATGAGGTAGGTCATTCTAGAGTTGATGAACTCAATAACTTTTTGTTGATGTGAGAAAACATGTCCCTTTCACCTTGCAGCTCTGCCATTCTCAGGGTGTCAGAAACGGGTCTCCACAGAACTCACAGGATGGCTTCACCAGCTCCAAAATATCAACAACACATGACAATGTCCCAGAGGAAACAAAAACAAAAACAAAACAAAACAAAACAAAACAACAACAGCAATAACAAAAACCTCCCAAAACTGGGGAGAAGATGGTCATCATTTACATGTTTGTTTGCATTGGCTGGAACTAGGTCCCAACACCTGATACCCTTAGGTCTACACCTAGTAAAGAGGAGTGGGTCCAGCATGACTGATTCTGATGAGCAGGATTCATTCCCTGGGGCTCAGGCCACACCACCGCATATCTGAATGAAATCTGAATTCTGACAGTAAGGAGGAAGGAAGGAATTAGTGCTTGTCAGGAAACCAAGTGCCTGCTATGGAAACCTAGCCCACAAACCTTTTGTTAGGCTTGAGGTAATGGGAATGAAAGTGCACTTTGTAAACTATAAATCACCGTACAGCTTAAAGTTATTATTTCTGTCTTAATTATATTTGCTAACAGCCAGTGTTCTCATCTGGGGCATTTTGCCTCATTTCTTCACTGTGAGGAACTTGATAATGATGGGTTATCCAGGAAAGGGAAAAACATCAATTCATCTCCAAGTTCCTGAATTTAGGTAAATATAGCTGGCAGTTACTAAAATTAAAATATCTGTGCATTTTGTCCAAGAGAATAAATGTTTCATGTTACTTAGAATTTGAGAGGGTAATTGAAATTACCTACCTACAAGCAGAGGGCTTGTAGTGGACAGATGCAATCTGGGGCAGCTGTCTCACTTCTACCCCTTCCCCAAATTGCTCCTCATTGGAAGCATCTCCAGACACACATGTCTCCACCATGTAGTCCTACCCAACCGGTCAGAATGGATTGGTCCAGAGGAGGACACTGGACTGGAGCTAGCTCAGTCATGTTCTTTGTGTGTTTGAAATTTGGAATGGAGAGGCACAAAGCTTCCAGGCTGAATATCCAAAAGGTGGGGTTCTGGTGGGAAGGACCCCTTCCTCCAGCTCCTGAAGCCCTTAGCACAGCCATGGGCCACTAGATCCCCACCTAAGATCTTAGTACCTTACTGAGGATAATAACAGTTTTGAAGTAAATAAGATGTTTTCTCTTCCTTCCTGACGCTTCCCTTCGATTTTGTCCCATCACTGACCACAGGCCCGCTACTACTCACAGTAGGCTGTTCTCTTCTTCCTACCTTCAGAATTTCAAAATTTTAGGCCCTCAAGAGGGAAGATAAATTCTTCTTCTTCTAATGAATCATTCCTGTTGTTATATAAATAGAATCTTATGCATGCCACCTTAAAATAATATCCCATCCTTTACCTATACCACCTTCTAGAAGCTGCCCCATTTCTTTGTTCTTATTCACAGCACAACCCCTCAAAAGAGTTGTCTCCACTTGTTGCTTCACTTCCTCTTCTCTTATTCTCTCATGAACTCGCCCAGTCAAGCTTTTGTTCTTTTTTATTAATTAATTTTTTTAACGTTTATTTACTTTTGAAAGACAGAGAGAGCGTGAGCAGGGGAGGGACAGAGAGAGAGGGAGACACAGAATCTGAAGTAGGCTCCAGGCTCTGAGTTGTCAGCACAGAGCCTGACGTAGGGCTTGAGCTCACAAACCACGAGATCATGACCTGAGCCGAAGTCTGTCACCTAACCGACTGAGCCACCCAGGCACCCCATGGGCTTTTGTTCTTATCATGATGCAGAAGGTGGGCTTGTCAACGTCATAATCAACCACAACTCCATTAAACCTAATGTCAGTCTTTATATCTCTGTAGGAGAACCAGGCAGCAGCATATCTCCACTGGGTTCCAGCCATTCATAACGTTCTCTTTTGACCTCACTGCCCCATTCTTTTCTGTCTCCTTTCCTGTTCCTGCTCTTTCTTACCTCCTGTTTTGAAATGACTCATGCCTCAGCGTGGATCTCTTCTCTTCTCCACCCATGCCCTCTGTCCAGATGGTCTCATCTAACCATGGATCAGCCATTGGACCCCTTCTCTTCTGTCCCCAGTTAAAGTCTATACTGATACCTCCCTTCACATATGCAGCTGTCAATCCACATCTCCAGGAAAAAGTCTAATTGCTATCTCAGATCTAATATTTTCTATGACAAACTATTGACAACTATCCCACCCAATTGCTCCTCTTAGAGTTTTTCCTGTCTCCATAAATGTCAAGTTGACTCTGCTAGTTGTTCAGATCTAAAACCTTGATACATCTCTGTCATATCTATATCCAGTCCATCTAAAATTACATTGGCTATACTTTCACAAATGTCCAGAATCTTACAATTTCTCATCATCTTTACTACTAACACCTGATTTCAAACCATTATCATTTTTGACATGAATTATTGGAGTAGATTCTTCACTGGTCTCTCTCTTTTTTTTTTTTTTTTTTGTTAACTTAGGCCTCTTACAATCAACTGTAAGCCCCAAAGCATTCCTTAAAATTTGTCAAATTATGTTAGTCTTTCTTAAGACATCCAAATTTCCTCCCAGCTCAGAGTAAAAAAAGACAAAATTCTTACATGACATGCAAGATCTGGCACCCTCTTCTATTTTTTTGTCTTCATCTACTACCATATCCCTACTACTCAGTCATTCTGCTCAGCTATGCTGGCTTATTTGCCTTTACTCAAGTATACCAACAATTCTCCAGCCCCAAGTAGTTTGCACTGTTTTTCTTCTTCTACCTAGAACATTCTTCCTCAGTTACTGGCATAATCTACCCCATCATTTCTTTCTGATTTCATTCAAATACTATCATATAGGCCTTCCCTTCAATCTTCGAAAATCTCATACACCACTAAATGTTAGTATTTAGCTATTAAAAGGCAGCCCCTAAAGTGTGTGAGATACTGAGCAACTACTTTTGTTAGGGTCTCTCCCTGTCTACATAAACAATTTGACTCACCCAAAATTGGCGGATCATCTATTTAAATGGTGCCCCGGCAGGTCAGCCATTTTAACAGCCCAATCCCATGCAATCCTATGAAAGATACACTGCTGTGACCAGTGGCAATAATCTGTTTACCAGGCTACCCTCCTAGATCCAGAATCCAGCCCTATGAGGCCCTACGATGGCCCTATAAATATAGGTCCCAGACTTCTCAGGACATTTGGCCCACCCTATGCAAGAGATAGATACTCAGAGAGTACCCCAAAGGGGTGAGACAGGGTCAAAATCTCTTTGCAAATTTGAAACATCCTTACTAGATGGCTCTTGCCATCCCCAGCTTGTCCCAGACACCACAGGAGACTTACCAAATTTTAAGAAACACACTCAAAATGCAGGATTCCCTAAAATGCCCAGCCCAAGTCAGGAACTCCACTTGCCTACTTCTCAAGGCAGTTTCCCCCTGCACCCCGTCTCTTTCTCTAATATTCTCTCTCTCTCTCTCTCACACACACACACACACACACCACATACACTCAGTATCCCAAATATTTACTATCAACTCCTGAAACAGTACACATTTATTAACTTAATTATTTATTTTGGATCCAACCATACCATGATAATTTTGGGCAATAGTCTTGCCTGTTTTACTCTCTGATATAATCCCAATGCATAATAGTGCCTCAGTTATAGTAAATGTTCAATAAAAATTTATTGAATGTGAAAATTAATTATTGAATGCTATCTCCAAAATATGTCTCTCTAAAGATATATGTCTCCAATATGGAAAAGGATTTTACTGTATTTGTCTTGTTTTTATTGTTTACAAACACATCTCAGGTCACTTAGAAATGATCCCTTTTCAGTTGGATTTTTACTGCTGACGTTAGAACTGTATATTTTTAGATGTGGGAGAAGTAGTTTTGGGCTCAGAAACAGATTTTTTTTGTTGTGGTAATTGGGAAATATTATTACAGGTACAGAAAGAGGCAGGGAATCATGCAGTAAAGTGGAAACACATTTCAGAATGAGTTATGTATTTGATTTGGAGATTTTGAAGAAGGGACCTTCAGTAGCAGCTCTGGTCACTGAATGGAACAAGGTTTGTGAGATATGATTAATATGCTGAATTGAGATGTCAAAGCTAGTAATAAAAGGCAATATTTTCTTGTGTAGATTGTTTTTATTGATCTCCTGGGGTCTGATATTACATTGACATTTCTATTTGAGGAGCAGATTACTGCACACTGAGGACTTTCTGCTTTCCATCGTGCTTACTCTCCTTTCCCAAAATGGGCGGACTCTCCCAGAAGCAGATGAAAGAACAGGACAAGTGGTCTCTCCCAACCCATATCACACCCCACATAGATGGGAAAGTTCCACCCCAGCTTCTCTTGCTATTCTCTCCCTTCAGTCCTGCATTCCCTGCCCCATGTGGCATGGCACAGTGGGAACCTTCCTGCATCCAACCTGCTCATCTCCCTGTAGAATGTCACCATCTCCCTGAGGAGCATTTTCACACTGTTTCGGTACCTGCCATGTTGCAGCTAATTGTGGCTGAGACTTTGGGTAGCACTCATCACATTTCCTTACTTTCTCTCATTATTTGTATAAGTTAAAACAAAAAAAGTAGAAAAATTTTAAAAAGGAAATGTATAAATACATGAACATCAAAATTGTGGTTGATACTCTTTTTCTTACAACTCAAGGAAATATCATTAAATATTGAGGCTTTGAGGTATACCAACCATTTAACAGAACAGTATTTTCAAAGGGTGTTCCATGACAAAATAATCTTCAGAATATTAATAGGTATTAAATAAATAAAAATATTAATACTAATACTAATAGGAGTTACATGAAGAGTGGGTCAGAGGAGTGAAAAATACTGACGTGAAGCAGATCTCTTTCACATATGACCTTATACAACCTTACATGTTCTCAAGAGCAGTGTGTTTCCAAGAGAGGGATCTTCCTGCAAACATTTCCCAACCCAATTTGACCACTGAAAGTAACTGACTTCTAAGAGTATTTTTCAGTTTCTGTAATACTCTTTGGTTAGTGCTGTTGTAGAGAACGGCCACTTGGATAAATTCTACATCAATTAGCATAGCATCTAATTTAATAGCAACCTAGTGCTATATATACCCTTCCTTCGTCTCAAATAATTTAAAAGCATATGTTTAAACATTTAAGAAAACAAAGACAAGGACCAAAAAATTTTGAAAAGTGATTTAAAATTGTTCATTTTTAAAAGAGTGATGTCCCTTTACAAGTTTCAGAATGTTAAGGGGGAAAGGTGAATTGATTTGGCAGTCCCATTTTCTGATTCTTTTTTTCTTTGCTTGAGATACCAGCAAACACTAACTCAGTATCATATGCACTGAAATGGTAAAAAAAAAAAAAAAAAAAAAAGAGGAAATATCAGAATGGCAAAGACAAGACAGTGGCAGAGAAGTGAACTGGAAAGAACTTTGACCATCTCCACCCAAGATATGACCAGGGTAGCCTGTTGCTCATAATAACCTCTATTTGCCTTAATAAGATGTAATGAATCTAATGGAGAATCCTGCTACAAGCAGCAATTGAAATTTAAAGAAGAAAAAAAGAAACAACTCGGGTTGAATGGACCGATACAAGTAAAACATTTGTCTATACTCTGCTCAAAATATGTTGATGGGCATATGAAAAAAATCAAACCAATAGATCTACATAAATCAGCCTTCATTTATTAAATTTCATCTCTTAAAGATAAAAGTCATGCTTGTTAAATAGCCTCTAGGGATACGTTAGTATAAAGATTAAAAACATAACTTATTTTAATAAAATTACCCAAGTGAGATAGGTGACATGTCTGAAAATAAACATGATAATCCACAACTAAGAGTAAAGTATTTAAAATATCTTAACAATTCTTGAACTTGAATGAATGAAATCATTGTTTGCAGTAAATTTCTTTACCTAAGAATATTTTGCCTTATTTTTTAGGTTGTGGACCCACGGGAACAGGCAAAAGAATAAAATGGAATGTAAATTTCTCCTTTTTTGTTAGAGTAGTTAATTGTAACTGAGATCTAGTTAGCTACAAAAAATAAGAGACTCCAATGAAATAATGTTAGAACTAATAAATAAACTAATAAAGTTTCAAGATACAAAATCAATATACAAAAATCAGTTGCATTTCTGGATGCTAACAATAAACTATTGGAAAGTGAAATTAAGAAAACAATCCCAGTATGGAACCACAAAAGACCCTGAATAGCTAACACAATCTTGAGAGAGAAGAACAAAACTGGAGGTATCACAGTTCCAGATTTCAAGATAAAATACAAAGCTGTAGTAATCAAACTGTATGGTACTGGCACAAAAACAGACACATAGATCACTAGAACAAAATAGAGAGCCCAGAAATAAACCCACACTTACATGGTCAATTAATCTATGATGAAGGAGCAAAGAATATACAATGAGGAAAAGACAATCTCTTCAATAAATGGTGTTGGGAAAACTGGGCAGCCACATGCAAAAGTATTAAACTGAACTACCTTCTTACACCATACACAAAAATTAAGTAGATTAAAGGCCTAAATGTGAGATCTGAAACTATAAAACTTTCAGAAGAGAACATAGACAGTTATTTCTTTGACAATGGCCATGACAATTTTTTTCTAGATTCCTCAGGCAAGGGAAATAGAATCAAAAATAAACTGTAGGGACTATGCCAAAAAAGTGTATTTGTACAGTAAAGGAAACCATCAACAAAAAGAAGAGACAACCTATTTATTTGGAGAAGATATTTGCAAATGATATACCCAAAATATATAAAGAACTTCTACAACTCAATTCCAAAAAAAAAAAATCTGGTAAAAAGTGGGTAGAAGACCTGAATAGAAATTTTCCCCTCCAAAAAAAAAAAAGCCATACAGGTGGCCACAAACACAAGAAAAGATGCTCAACATCGATAATCATCCAGGAAATGCAAATCAAAACCACAATGACATATCACCTTACACCTGTCAGAATGGCTAGAATCAAAAAGGCAAGAAATAAAAAGTGTTGATAAGGATGTGGAGAAAAAGAAACCCTGGTGCATTGTTGGTGGGAATGCAAACTGATGCAGCCACTGTGGAAAACAGTATGGAGGTTCCTTAAAAATTAAAAATAGAAATCCATATTATCCAATAATTTCGTGACTGGTTGTTTACTCAAAGGAAGTAAAAACACTAATTTGAAAAATATATACCCCCTATGTTTACTGCAGCATTATTTACAATAGTTTAAATATGGAAGTAACCCAAATGTCCATCAGTAGATGAATGAATAAAGAAGACGTGTGAGAAATATTTTTATTTCTTTTACATATAAAAGGATTTTTATTTCTTATATATAATCATATATATGTAATATTTAATTACATATATAATTAACTATATATATAGTTATTAACTATATATATAATTAACCAGGAAGGGAAAGATGTGTACACCGAAAAGTAAAAAAAAACTGCTGAAAGAAACTAAAGAAACTAATAAATGGAAAGATATTCTGTGCTCATGAATTAGAAGAATTAATATTGTTGAAATGTGCATACTGCCCAAAGTAATCTGCAGATTCAGTGCAATCCCTATCCCAATGACATTTTCACAGAAAAATGAAAATAGTCCTAAAATTTGTATGGAAACAGAAAAGACTCTGAAGAGCCAAAGCAAACTTGAGAAAGAAGAACAAAGCTGGAGGCATCACAGCCTCTGATTCAAGCTATATTAAAAAACTATAGTAATCAAAACAGTATAGTATTGACATAAACACATACACATAGATCAATGGAACAGAATAAAAAGCCCAGAAATAAACTTAGGCATATATGGTTAATTAATTTATGATTTAAAAAAAAGTGGCAAGAATATACAATGGGGAAAAACAGTCTCTTTAATAAATGGTTTTGAGAAAACTGGACAGCCATATACAAAAGAATGAAACCAGACCACTCTCTTATACCATATGCAATGTATTAAAGACTTGAATGTAAGACTTCAAACCAATAAACTCCTAGAAGAAAAGGGGGTAAGTTCTTTGAGATGAGTCTTACAGTGATATTTTTAGGTTTGACACCAAAAGCAAAGTTAACAAAATAAAAATAAGTGGGACTACAGCAATATTAAAATCTTCTGTACAGCAAAGGAAACCATCAACAAAATAAAAAAGCAACCTACAAAATGGTAGAAATTTTTGCAAATCATACATCATACATCCAAAACATTAAAGAACCCATACAGTTGGTTGGGGCAAGATGGCAGAGAAGTAGGGAGCTCTGTAATTTTCACCCGCCTGCATCTATCAAACAAAGAAGGATTGAAGCCACAATACTCTGATTTACAAGAGTGGGAGGAAAAGACACAGAGTCCACAAAGAAGACAGCCTCATAGGGCTACCTCAAGAAAGCCAAAGTACACATGGTGAAGAGTCCCAAATATCACTGAGTAGGGAAATAAAATAACCAAAGGCACAACAAGAGAAACCAAGAGACACCATTAAAAGAACATTTCCTGAATGGACAAACCCTGGACAGTCAATGGGCCTCCCTTAATACAGCAATACATACAGGTGCAGAGTACATAACAAGCTTTTAAAACTGACAAGAGACAGAAAGCTAGCCAAAATGATGAAACGGAAGAACTCGCCTGTAAAGAAATTACAGGAAGAAGTCACAGCCACAGAAATGCTCAAAACAGATATAAGCAACATAACTGAACAAGAATTTAGAACAATTGTCATAAAATTAATTGCTGGGCTTGAAAAAGGCATGGAAGACATCAGAGAAGCTATTGATACAAAGACTAGGGACCTTAAAAATAGCTGTTACGAGTTGAAAAAAATGGTATAAATGAGGTGCATAATAAAATGGAGGCTGCCACTGAACGGATTGAAGAGGCAGAGAGGAGAATAGGTGAATTAGAAGACGCAGTTATAGAAAAAGAGGAAGGTGAGAAAAAGAGAGAGAAATTGATCCAGGAGCACGAGAGGAGAATTTGAGAACTAAGTGATACAATCAAATACAACAATATCCGTATCATAGGAATTCCTGAAGAAGAAGAAAGAGGAAAAGGTCCCGAAGGGGTACCTGAAAAAATTATAGCCGAGAACTTCCCCAATCTGGGGAAGGAAACAGACATTGAAATCCAAGAGGCACAGAGAACTCACCTCAGACGTAACATGAATCGACCTTCGGCATGATATATCATAGTGGAACTGGAAAAATATAAGTATAAAGAGAATTCTGAAAGCAGCTAGAGATAAAAGGGCCCTAACATAAAAAGGGAAACCTATCAGACTGGTTACAGACCTATCTACTGAAACTTGGCAGGCCAGCGACACATTGGAACAGATGGATTTGACAGATATATTTAGAACTCTACATCCTGAGGCTAGGGAATTCACTTTCTTCTCGAGTGCACATAGCACATTCTCCAAGATAGATCACACACTGGGTCATAAAGCAGCCCTCCATAAATATAAACGAATTGAGATCATACCATACACACTTTCAGATCACAATGATATGAAACTTGAAATCAACCAAAGGAAAAAGTCTGGAAAATCTCCAAAAACATGGAGGCTAAATAACACCACACTAAAGAACGAATGGGCCAATCAGTCAATTAGAGGAGAAATTTAAAAATATATGGAAACAAATGAAAACGAAAATACAACAATCCAAACTCGCTGGGACACAGCAAAAGCAGTCCTAAGAGGAAAGTATATTGCAATCCAGGCCTATTTCAACAAACTAGAAAAAGCGCAAATTCAAAATCTAACAGAGCACCTAAAGGAACTAGAAGGGGAGCAGCAAGAGAACCCCAAACCCAGCAGAAGAAGAGAAATAATAAAGATCAGGGCAGAAATAAACAATATAGATAAAAAAAAAAAAAACAGTTGAGCAGATCAATGAAACCAAGAGTTGGATTTTTGAAAAAAATAAAGAAAATTGATAAACCTCTAGACAGGCTCCTCAGAAGAAAAGAGAGAGAACCCAAATAGACAAAATCACGAATGAAAATGGATCTATTACAACTGATCCCTCAGAAATACAAGCAATCATCAGGGAATACTATGAAAAATTATATGCCAACAAACTGAACAATCTAGAAGAAATGGACAAATTCATAAACACATATGCACTACCAAAATTCAAATGGGAAGAGATAGAAAATCTGAACAGACCCATAATCAGTGAAGAAATCGAATCAGTTATCAAAAATCTCCCAACGAATAAGAGCCCTGGGCCAGATGGCTTCTCTGGGGAATTCTACCAGACATTTAAAGCAGAGTTAATACTCATTCTTCTCAAGCTAGTCCAAAAAAATAGAAATAGAAAGAAAACTTCCAAACTCATTCTACGAAGCCAGCATCACTTT
>CM053576.1:49499011-49592330 GCA_028646485.1 Cryptoprocta ferox | reverse complement strand
AACAGTGTGGCGGTTCCTCAAAAAATTAACAGTAGAACTCCCCTATGACCCAGCAATAGGACCGTTAGGGATTTACCCAAGGGATACAGAAGTGCTGATGCATAGGGGCACATGTACCCCAATGTTCATAGCAGCACTTTCAACTATAGCCAAATCATGGAAAGAACCTAAATGTCCATCAACTGATGAATGGATCAAGAAGATGTGGTTTATCTATACAATGGAATACTACATGGCAGTGAGAAAGAATGAAATCTGGCCATTCGTGGCAACGTGGGTGGAACTCATTCTAAGTGAAATAAGTCAGACAGAGAAGGACAGATACCATATGTTTTCACTCATAAGTCTAACAGGAGAAACTTAACAGAGGATCCTGGGGAGGGGGAAGGGAGAAACAGAGTTGGGGAGGGGAGAAAAAGATTTAGGGAGAGGGAGGGTTGCAAATCATGAGAGACTCTTGAATACTGAAAACAAATGGAGGGCAGAAAGGGGAGAGGGAAAAGGGAAAGGGGGTGATGGACATGGAGGAGGGCATTTCTGGGGAAGAGCACTGGGTGTTATATGTAAACCAGCTTGACAATAAACTGTAAAAAATAAAATAAAATAAAATAAAATAAAATAATCTTAAAAACGTAAAGAACCCATACAACTCAGTGGCAAAATAATTATCCAATTAAAAAATGGGCAAAGGATCTGATTAGACATTTTTCCCAAGAAGTCATACAAATGACCAAGAAGAATATGAAAAGATGCTCACCATCACTCGTTTTCGGGGAAATTCAAATCAAAACCACAATGAGGTATCACCTCACAGTTGTCAGAATGGCTAAAATCAAAAAGACACGAAGTAACAAGTTTGTGAGGATATTAAGAAAAAGGATTCTTCATGCATTGGTGGTGGGAATGGAAACTCGTGCAGCCACTATGCAAAACAGTGCAAAAGTTACTCAAAAAAATTAAAAACAGAACTACCATATAATATGGTACCAATTGCATTTCTGGGTATATATCCAAAGGAAACGGAAACTGGATACCAAAGATATATATATATATACCCTGTGTTTATTGCAGCATTATTTACAGGAGCCAAGATATGGAAACAACCTAAGTCTCCATCAATGGATGCATGAATGAAGAAGATGTGGTGTATATATATGGAACATTATTCAGCCATGAGGAAGAAGGAAATCCTGCCTTTGGGACAACATGGCTCATCTTTGAAGGCATGACACTAAGTGAAAAAGCCAAACAAAAAGGCAAATACTGTGTGGTAGCACTTATATGTGAAATTTAAAAAAAAGTCAAACTTATACAAACAGAAAGTAGAGAAGTGTTTACCAGGGGTTAGTGGGGGATAGGAAGAAATTGATAAGAAATGGTACAAAATTCTAGCTACACAATAAATAACTTTTGAGGATATAATGCAAAGCACAGTGATGATCGTTGATAACACTGCATTATAAAATTGAAATCTATTAAACCAACAGAGAACAAAGATAAAAAGATAAATAAAACGATGTGGGGCAGTGTCCTTATGTGGGTAATAGCTCTTCAAGTCCTCTATTATTCTTGATACCACAGTTAATAGTTGTTTATTTCTGGAAGTTGACAGATTTCATGGCAATAGTGCTTTAGCAAGTTTTAGTAAGCTATGTCTATTTCACTTTTCTACCTTACGAGGTTCTAAACATTATTTTGTAACAAATCGACTTTTCCCAATGCCCACACAATAATATTACAGATTTTTACCTCAAAATCATAGAGCCAAATGTTTAGAACATTAGAACATCGGGATTATTAGAGGTAATCATATTCCCATATTTTACCATTGAGGAAAATGGGATATAGCTATGTCCAGACTATTGGAACTTCATTTGTCTGTGCTTCCAAATGTCAGTCCACCCCCTCTTCCCCTCTTCTGTTTTACAGTGTTGCTGCCACATCTGGATTCACTCTCCTTGTGGGTCTAAACCACTCTAATCTTAACACCCACCTGGGCTCCAGAAAAGAGCTTCAATAAATTCATGTCTCTTATTAGATAAAGTGAATCAAACCATCTTTGGTTATCTGTTGAACTGCTGAGTAAGGTCCTTGATGAATTTTCTTTTGCTGATCCTACTTAGAATATACTAACCACTGGAATTCCTTATTTCTAGAATCCCAGTGCTTGGTTCTGGAATACCATGTTATGATAACTGCAGTGATAAGACACTTAGATACACACACACACACACACACACACATATAGTCACACACATATGCATGCCACACAACATACTACACACACACACATGCACACCACCCACCCACATACAAATGCATACCACACCCACATCATACACTACATACACACACACCACCACCCCACACACAAAAGCACAACACACACATGATTGCATCACAGACATATGCATATCACATACTACACATACATATATGCACACCACCCCCATATATGCATATGCATACCACACACACTGTGTATCTCACACACACACATACGTACACACACTACATGCTCCTTCATCTACAGTTATAGGCTCTGAACACAGGGGTTTGTTATATATATATTATATTTATTCAGATATCTTATCGTTCAGTGCTACCCATTTGTCAGGATACTCCAATATATGACTTTGGAAAATCCTGGGGCCTGAGCTATAACTGATTTCCCATAAGCCAGAACCCAGGCTTTGCTATCCACTGAGCCTGTGTAATTCACCAGGCCTAGCTTTCTGCACATGTCCCCTTAGGAGAACTTGGCCTTTCCTTGGGCCTCAATCCATCACAGCCTCACTCTCCCTACCCAGCCAAGCATTGGATACTCAACATTGACACAGTGAAAAATTCTGAATATTTAAATGCCAATCTTTTTTGCTTGAAGTGAATTAGCTCCTTCTCCTTCTCTCTCCCCAATTCTGTTAATTTTAATGACTTACAAAGATACAGCTAAATTAACAAATATTGCTGCCTTTCAAAGGAACTCTAAAAGAAATTATTGTTTAGACCACAATATTTTTGCTATGTGCACAGAGTTGAGATAACTAAGATTTTACATGTCGTGTTTTCTTTGAGAAGTATGTTATTGTAATTCAAGATATTTCTGAGATAGAAGGCATATACCAAATGGTGAAATGTCAAAATTAAGACTGATCAGCATAGAAATCAAAGCAAAAAATTATACCTAATATTCATATGTCCTTATGTTCTCAACTATTGTAAGGAAGCATTTTTCATGGGA
This sequence comes from Cryptoprocta ferox, assembly GCA_028646485.1. NCBI lineage: Eukaryota > Metazoa > Chordata > Mammalia > Carnivora > Eupleridae > Cryptoprocta > Cryptoprocta ferox. Next base: position 49,589,089 of record CM053576.1, on the reverse strand, counting down.
AAAAATAATTCAAGAAAGAACAGGATACATGGAACAGTTATCCTGTGACAGAATAGGCAGGCAAGTAGGTGGTGCTTGGTGGCCATGACAAGGCTGTGTGATGGTATTGTGAATTTTTGAGTATTTTTTTTCCCATCCAGAAATTTGTCTTGGAGGGGAGAGATGGGGATAGGATAGCCCTCAAAATCAGAAGGAAAATAAACATGAAGGAAATAGTAGTTTCATCTGCAGTGAGTAAGGAGACTGGACAAGCATAATGAAATATTCACTAGAGAGTTATGGAATCACAGAGCGAACAGATATTTCATATATGTATAGTACAAGATATTCAGCTTCTTCAATGAAACCAGACTGAAGATCTTTAGGTTGCATTAAAAAACCCTGGTGCCTGGGGCACCTGGGTGGCTCAGTCAGTTGAGCATCCGACTTAGGCTCAGGTCATGATCTCACAGTTTGTGGGTTCGAGCCCAGCATCAGGTTCTGTATTGACAGCTCGGAGCCTGGAGCCTGCTTCGGATTCTGTGTCTCCCTCAATCTCTGCCCCTCCCCCACTCATGCTCTATTTCTGTCTCAATAATTAAAAAAAAAAAAAAACCCATGGTGCCAAAATATAAACCAAGGGAAGACTAAAAGGAAACCAATTTGGGATTACTTTAGCTTTAATAGTATAGTTTAAGCCAACATTTGTATATCACAGTCTGGAAAATCTCAACATTAAATGGTAACTCAACAGTCACACATTTAAGGCACATGAGCTGGATCAAAAGGGGACATGGGGAAAGGTGCATGCAGCAATGTCCACACACACTAGGAATCTTATATCAGCCTACACTGCACACACAAAACAGAGGGGAACTCATTTAAGCTGCTTGCCACAGGAAGGCAGGAAGGTGCAGTAGGAAGAGCAAGAACTAAATACAAAAAGAAGTCTGTTTGTCCTGGAGCAAGTTATTTAAACTCTCTACGCTTCGACTTTCTCACTTGTAAATTAGGAAAATAAGATGTACTGTACTTTGTAAAATAAGACTGACTTTGAAGGCTTTAGTGCATTTAGCAACACAGTGATTGGCAACTGTGTGTGTTGTTTCCCCCGTCTTCTTGGAAACTTAGGTGCAATGAAACACTGTGACAATGTCATTGAAAATTTCAAACTGTGACTGATGTCTTTTTGTTAGCCTTCCTATTGGCTAGTGTTTGTTAGGGAGGAAAAACTTTTCCTCTGCCTTCTTGGATTTTTGCCTGAGAGTCTGCAAGTCAAATGAACAAAAGAAATTAACGGAGGAAAAGGCCCACCATTATTACTAATATTTATGATCATGAGAGTTCAATGAAAGGGATTAAAACTCAAAGAAATGGTTAGAACCTTGAGCTACACACTATTCTAATAATGGAAAGGAAGGGTCAGTAAATCATGGGGAAGTGACTAGGAAATACATGAGGGACCTCGTGGGAGATGAAGGTTATTTTAGCAACGTCTGTGTATGAAAACTGTGTAGAGTCTCCCTCTCTAGTGTTTAGAGTCACTCTTCTTTTCCTGCTAATGTGTGGTTAGCACATTCAAAAAGGGAAATCTGTGCCTTACTTTAGGCAGCTAAGAAATGGGGGCGAGGTTGAGCGGAGAGAGAACTCTTCCTGCATCTGTTGATTCTCTGCCTTGAGCTCAAAATAATCCTCATACCACTCATACTGGTGGCTCAGTCTGTTTAGCCTCTGACCCTTGATTTCAGCTCAGGCAGGTCATGTTCTCATGGTTGGTGGGACTGAGTTCTGCATCCAGCTCTGCTCTGACAGCAAAGAGCCTGTTTGGGATTCTCTCTCTCTCTCTCTCTCTCTCTCTCTCTCTCACTCTTCCTCGGCCCCTGCCCCATTAATCCTCTCTCTCTCAAAATAAATAAAATATAAACATTAAAAAATAACAGTCCTCATGCCAAAGTGGCATACTTTTGGGTTAGCATATCCTGAATCTTTCATGTTCGACAGTGAGGTTACATACATGACTTATGCTGAATGATGGAGAACTACCTGGGAAAAACTTTGCTTGAAAATGTATCTATCCTAAGACATTTCTGGGTTTCTGATTCCTGGGAGAAATCTCTCAATTGTGTTCAAACACAATTCAAGAAAGATTCTTAGAAGATCTGCTGCTCAGGGCGCCTGAGTAGCTTGGTCAGTTAAGCACCCAACTCTTGGTTTCAGATCTGGTCATTATCTCACAGTTCTTGAGATCAAGCCCCTCCTAGGGCTCTGGCTGACAATGTGAAGCCCTTTGGAATTCTCTTTCCCTTTCTCTGCCCTTCCCCTGTCGTGTGCATGTGCACGTGCTGTCTCTCTTTCTCTCAAAATGAATAAACATTAAAAAAAATAGTAAAAAAAAAAAAAAGATCAGCTGCTCAGAATTTCTGCCCAACCTAATTAATAGAGGTTAAATGAATTTCCAGGTTAGCTTCTCATGTGTACTTCTCTGCGTCCTGCATCCTTGCCATGCATGTATTATTTGTATTCACCATTATGATATTATGGTGTGGTCCTAAACCAGACAAGACCTCCCAGTAGTAGTGAATATTAATGTTATTGTGTAAGGAATACAATCCTGTATATAAATATGAGAAAAATTTTTTTGCTATCTGGGAATTTAACGCTTTTAGAATAAATAGGCTCCAGTTATTTCACTGAGAGGTAATTTGCTACATAAGCTTTTAGTGTCTACAAAACTGTAAAAAGTAAGCAATTGTAACTAAAAATTCTAGGATTCTGGATTCATCTGGGTCATAGAAAGAATCTAAATCAGTATATAGCACTAAATAGAGTGAGACTTTTAGAAATTTGGGTTCTTCCTCAATATTCCCATTCCAGAACCATCTAGTAATCATGCAATCAATTGATGCTGACTATATTCTTTCCTATTGTCAGGTGGTTCTGTTCCTTCTGCTACTTGCAGTTCATAAAGATAAGGTATTTACCTTTTCTAAAGTATGACACAATGAGAATATGTGGTTCAAATGGACTTGACATAAAGAACCTTCAAGGGTATGCCTCTGTGATTGTGATTCCTTCCTCATTTAAAGTGGGGATGCCTAAGAAAATGTGTAGATTTATGAAGAAATTATTTCCTTGTGGTTTGTTGTTTTTGTTGTTTTTAAAGTTTATTTATTTTTGGAGGGGCACAGAGAGAGAGGGAGAGAGAGAATCACAGAGCCTGACATAGGGCTTCATCCCACAAACCACGAACTCATGACCTGAGCCAAAATCAAGAGTCAGACGCTGAACCAACTAAACCACCCAGATGCAACAATTTCCATTTTTTGAGTGGACTCCAACCCAACATCATATGTAATCGAAATGTCACTATATCCCTAACCCTTGCTATTCCTGTTCTTGTTCTTTCCTGACTGAAGACCACCTGCTACAATGAATTATGCTGAACTGCAGGATAGTTTTGTGACAATCACAGATGAGGACCAGAATGAGACCACAAAGTATATATCTACTGGAGGCTTGAGGTTAGATTTAAGGACTTGGTTTTTTGCAACATGCATGTCTGGTTGGATTCTGCACTCTCCAGATACATTGGACAGATATGACTGCATTGGACAGATGTTGGCTAGCTTGAGTCCTCCACCATAGTGCAGCTTTTGCAATCCTTCAGCTTGTGCTGGTTTTCATCATTTTCCAAGAGCATTTAAAAATGATAATTGCATTCATTATTGTGGATAGTACAGATGGGTTTCAAAAAGTGCTTATAGCTTAGTTGAATTTTCTAATGAACAAAACCACTGGCACCAGGCTTAAGACAAACTATCTGAATCAGTAATTAAACCTTTATTTCATATCCCTATCCACTATGAAATTGTTTTGCTATTTTTTGTATCTTTTGAGAAAGCAACAGATAAGAGAAACTGGCCTCTGTCTAGAACTCCTTTGATGTGCAAACATAGTTATGAATTATAATCTATGAAAGACATTCACTGTCCCCACTCCAAACAAACTCAAAACAAGATCTCATCTCTTGTCAGCATCTAAAGTCCAGTGTTAGGGTGCCTGCAGGTCATTCCTTGTCTTTTTGGAAATTTGTTTTCCTTGACTCAGTGCTGAGCAATGAATGATTTTGATCTCTGATGGAAAACAAAACACAGCAGATATTACTCATATGATTGAATATTTCTGAATGTATACTATAAATGCAATGTCTCCTATAACAGACAGCAGATTGCAAACCAGAGAGAAAGTTTCAGGCAGCAAAGCCTCAGATATCTTATAACAATTTTGTAATGTTTTCACATCCCCTTCAAATTTAGATCAAAATATTTCAAACATTAATTTAGATTATTTATAGTCAGTTAGAGACTGAACTGTGTCCTCCCAAGTTTATATACTGAAAGCCTAACCTTTGGAGATCAGTCTCATAAATAGGTAATTCAGGTTAAATGAGGTCATAAGGCCTTAATTCCATACAATTGGTGTACTCGTAAAGAGAGGACACGGAGAAAAGGCTAAGTGAGGACACGACAAGAAGGTGACCATCTGTAAACCAAGGAGGGAAGCTCAGAGAAACCATCCCTGCTGGCACCTGGATGCTGGATATCCATACTCCAGGACTGTGAGTAAGTGAATCTGCATTGTTTAAGCCACCCAATCAGTGGATTTCATTATGGAAGCCGTAGCCATCTAATACATAATCCAGATGGGGTTTTGATTCATTTTAATTCCCAGGTTTGATTAAAAAAAAAAAACTAACTTATAGGGGCACCTGGGTGGCTTAGTTGGTTAAGCGTCCAACTTTGCCTCAGGTCATGATCTCGCAGTTCATGGTTTCAAGCCCTGCATTGGGCTCTGTGCTGGCAGCTCAGAGCCTGGAGCCTACTTCAGATTATGTATCTCCCTCTCTTTCTGCTCCTCCCCTGCTCATGCTCTCTCACTCTCATCTCAAAAATAAACATAAAAAATTTAAAAAAAAACCCTGACTTATAAAGAAATTAAAAACAACAAAACCTTTGGCCTGTGAATAATACTTTCTATTCTTAGTGATTAATAATAATACCAGATTGATAATAATGCCATGAAGAGAAAAATCTACTTTAATGTTCCTTTATTACATTGTTCTTAATACTAAATGGCTTAAAATATAAAATTCACACTCTACTCTCATTTATCTGCTAATGGAAGATGGCAGAGGTAACCATACACAAGGGGATACATTATCATTCATAATATTGTCCTGTCTCCCCGTCATCTCTGCATAGTTTTTCATGGAGCTGACACTGCTCTCTAGAGCTTTGGCATTAAGCTATGTAAGTTATGAATAAACAGAAAAAAACATGGTAATAATAGTCATCCTTTGATAGAAATACCTGGTAAGTATGAAAAGCAATACATCCTATAAAAGAGATAGGCAGGAGCACCTGGGTGGCTCAGTCGGTTAAGTGTCTGGCTCTTGATTTTGGTTAGGTCTTGATATCACAGTTCATGGAATCAAGCCCTGTGTCAGATTCTGCCCTGACATCACATAGCTTGCTTGAGATTCTCTCTCTTCCCCTCTCTCTGCCCTCCCCCACTTATGCTCTCTATAAATAATAAACAAATAAATAAGCTTTTGGTTCTTTTAAAGACAGAGATGAACAGGTACATGCCAAAAATCAGTACATATACAACCAGGAGAGAATTAGGCTCATAGTGTAGTTTCACTAAAATGTACATATTATATTGAATAGACTTCAGTTTATCTACCTGCTTCCCTAAGGTTTGGAACACAGTAGTAAAATTTCTAGTGGTCTAGTGGCTAGTTTCTAAGGAGAGGGGATGATCACAGTGCTAGGAGTTATCACAGGAGTCATAACTCCTTGTATTAGAGTCCCACTTACCACTGATACTCTCGAAAGGCAATTTGTTTTGTAGGTAAACTGAGAAAAAATATCCTACTCCCAGAACAAGATTATAAAATGTTCCTTCCTGATCTGTACTCTGGATTAAGAAGAAGAAAAGAGAAAGAAAAATACCTTCTCTGACAATTCCTGACAACCAGCTCAGCCTCATATGATTATAATCCACCTATTGGCTATTAATAGTACTAGCCAAAAATGTAAGTTAAATAAACTTTAGGTTTTCTCTAGAAGGCTTGTAGAAGTGAACTATTTTTAGGGGTCCAAATAACTTAAACTTGGTCCAAAATCATTTCCACTATGATAACATATAAGAAAATTTGCTTATGGGAAAACCATGAAACACTTGGGGAAGGAAGACATAATGAGCAAATGTTGAGAAAACAACTCACTGCAGAATTAGAATAAAAATTTTGCAGATATTAGAATTAACAAATAAAGAATATAAATATATAATGTGTCTAATCATATTTGTCAAAAGTTTAACAGGAAATGTTCAGGAAGATTTGAAGAGAAATTAACCAGAAATTCTAGAAATAAGCATTCTACTAAATCAAATGTAGAACACAATGTAAAAAAATTCCAACAGTGTCCAAATGGCAGAAAAAAAAAAACACATGAATTGAGCTGTAAGTTGCATCTGAAGGAATATTGCAGAGCACAGTGTAGAGAGACAGATGAAATGTGGAAACATGAGAGAGAGAGAGAGAGAGAGAGAGAGAGACATGTATGGGGTTGAGTGGAGGGATCTAACATATATCTAACAGGACTCCATAAAGTGAGGATGGTGAGAACAGGGCAAAATAAATAAAGGTAAAGGGGAAGAATCTTGCACAACTGATCAGAGACTCCAATTTGCAGGTGTAGAAAGTCATCCATACAAACAAACAAAACCCCATCCCTAAACACAGCATATAACAAGAAGAACAATGAATATGGCAAGTGACTTCTCAATGCAATGGATGCCAGCAGTCAAGGAAATAACATACCTGAAGTGATGAGAAAAATTACCTGTCAGGCTTAAGTCATATATACAGAAAAGTTCTTGTTCATGAATTCACATAAATCAAAAACATACAAATTAACAAAAAAAATGCTTTAATTACAAAAGATGGTTATTAAAGAAACTTCTAAAGGATATGTCTCAGGAAGATTGAAAATGATGCTAGATAGAAGGTCTGGGATACAGAAAGGAATAAGAGCAAAGAAATGTTAAGTGTTAAGCATATGGGTAAATACGACATGTATCAACTATAAAACAATACCTGTGTCCGAAAAATAGAGATAAAAACAAAGCTGAAATAGAATACCAGACATTGATAGCATCTAGTTTGGGCAGAGAACAGGAGTTAATGATCCTGAGGTCCGTGTATTTTTCAGCAAGGCAGAGGCACTGCTAAAATTATTAAAATTTATAAAGTAACTCCCCAAAGAACAGAAACAGAGAATATGGCTTCCAAAGTAACAAAGGAAAAAGAAATGTGAATGAAGAGAAGCAGTCCTAAAAGCTGAGAACTCATGGAGATCATATAAGAAGAGGGGAAAAAAATCAACTGTGAACTATAAAAATATAATCTACATATTTTAGAAATCATATTAAATATTCTTTGACAAAATCCTTCCATTATAATGTAAAGATTATCAGATATGAATTTTTAAATTCCAGCATAATAAATGGATAAAAATAGACAAATCATATAAAAATTAATCAAATGAAAGAGGTTGTATCTATATTAATATCAGATAAAATAGACTGTAAGAATATATATGCTGATAAAATTTTCAAATGACTAGGATAATATGATATATACATAAGTGTGGGCAGAGCTACAAGATAAACCATTTGATTAAATGACATGTACCTGAAGGTTTTATCAGACAAAAATTTAGTGTGGAAAAGGAGATTTGGACTACACCATTAGCAAACTTGTCTTAGCATCTGAAAGAAATACATAAAATTCTACATCCAATAATGGGAAAATTAATATCCATTCAAATCTAAAAATGGTATATTTATGAATATTGATTATACACGAAGCAAGTCTAAATGCATTTTAGTTTCATCATTGTTCAGTGACTGACCTCTAACTAAAATGGAAACAAATTAAGGAACCCTTACAAAAATAATTAAAACTGTAATGTCATAGATAAGAAGATGTAATAAGGTAAGAAGATGTAATAAGATACAGAAAACTGTAATGTCATAGATAAGAATATGCCGTAATAGAAAATATGAAGTACATATCAAGATTCAATACCCAGGCATAAACAGAACACATCGAAAAAAAAAAAGAATGAATGAAAAATTTAAAACTTTTCTGAATGACAGAATGCAACAAATTAGATTTGAACAAAGGGAAAGAACTTTCAGGTTCCATTTAGAAAGAACATGTTGAATGATGAAACTGACATGTTAGTACAGCCTCTGAACATACCCCTAGTACTATTCTTACCAAAAAGGAATGTAAAATAAGTAAACCAATGGCTTCCTTAGGAAAATAAGTTTCATAGAAGATATTTAAAGTGTTATATATATAAATATAATATTTTATATGGAGTACACATTTGCAACTCATCTTTAAAGTACTGTCTTATGATAGATGGTTTGTTGGGAAATAGGATGAACTGTCCTTATTGGACCTCTGTTCTCAGCACTGTCCTTGTGTATGTATTGTCCTTATCGGACTTCTGTTCCCAGAACGCTGGGAACATGGGACTTGATGAAGTCCCAAGAGACGTACTGGACAGAGCCTTCCTGGTCATCAGCCAAGTGCGTCAAGAAACCAACGCACCGGAGATATACCCATGCACAGTTGCAAGATGTTCCCAATCTGTCCTTCCTTTATCTGTAGCTATTGTTCTTAGTAAAACATTCACTGTAACATTTACTGTGCTCTCCAAGCTTGCAAGGAGGGTATAAAATAAGATGCTGTTCCTAATAAAGTTTGCCATTAGCCCTCAGCTCTTGGTCCGTCTCCATTGTTTTCGGGGACATGGACGATGCCCTTGCTTTCCGGGACCGTTCACGTTTCCATTGAGAAACGTCCCTTGTTCACATTCCCATTCGCGGTGTTTGGGAACGTCCCTGTTTCCATTGGCCATCAGCCTTTGGGAACGGTCATTGCGTCTCGCTCTTCGTCTCCCCAGGACCCCTCCTCACAAAGGAGAACCTACCACAATGGTTTTTCCAGGTAATGAAATTATAGCATAGAATTTATACATCCAATTGGAAACTATTTTCATTGCATTTCTGAGGTCCAATAAAAGTGTATGCCTTTTCTTGGGTCAGAATCTGTGTGTGTGTGTGTGTGTGTGTGTGTGTGTGTGTGTGCGCGTGCGCGCGTGCATGAAGGAGCATGCACACATGAGTGCTTGTGCACGTGCGTGTGTGTATGAAGGTGCATGTGCATGGCTGTGAGTGTATGAAGGTGCACATACATGTGCGTGTGTGTGTGTGATACTGTGTTCTTATTCACTTCAGGGTAAAATCAAGAGTGAGCTTGTGATGGACATAACCCTTCCTTCAATCACAGTAAAAGACTAAAGGAAATTTTTAGGGGCTTATTTCTGTTGGTCTTCATCCTCCTTTGAAGTCTAGTGTCTTAGTTCTGGACTGCTGTAAACCTTAATGAGAATAGGTCAGGAACAACCAGAACCCTTGTTAGTCTGCTTCAAGGGAGGGTGGTCTTCCTGTAGAACTGACTGAGCAGGCCCTCTCCTCCCTACTAAATAACGAGGCTTCCTGATTATAATAATAACATAAAAACTCCATGCAAGGAATCACTAACAGAGGTAGCAAATTTGATGGCAAATGATGCATCTACCAAGAGTATGCAATTCCAACACTAGTTGCAGTAGCACAAAGGTTGGGCTTTCTCCCAGAGTAATAAGAGGAATGTGAAAAATCTATTTTTTTAAATTCAAAAAAGATAACAATAGCAAAAAGTAGGAGAAAATGTCAAATGAGAGAAAAAATAAAAGTCTTCAAATAAGGAAATATAAGTATTTTTAAACTGAGCAATAAAAACCTAGCAATGAGCATTGAATAAAATGGCATGGGATACCATAACATTTTGTAGCATACATAAAGAGGGGAGAGGTGAGGCATACCGAAACACTGAGGAAACAGGACCCAGCTGACATACCCATACAAGGTCATAGTCAATCACAAAATAATAATACTTTCAATTTATATGCTTGTCTTCTTATGTTTATATAAATACACAAAGGAAAAATGCCTAATGATTTGTTTATTTTCACAAGAAGATATTTTCACAAAAGATGCCTGCTTTTCAAAAGTGAGGTGACCCTATTAGCAATTCCCCACAAGCAGCGAATTTAAAGGTACTCTGCAAATCACCCAATTAATTCAAATTTCTATAATTTATAGATTTCTCCATAAATATACTTATATTAATGAAACATGCTGATGTGAGTTTGGTTAATTTTGACGAAGTCATCTTTATAATTGATTATAAGGAATAAACTTAAAAATGTATTTCTAAGTAACTAGAAAGTATTTTGCATTTAAATTCCCTGGTCCCATTACATATTGGAAATTTACCCACATTGTAAGTGTTCCAAACTCTGAAAAAGTACTCATTTTCTCCTTTCCAGTTTTCCTAGCTAGAATATTTGATTTGTCTCAATATTTATTCTGCCCTAATATCTTCATTAATATTAGAAAATGGAGAATTACCTCTGGTAATTATTTTTAAAAAGAAATTCATCAAGATGGGAATTAATGAAGCAAATATCTTAGTGTTTTTAAGTATTAGAAAAATTATGCCAAAGATCCCTTTAAAGGCATAGGCTACAAAAAATTTTGCCAGCTTCTTACTTTTATAAAATGAGCATTATAGTATACACGCTCACGAATTAAAAGAACCATTTACTATCAACAATAATTCAGATGTCTCAGGAAAGTTAATATTCTGGAGCTAACTAAAAAATGTAATGTGGTGTATTACGAGATGCCCATTAACAGATTTGACTTAATGTGTAGGTGAGAATCACAGTTATCTATTTTGTCTCTGCCTTTTATAACTCTCACCTTCAAACAACACAGACACACTTAGAGTTTTAACTTCATCAAGGCCTTGATGAATAAAAACAAGACATTAATGTTTGGAACGCCCTCTGTCTCTGGAAGAGTGGAGACAGGTTAAAGAAAGCCAGGATACTGGGGGTGCATGGAGCTACAGTGCACCTTGCTGGCCAGAGAATCCCAAAGCTCTCCTCACAGGACTGGGTTCCTGGTCCCTGGCCTTTGTCCCAGGGCCTGACTTGGGGCTGTAATTCTGCTTGTAACAGACATATAGCCAACTGAACTCCAGAATTCCTTGCTTGGTCTCTGCCAGCATCTTCGTCCTGAAGGCTGGTCCTTGCTTCTGGAATTCCTGAATCTTGTAATCCTAGAATGCATCTAATTTCCCCTCACTGCCTGTCCCCCCATAAAACATGACTGCCTAGAAACTTGAACCACCAAGACCTTCCCCATCCCTCTTAGATCCTACTATCCACCCAATCCAGAAAAGTCTCCAGTTAGCTCTAGTCTCTAAATAGGGTCTGTGCTCTATTGCACTGACTTCTTCAAACCTCCTATGAGGAACCACTCCATCTGTTGCACCCCTGGGTTCATGTAAATTGTCACACTGAAATGACACAATATATGGGATTTTTGAAGACCAATACTTTTTAAAGATTGACCACACTTTCCCCCATTTCTTATCAAACTACCTAGGTTGTCTCAAATTTTTGGTCATCAGAGCTGTTCCTTGGATTAATGCAATATTCATGGATATATTCTAAAAGATTTAACAAAGGAATAAAATATGTATCAGTATCTGCTATTATATTCAGCAGCATATTTCCCAAAGAAATATGGCACACTGTAGGTACAATTTCTATTCATTCCAAAAATATGTCTCAAACATCTGCTATATGCAAGTCTCTAGGCTAGACACCACAAAGACAAGATTCATTAGTGAATGAATGAGTGAGCACAAAATAGGTTTAAGCCTGATATAACATTTATTTGGAAAAATGTACTAAAATTAAGAATACAGCAAGTTGAGGGGCGTCTGGGTGGCTCAAGTTGGTTAAGTGTCCTACTCTTGATTTTGGTTCAGGTTATGATTTCATGATTTGTGAGATCAAGCCCTATTGGGCTCTGCACTGATAACATGGAGCCTGTTTGGGATTTTCTCTCTACTTCTCTCCACCCTACTCCTGCTCATGCATGTGTTTACTCTCTCTCTCTCTCAAAGTAAACAGTAAAAAGAAGAATATGACAAGGTGAATTTTTACATGTTTATACCTGCATAATTGTCACTGAAATCAACATATAGAACATTTCCAGCACACTAGAAAGCATCCTCATGACCCTTCCCAGTCAGCATCCATCTCCTCCCCTGGGTGAACCTTACTTTTATTTCTATCACCATAAATATATTTTGCTTGTTCTTGTATATTATGTCATTCATGGACAAACTTCTGTTTCACTTTCTCAGGGGTGACAAGATGATTACTTAGGTCTACTTTTAAAATACCTATTCACTGATTCTACCCTTTTTGAGGATAAACTTCAATTGTTGCAAGACTGTCTGTTACAAATTAAGATTAAAATTAATTTTTGAGCTCAGTAATCTCAAAGAGCTCAACCTTCCCTCCTCCCTTCTTCCTCCCTTCCGCCTTTCTTTCCTTCCTTCTTTCTCCTTAATCATTTAAGAGTGACCTGCAGAGATCCTGATCCTTTGCCCCCAAAAACCTTAGCTTGCATCCCCCAAAGCAAGAATATTTTATTCTACAATGACATTGCAGTTATAAATTTCAGAAAATTTAAGTTTGTCTGATTTTTTCTTCAATATTTGACTAAAGTTATGCATTTGGGGCAGGAATACTTCAAAAGTAGTGTAGTGTTTTTCTCAATTTAACACACCAAGAGGCATCTGACATCAGTTTTTACTATTGCTTGCAATGTTCATTTTGATCACTTGATTAAGGGGATGTCTGGTAGATAACAATATGTATATTGTTATATAAGATGAAATAATATAATGTCTAAAGATTGAAGGGAATAAAAATTATGTACTGGAAAAATCCTTCATCTCAGATACAGTTTTCATTCTAAAACTTGAAAATAAGGATAAATAAATTTAAAAAAATATTTTGTTATGCTACTCTAAATAGACTGCTATTGTTAACATTTTGATATGCATGTATATCTTTCAGGATTTCTTTTTCTTATAGTAATACAGATATATGTGTAGATTTTGAGTTTTACAAAAATAGTATCACATTTTATAAAATCTGTTTTCTTAATCTCTACGGTAAAAATTGGTCTAAGGTAATAATTAAGCTTCCGTGATATCACCCTGGTACTTCATATTTCATGTGTTTTACTTTTATCTTCAAAGATAGGATAAAACACATAGAAAGAAAGAAATCATATACATAACTTATGAGGCACACAGACATAAATTTATATTATTCTTTGTTATTGTTTGTTTGGAATTACTTGTCCTCACACCTTTTTGGTCTTTCATTTGGGGTCTAATTGGATCTGCATCAAATGTTTTTCTCTTCTTTGATATCTCAATTATTCGGGAAATGTCAATTAGTCAGTCAAAAGAATGAGAAAGATGATTAAGAAAGAGTTAGGCATCCAATTCTTGATTTCACCTCAGGTCATGATCTTGTGGTTGGTGAGATTGAGCACAGCATCCAACTCTGAGCTGGTAGCACTGAGCCTGCTTGGGATTCTCGATTCTCTCACTCCTCTCTCTCTGCCCCTCTCCTTCTTGAATGTATGTGTGCACATTTTGTCTCCTAAAATAAATAAACTTAAAAAAAAAAAAACAAGAGCATAGAGTACCTTCGCTGATGCTTAGTTATGCCTGAGGTATGTGAGGGAAGCAATGTTTGAGTACAAGTCTGAGTAAAAGAGAAATAGCTTATTTTTCCTGCCAATTCTGTCACCAATTAGCTAGATCCTCATGGAAGAAAATTGTGCCCTTATCCTTTGAGTTTCTCATTACAAAATAGACATAATTCCACCTGATTCATCTAACCTACAGAGTCAAATAAAGATCAAATTAGTACACTTAGAGGATCTAAAACCTCTTTAGAATGAAAAGCGTGTAGAGTTGACAGCCTCAGTTAGGAATCTATGGGTATGTGTCAATGCCTCTGACCCTGGATCGTAATTATAGCCAACTGTATTTTGTTTTTATTCACACGATACATGTCAAAACCTGCAGGCACAGAAAGAATCCATCTTGCTACTCCTCAGTCCTCACCATCTGTTTGACGCAGAAATCCAGAAAATCACTCAGATCTGCTTCCTTGTCTGCACATCGAATCAGTCACCATATATTACTTATTGCATCTGCCAAGTCACGTACTTCCCTCCATTTCCTTCTCCACACACTTTACCAAATGTTGTGACTTTCGCCTTCAAGAGTGGTACCGATGGTGATGATGGTGCAGACACGTTAAGCAGAATGTCCACAACAATTAACATGCCAAGGAACGTCCTACATGCTTTCCACATACCAATTCCTTCTATACTGACAATGACTCTGCTATGGAAATGTACAAGTTTCTCTGTTTTCCAGATGAGGAAACTGAAGCACAGATGAGTTAAATAGTTTTCCATAATTAGTGAAGCCAGGACTTAAGTCCAGCCAACATGGTAGCAGACTCCATCTTCATAAATACTACCTTACAACTAGGAAGTTGTCTCTTTACTCTTGTTATATCTTTGAAGTATTTTTTCACACTAAGGCTAGATTATTATAATCATTTTCTTTTGTGCTCAGGATAATATTCCAAATTCTTTAGTATGACACAAAAGATATGATTCTAGCTCAGCCTTCTAACCTATTCCCTTGACTACCTTTCAGCATACTCTACTTGTATTTATTTCTCTGAACACCTCTCTGTGTTACCTTGTTCAAATAGTCCACTGCACATTCTTTTCCATCTACTGAGAGCATATTCTTCACTTGTTTTATTTGGCTAATTTCTCCTCATTTTTTAAGTACCTGTTGTAAGGCATTCTTCTGGGACATCTATCTCAGCCCCATCTCAAGAAAATTTCGAATATCCTAGTGAATTCCTATTACATCTTTTATTGTCACCCAATTCCTTCCGTGTTATAATTGTCTGTTTACTTTACTGTCTCTTCTGGTTGACCATAAGCTCCTTGAAGACCAAAACCATTTGCTGTTTAATTTTGTATCCTCATCAATTCTAGCATGTAGAATGCACTTAGTTAGATGTTCTCAACATGAGGTCATTATATGAACTTCAAGAGTTCAACTAATTTCAATGAAATTTTATGTTAAGTATTTTGAGCATATGGATGGATGGGGGGGGGTCTGTAAAATAACTGCATTCTATGACTTGCTAATGCATTAGAGAATATGTAGGTGAAATAAATCGGATGTCTTCCAGGAGTAGCTCTATAGCACCTGTCTCTTGGAAGAATCCCACAACTTCCCAATATTTTCCAGGGTCTCCTCTCCCAATAACACTGATAAGGTGGCACCTCTCTACTCCTTACATGACAAGCTGGACACACTTCTGATTTCATGGTTCTATTTAGATTAAGGAATTGAGAGCTCTAATCAGGATACTCAAATCATAATATTTCCTGTATAAATTAAATGCTGTTATTGAACTTGGTCATAAAATGGAATTATTTTAACCAATCAAGTATTCTAATTAATGGAGAGCAATAAGAGGTGAGATATGGTCATACAGTGATGAAATGGGTTTATTTGCGTGGTTGGTAGAATTTGCCTTTTTTCTTTATAATTGCAATTATACATGGATTTTTAGATTTCAAAGAAGGAGAACTGGTTAAAAGATATGTTTTCAGGGGAATTTAATCTTTGATGATTCATCAAGAGCTCAGAACTTTCAGGTCAGTGCTAGAAGCATTCATCATCATTGCCATAACTGTGCAATTAATAGAGATTTCCAGTTGAAGGGTCAGTTTTTACTCCCCTCACTTAGGCCACATATATGGTTGTCAAGAAGAAAAGAGAAAGGTGTTAAAAAAAATTTAGTGGATGACTTCAAGGAGAATAAAGGAAATTTGTATTCATTGGCTATGGTGGCTGAATTGTTTTTTGTTCTCTAACATGTATTAACCTTCCACCCTCCTTCTGTGGTCTCATAACAGATTCATTATTACTTTTTTAATGATAAAAGTGTTTGGACCAAGTGTTTCATTAAAAGGACAAGCCTGAGCACATCCTGAGCACAAAGGCTTCAGCTCTATGAAGTAGAAAGTTAATGTTCACAGGAATTCTCATGTCCTTTGTATCCAACAGAAGGACAATAACACATTAGTCATTTTTCATCCTAATTGGGGCTGTGGGTGTGTGCAGAAAATAGAAAATAAGAGAAGTGAGGACTGCCCTTTCAAGGCAATCTGTGGGGATCTTGAAGCAAGCATTGCGTTCAGTCTAGCATTAATCAGTCTTCTCAAACACCTTGTGATTAATTCTACATAATAAGAGAAGTGTCAAAAAATTCAAAACTGGAAGCATTTGAATCAGAAACCTGGAGTTCACAAAGAACTCAAGCTGTCTTTAATAACTTAAGACCTTCCTTCCTAACTGCCTGATGGTCATCTCCAAAAGGCTATTAAATAGACCATGACAACAAAGGAAATTTATTAATTTCTTCCCAAATGTGATCCTCCTCTTTTATACTTCACTTTGCTCTAAGAGAAAGAATTAATCAACTCATCCTCTGAACTACTTCTGCACCTTGTTTATTACACTCATGCCTTAATTACCTTTTACATGTAAGCAATACACAGTACAGATTACATATTAGTCTCTTCCAAAAGGGTGAGCTGACTGAACCCTCAGAGAGCAGGGACTTTCATTCATTTCTGCAGCCATAGCATTTTGCATAGTACTGAGCCTTAAATAATAGTTAAAATAAGAATAGGTAGAATATGCTGAAAATTATGTGCCAGACACCATTCTAAGCAAGTTACATTTAGTGATTTACCTATTCTGTATAATAGCCCCCATGAAACAGGCAGAACTATTGTCTCAATTCCACAGGTGAAGAAACTGAAACACAAAGTTTAAGTAGCTTTCCTGGGACCATATACACAGTAATGGAAAGAGCCATGTTCAAATCTAGGCAGTTAGCCTCCAGTCTCTCTCTCTCTCTCTCTCTCTCTCTCTCTCTCTCTCTCTCTCTCCCCACTCCTTCACAAAAGAGAATGAATAGCTAGGGGAATTACAACAGATTGGGCTACCAGTAGTTGGTCCCATTAGCTAAAAGTCTCAGTGGCCCATCAATAGGGTGAGTTTTGTTTGTCAAAATTCTGATAAATGATCCTAACAATATCTATTTCCCTTTCAGTACCAGAGCCTTTCCCTGCATCTTGCCTCACTATAGATACTGTAACATGGTCCTATATATCATAGTTGTTGAATAAACATATATCAAATTAAATTTCACTTCTGGCAACATGGAAAATGTGATATCTTGAAAAATTATGTCTACGGAACACGTATAAGTGCTGGAAAATCTAAAAACAAACACAAAGCAAACATTTAAACCCTGAGCTGAAACAACAAGGAATTAAGATAAATCTCCGGGAGTATAAAACAAAGAAAAGGCAGGCAATCAGAATTTGTTTGAGTGCACTAAAGCTACAAGTGATCCCAAAGCTATTTGCCAATTTTAGTAAATTTAAGTATTGGATTTTTACCAATCACACGAGGGATAAAAGACAGAGGGTTGGGTCCAAGAGAGTGGAAGATTGAGGACTGAAATACCTACATATAATTGGGACCCTTGAAGAGCTAAAGCCTACATGAGAAGATTTTGTTTATAAAACAAAAATTCAACCAACTGTATGAAAAAGAGCCTTGTCTATCTCTGGATCCAAGACCACAGCTCTGCCCTACTGAACTTGAGGTTTGAATTTATACTTTCTATTCAGTCTGGGAAAGACAAATTTGCAAAATTACAATAAGTGACCAGAAGATATATCAAGATATCCTGACCAGCAAGAAAAAGCAAATGTGGAGTTTAGACCATCATAAGCTCCAGATCTGAAATTATGAAAAATCAACAATAAATGACCAAAGGAATTAGGAGCAAAGATAGCCCCCCTGGAGACATCATATATTAGGATTCTTCCATACATACTAATAATAAACATGAACAAGGTTTTTAAAGGAATAAACCAGAGAATTGATTACATGACTCAAAAGTAAGGTATTAATCCAAGAAGGACAGGCAAGTTTGAAAACTATCCACACATAAATTCTAGCGAAGAAAAAACATGTAATAAATAAAATTAAATCTCTATGGATAGGTTAAAGGACTAGATGCTGCTGAAAGTAGAGTAATAGGTGTATTTAAATATACAAAGAATGTATCAGAGAGAGAAGTGAAAAATAAGAAGGAGAGGCATAAAGACATGTTGGATAGACAGAGAAGACTGAATATAAGTTTCAGAATAAGGAGAAGAAATTGAATGCAGAAGATAAAATATCTAAAGAGGTACTGGTGAGACATTTCCACATTTGAAGCAATCTTAGATTTAATAAGAACTATTGTCTTAGGAGACTAAATAAAAGGGAAAATATTACAAATAAGACAACAAAACTACACGGCAACAAAAGAAAGGTTCGAGCCTACTTTGAGTAGAAAGATTATTTTAAAAAATAAAATTAAATTAAAACGGTAATTTTTTAATCTTTTTATCTGCATTAAGAGCTGATTTCTTAATAGATCAAAGGAAGTCAGCAGATGGTGGAATACAACTTTCAGTATGTGGAAAGAAAATAATTATCAGCCCAAAGTATATAAACAGTAAAGCATTTATTCAAAAATGACATTGAATTCTATTTTCAAGCAAAAATTTGAAGTTCACTAACAACTGTCCCTTATTAAACAAAGTAAAACAGAAGGATAGCAGAAGGAAGAAAAAAATCCAGAAAAAAATAGCTGAAAGGCACAAAGCAACAGTGAATAAGAAATTTTTAGCATGTGGGTAGATCTTTGTAAATACTGATCTCATACAAAATGGTATTGTCAAATTTCAAAATAAACAAAACATACTCAAAATACTGATAAATAATAGTATGCAAGTCAGAAAGACACTGACGAGTTAAAGGAACTGAAGGTATTTGCCTCGTTCAGGATGATGGCAGAACATTTGGTCAACTTCATACTCCACTGGTTCTGCAACTTATAACTAAAAGACATGATGATTGAAATAACAGAAATAGCATGTGTAAATTCCCAACCAAGTGTGGAAAATACTGCACAAGAATGAAACTTTTATGAAGTACCACCCTCAAGAAAAAGAAGAACATTTAATTAAGAGCAATATAATCAAAGGAAAAGAAAAAAAAAGATTAAACTCATTTAAAGTATATGAATAATCACAATAAATGTAAATGGATAAACTCTCATTAAAAAGCCAATCATATTGGTGCGTTTGTGTGGTTCAGTCAGTTGAGCAACTGACTCTTGATTTCGGCTCAGGTCATGACCTCTTAGTTTGTGGGTTTGGGTACTGCATTGGGCTCTATGCTGATGGCATTGAGCCTGCTTGAGATTCTCTGTCTCCCTCTCTCTCTCTGCCCCTTCCCATGCTCTCTTTCTTTCTCACTCTGTCTCTCTCCTCCCTCTCAAAGTAAATAAACCTTAAAAAAAAGTAAATCTTATTTTTTAAATCTTTAGCTATGTACTCTATGATTTTACTATACTACCACCAAGACATAAATACCACAGAGACCTTCAGATAAAGCACGTATTTTAGAAAAAAAAAAGTATATATATTTGAAAGAAAGGGGGTCGCTACAGATAAGAGGTTGCTATGGACTGAATTATGTGTTCCCAAGATTGATATGTTGGAACTCTAATCTCTAAGGTGACAGTATTAGTTAAGAGTTAGGAGTTAGGGCCTTTGGGAGGTGATGAGGTTCAGGTGATGTCATGAGGGTGGGGCCCTCATGATGGAAGTAGTGCCTTTGTAAAAAGAGACCCCAGAGTGCTCGCTCAGTCTGCCATGTGAGGACATGGAGACTGTGGCCATCCACAAGGCAGAAAGATGGTCCTCATCAGAACCCAACCATGTTGGCCTCTAAAACTGTGAAAAATGAATTTCTGCTATTTAAGCCACCAATCTGTAGTGTTTTGTCCTAGCAGCCCCTGTTGACTATACAGAGGTTTAATATCTCAAGAAGATGAAAAGATTCCTTGTAGCATAGTTTCAATATAAATGAAATAAAATGTGTACAATACAAATTCACAGAAATTTAGAGGAAATTGATAGAATGACTACCTAATGAAATATATCTTTCAAGCAAAAAAAATGTTTGCAGGTATACAGAAAATTTGAAAAAAGCAATTAACAATGGTGGTCTAATGAAGACACACAAGTAATGAGTGAGAACACACTTTAATCAAGCACATAGTAACAGTATACAAGATGACTATGTGCTCACCATGATGCAAGTCCCACACATATCAAAAAATCTCAGATCATCTTCTTACCCAGAGTCATTGCTCTATAGGTCAAACCATTAAAGAACATTTTTTTTAAATAGGCAAAAAAAATCCTAAATGTATCAGGATTGGAAGAAAAAAAAGAAAAAGACTGTCATTATTCACACATTCTGTTTTCCCAGAAAACAGCTAAGATAATTAGCAAACATAGACATAAAAAGGAAATTTAGCAAATTTTCTAGATATAATGTATATGCTAAAAATCAATGGCATTTCTCTACCTCATCAACAAAATGAAATGTGATTTTAGAAGGTACCATTTAAAATAGCTATATATATATCATATATGTAAGATATGATATATATATGATAAAGAATGAATTATCAAAATAAGCATATAAACTTTATGGATAAAATGTCAGGGTTTTATTGAACTAAATTAAAGTAGGCCTAAATAAATAGAACAAAATGCCGTGTTTAGAGATGGAAAGATGTCCTAAAGTTGTCAATTCTCCTCAAATTAATGGAAAAATTTCAACTTAAACCCAATTAAAATTCTGTTTTTCTTGAACTTCCTGAAATCAACAAATGAATTATACAATTTATGTAGAAGGGAAGATAATAAAAATAGCTAAGGCAGTTTTGAGGTGAAGCAATACAT
The DNA here is from genome assembly GCA_028646485.1 of Cryptoprocta ferox. Taxonomy (NCBI): domain Eukaryota; kingdom Metazoa; phylum Chordata; class Mammalia; order Carnivora; family Eupleridae; genus Cryptoprocta; species Cryptoprocta ferox. The sequence continues at coordinate 49,568,047 of CM053576.1, read as the reverse complement.
CAGGGGACTGTCCCCAGAGACTCTTATAGTAAAACAACAGTAAGCAAGATAGAAAAAGATTGCAGCAGGAATGGACAGACAGAACACAAGAGCTGACTGATGGAGGGACTAGAAACACCCAAGACTTTTATAACCCTTGTTATGTAGCAGAGCTGGCTACCTACCATGAAGAGATGGAACATTCAATTCAAGGAGATGGAGAGACTGTTTATAAATACGGCAAAACAAGAAATTGGATCCTTAATTTCCAAAATAAAGTAACATGAATTTCATGTGAAGAATCAAACCTAACAATTTTAAAAAGAAAATAAAAGAAGTACATTGTAATCTTGAGTGCATTTTTTTAAACAAATGCAAAGCCATGAAAGAAGATTGATAAATTTGGTCGTACAAAAACAAAACCTGTTTATCAAAATGCAGCATGAAATTGTGTGTGTGTGTGTGTGTGTGTGTGTGTGTATGTCTTTAAAAGAGAGAGACAGACACAGAAGAGACTCAGAGGAGATATAGATTGCAATCATTGGAGTATCACATATAGTTGGCAAAGAATCTATATCTCGTGTATATTTTTAAAAATATATGAAAGATAAAAGAAATACAAATAACCCTGTGGGCAACCAGGAAGAATTAAGAGAAAACCTAAAGCATCTATGTGAAACTTAAAAATGTTTTTGATCTCTAAAGTAATCAGGGAAATGGAGCGAAAGTCCAAAGAGATACAATGTCATACTCATCATATGGGTAAAAATTGGGTTTGTAAAACTGTGAAGGAATGGAACTTTTACAGTTTGTGTAGTACACATCGGATGGTCACTTTGCAGAAGAATTTTGTCTAAAAATATTAAGGTCAACAGGGAACACAACTTTTACTTAGCAATTCCAACTCTCGGAATATGCCAAAAATAAATTCAGAAGTGTACAGAGAATGCAGAGGAATTATAAAAGGAGCATTGCATGTATTTTTAAAACAATGGATATATCCGAAACATTAATTAATAGGGAAATAAATAATTTGTGACAACTTTGTAGAGTGAACTAGTGAAAAAGAGGGCACAGATTTACACCTTCCCCTTTTCCCCACCCCCTCAGCCCTCAGTTTGTTCTCAGTATTCAAGACTCTCTCATGGTTTACCTCCCTCCCTCTCCCCAACACTTCCCAACCCCCCCCACCCCATGGTCCTCTGTTAAGTTTCTCCTGTTCCACTTATGAGTGAAAATATATGGTATCTGTCCTTCTTTATCTGACTTATTTCGCTTAGAATAACACCCACAAGTTCAATCCACGTTGCTACAAATGACCAGATTTCATTCTTTCTCATTGCCATGTAGTATTCCATTGTATAGATAAACCACATCTTCTTGATCCATTCATCAGTTGATGGACATTTAGGTTCTTTCCATGATTTGGCTATTGTTGAAAGTGCTGCTATGAACATTGGGGTACATGTGCCCCTATGCATCAGCATTTCTGTATCCCTTGGGTAAATGCCTAGCAGTCCTATTGCTGAGTCATAGGGGAGTTCTACTGTTAATTTTTTGAAGAACCTTCAGTTTTCCAGAGTGGCTGTACCAGATTCCCACCAACAGTGTAGGAGGGTGCCCATTTCTCCACATCCTTGCCAGCATCTATACTCTCCTGTTTTGTTCATTTTAGCCACTCTGACTGGCATGAGGTGGTATCTCAGTGTGGTTTTGATTTGTATTTCCCTGATGATGAGTGACGCTGAGCATCGTTTCATGTGTCTGTTGGCCATCTGGATGTCCTCTTTGGAGAAGTGTCTCTTCATGTCTTCTGCCCATTTCTTCATTGGATTATTCATTTTTCAGGTGTGGAGTTTGGTGAGGTCCTTGTAGATTTTGAATACTAGCCCTTTATCTGACATATCATTTGCAAATATCTTTACCCATTCTGTCGGTTGCCTATTAGTTTTCTTGATTGTTTCCTTTGCCATGCAGAAGCTTTTTATCTTGATGAGGTCCCAATAGTTCATTTTTGCTCTTGATTCCCTTGCCTTTGGGAATGTGTCGAGTGGGAAATTGCTGCGGTTGAGGTCAAGGAGGTTGTTTCCTTCTTTCTCCTCTGGGGTTTTGATGGTTTCTAGTCTCACATTCAGGTCCTTGATCCATTTTGAGTTTATATTTGAGTACGGTGTAAGAAAGTGGTCTAGTTTCATTCTTCTGCATGTTGCTGTCCAGTTCTCCCAGCACCATCTGTTAAAGAGGCTGTCTTTTTCCCATTAGATACTCTTTCCTGCTTTGTCAAAGTTTAATTGGCCATACATTTGTGGGTCCAATTCTGAGTTCTCTATTCTATTCCATTGGTCTATGTGTCTGTTTTTGTGCCAATACCATACTGTCTTGATGGTGACAGCTTTGTAGTAGAGGCTAAAGCCTGGGATTCTGATGCCTCCCACTTTGGTTTTCTTCTTCAATATTACTTTGGCTATTCGGGGGTTTTTTTTGGTTCCATACGGATTTTAGGATAGTTTGTTCTAGCTTTGCAAAGAATGCTGGTGCAATTTTGATGGGGATTGCATTGAATCTGTAGATTGCTTTGGGTACTAATGACATTTTAACAATGTTTATTCTTCCGATCCATGAGCATGGAATGTTTTTCCATTTCTTTGTGTCTTCTTCAATTTCCTTCATAAGTTTTCTATAGTTTGCATCATACAGATCTTTTACATCTTTGGTTAGGTTTATTCCTAGGTATTTTATATTTTTTTGTGCAATTGTGAATGGGATCAGTTTCTTGATTTCTCTTTCTGTTGCCTCATTATTGGTGTATAAAAATGTAACCGATTTCTGTACGTTGATTTTGTACCCTGCAACTTTGCTGAATTCATGGATCAGTTCTAGTAGACTGGTGGAGTCTGTTGGGTTTTCCATATAGAGTATCATGTCGTCTGTGAAAAGTGAAAGTTTGACTTCATCTTTGCCAATTCTGATGCCTTTTATTTCCTCTTGATGTCTACTTGCTGATGCTAAGACTTCTAGTACTATGTTAAAGAACAGTGGTGAGAGTGGACATCCCTGTTGTGTTCCTGATCTCAGGGGGAAAGCTCTCAGTTTTCCCCATTGAGGATGATATTAGCTGTGGGCTTTTCATAAATGGCTTTTATGATGTTTAAATAAGTTCCTTCTATCCTGACTTTCTTGAGGGTTTTTGTTAAGAAAGGATGCTGTATTTTGTCAAATGCTTTTTCTGCATCTATCGACGGTATCATATGGATTTTATCTTTTCTTTCATTATATAAATTTTTAAAACATTTTTATTTATTTTTAGGAGACAGATAGAGACAGATCATGAACAGGGGAGGGGCGGAGAGAGAGGGAGACACAGAATCTGAAGCAGGTTCCAGGCTCTGAGCTGTCAGCACAGAGCCAGATGCGACGCCAGTACCCATGAACCGCCAGAAACTGAGCTGAAGTCCGACGCTTAACCTACTAAGCCACCCAGGTGCCCCAGTCTGCGCACTTTAATGATACCACCGGAAATGTACTCATGCAGGCTGGGCGGCTTCCTAGCTGGGGATTGAGTAGGGGGAGTAGGGGAGAAGTTTCACCTGGCACCACCTGGGATCAGGGAGCCTAGCCCAAGGAAAACACCACAGCTAGAGAAAGGATCTCTCTCTGAATGCCCTGCAGTTAGAGATGGGATGATAGGATCTCCCTCTGTCCTAGGCTGAGGTTTTTCTCTTCTCCAGGGACAGTTCTATGAGCAGTTTTAGCCACTCTTTCTCTTCCCCTCTCTCTCCACAGAGGGGGCTCCCTCCCTTCTGTGCCTCCATTCCCGGCCCATTTTTATCTTCCCCAGTTTGCAATCATGCACCTATGAGGCTGCCTTCTTGGTGGACTCTGTCTCTTTTCCTCCCAGACTCTTACAGTTCAGCATCTTTTAGCTTCAGCTCTTCTTTGTTTGAGAGATGTGGGCGGGAAGTAGGGAGCTCCCTATTTCTCCACCTTCTTGCCACCCTTATTTCCTTTACTTATTTATTTTTAATGTTAATTTATTTTTGAGAGGAAAGAGAGACAGAGTGTGAGCGGGGGGAGGGCCAGAGAGAGAGACACACACAGAATCCAAAGAAGGTTCCAGGCTCTGAGCTGTCAGCAACGCAATGCTCTAACTCACCAATGGTAACCTGTGCCAAAAGTTGGACACTTAACTGATGGAGCCACCCAGGCACCCTTTTTAAACATTATTTTTAAAGGTTAAATACTGAACCTCTTCTTTTAAGGTTAGGAACAGAACAAGAATGTTTACTCATAACACTTCTATTCAAAATGCATTTTAGACCCTACAAAGCACATAAGGTGGGGGGGGAGGGAGAGAGGAAGAGAAAGAGGGAGAGAGGAAGAGAAAGAGGGAGAGATAAGGAGGGAGAGAATAAATAAGGAGGAAAGAGAAGAGACTTAAGTAGGTATAAAGATTGGGAAGTAAGAAGTAAAGTTTTCTTTATGATTTTATAAGTTAAAAGCACCAGAACTAATAGATTAATTTAAAAAGATTAATTTTAAAAGACCAGGTTAAAAGATTAAAAGATTAATGTTAATTAATTAACAAAATATTGATTCTGTTCCTACTACAATAAACAACTAAAAAATGATGTTTAAAACATCTTAATTGTTAGTAGCATTAGACAAAACCCCTAAGATACATTTAACAAAAGATGTGTAAGACATTTAGAAAACATTAAATAGAGATATAAACCATCTGTGTGATTCAAAACTCTATATTTAGTTAAAATGTCAATTTTCTTCCAAATCGACATATAGATTCAATGCAACTAACTCCAATCAAAATTATATCAGTCTTTTTTGGGGCGCCTGGGTGGCTCAGTCAGTTAAGCATCCGACTTCGGCTCAGGTCATGATCTTGCAGTTCGTGGGTTCGAGCCCCACGTCGGGTTCTATGCTGACAGCTCAGAGCTTGGAGCCTGTTTCAGATTCTGTGTCTCCCTCTCTCTCTGCCCCTCCCCCACTTGTGCTCTGTCTCTCTCTGTCTCAAAAATAAATAAACTATAAAAAATTTTAAAAAGTTATATCAGGCTTTTTTAACAATAGAAATTGGCAAGATATTTTTCAAAAATTACATGAAAACGAAATGACAAGTAGCAAGGCAATCATGAAGAAGATAAATAAGATTAGAGGACTTAACACTCCGTGATTTCAGGCTTATTCTAAAGCAACAGTAATAAAGATCATGTGCTATTTGCAAAAGTATATACAAATATATCAGCAGAAGTCAGAAGAGTCTAGAAATATACCCACACATATGTCATAGGTTATTCTAAGAAGAAGAAAAAAGGTGCCAAAGCAAATAAAGAAGAAAAAGAAAGTATTTTCAATTAATCATGTTTGAAATGCAAGATGCTCATTAGCACATTTTAAAACATTATATATTTATGAACTCATTTGAATTCTCACACAATCACACGAGGAAAATACTGCTACTATTTCCATTTTTAGAGGGAGGAAACAGAGGCACAGAGGGGTTAAATAAGTTGCCAAAAGTCTCACCACTCATAAGTAGCAGAGCCGGAATTAGAACTGAGGCAATATGGAGAGTTCAAAGCAAGTAGGATGATGGTGGAGGTATTGCTACAGAAAGTTGTGTTCAGTTTGAAAAGATAAAAAGTGTTCGTTTGGGAGCCAATTTTCCTCCATTATTTTCTCTGGTTCCCTTTCCTCCTTTAAATGTTCCTAGCTCAAGGTGGTCCTCACTCCAGTTACCGCCCTTTAAAGAAGACATGCTCTAGCAATCCTTTACTGCCTCTTGGAGGAAAAGTTACTGAACCACTTTGAGCCAGAAAACTAAAAAACACAATTCACCCAATATAAAATGCACAATTTGAATATCCCTATAAATATTAAGAAAATTGAATTTATAATTTAAATACTCCCCTTCCAAAAAACCTTTAAGGCCTAGATGGTTTCACAACAGAAGTCTACATAAGGTATAAAGAATTAACTTGAAATCTATATAATGCTTTTCAGAAAATAAAGGACCACTTTGATATACCATTGTGCTGAAAGTTGTTGCCAGTGCAATAAGACAAGATGAGGAAATAAAAGACATACAGATCAGAAAAGAAAAAATAAAGCTTCTATATTTGATGATGATATGATTGTCTGATTAGAAAATTCCAAAGAATTTACCACAGAAACCTTTCATAACTAATAGGTGAGTTTAGCAAATCCACAGGGCACAAGATAAACATTTAAAAACCAATTGTGTGTGTGCATGTGTGTGTATACATATTTATAATGTATATATATAATACATTTAAACATACATATACATGCAATAAGCATGTGGGCACCAAAGTTTTAAAGATGCTGTTTTAAGCACTCAAAATAAATGAAATACTCACATATATATCTAACAAACCTACATAGAACTTACATGCTGAAAACTACAAACATTGATAAAATAAATCAAAGAACGAAATAAATTGAAGGGCATGTGAACTTCAAAAATTGGGAAATTCAACATGGTGAAGAAGCCAATTCTCCCCAAACTGATACACAAGTTTAATATAATTTCTATCAAAATCCCAGAAAGATATTTTTGTAGGTATAGAAAATAATATTCTAAAATTTATGTGGAAAGGCAAAGGAACTATAGCAACTAATTAAAAAAAATAAAATGAAAGTAATTAGTCCACTTGGTTTTAAGACTTATTACATGGCTATAGCAATCACTGTGGAATTGGCAGAAGTAATGACACAGAGATCAGTGAAATAGAACAGAGAATCCTGAAATAAGTCCACACAAACAGTCAAAATGATTTTCAAAGATGTGTAAAAGCCATTCAATGGAAGAACATAGACTGTTATTCAAATGGTCCTGGAAAAATTGGACACCCATGGGCAAAAACAAAACACAATAAAAACGAACCCAAAAAGAATACTGGACCTACGATTCACACTTTATAAACACCCCACTTACAGCAATGGACAAATCATCTAAACAGAAAATCAACAAGGAAACAATGACTTTGAATGACACACTGGACCAGATGGACTTAACAGGTATATTCGGATCATTTCACCCTAGAGCAGTGGAATATATATTCTTCTCCAGTGCACATGGAACGTTCTCCAGAATAGATCACTTGGACAAAATAGAATCTTGGATAAAAATCAGCCCTCAACAAGTACAAAAAGTTCGAGATCATACCATGCATATTTTCAGATCACAATGCTATGAAACTTGAAATCAACCACAAGAAAAAATGTGGAAAGATGACAAATACATGCAGACTAAAGACTGTCCTACTAAAGAATGAATGGGCTAACAAGGAAGTTAAAGAGGAAATTAAAAAGTACATGGAAGCCAATGAAAATTATAACATCACAGCCCAAAACTTCTGGGACACAGCAAAAAGGTCATAAGAGGGAAATATATAGTAATCCAGGCCTTCCTAAAAGAAGGAGGAAAGGAAGAAAGGTCTCAGATTCACAACTTAACCTTACACCTTAAAGAGCTGAAAAAGAACAGAAAAAAAAAAAGCCTAAACCAGCAGAAGAAAGGAAATAATAAAGATTAGAACAGAAATCAATGCTATCAAAACCAAAAAAAAAAAAAAAAAAAGCAAATAAAACAAAACAAAAACACAGTAGAACAGTTCAATGAAACCAGAAGCTTATTCTTTGAAAGAATTAACAAAATTGATAAACCCCTAGCCAGTTTGATCAAAAAGAAAAAGGAAAGGACCCAAATACATAAGATCAAGAATGAAAGAGGAGACATCACAACAACACAACAGAAATACAAATAATAATAAGAGAATATTATGAGCAATTATACACCAATAAAGTGGGAAATCTGGAAGAAATGGATAAATTCCTAGAAACTTATAAACTACCAAAACTGAAACAGGAAGAAATTAAAAATTTGAACAGAACCATAACCAGTAAAGAAATCGAATTAGTAATCAAAAATCTACCCTAAAACAAGAGTCCAGCACCAGATGGCCTTCCATGGGAATTCTACAAAACATTTAAAGAAGTTAACACCTATTCTCTTGATGCTGTTCCAAAAAAGAGAAATGGAAGGAAAACTTCCAAACTCTTTCTATGAAGCCAGCATTACCTTGATTCCAAAATCAAACAAAAAAACCCACTAAAAAGGAGAACTATAGACCAATTTCCCTGATGAACATAGATGCAAAAATCCTCAACAAGATATTAGCCAATTGGATCCAACAATACATCAAAAAAAATTATTCACCATGACCAGGTGGGATTTATACCTGGGATGCAGGACTGGTTCAATATCTGTAAAACAATCAACGTGATTCATCACATCAATTAAAGAAAGGACAAGAACCACATGATCCTCTCAATAGATTCAAAGAAAGCATTTAAATACAGCATCCGTTCTTGATAAAAACCCTCAAAAAAGTAGGGATAGAAAGATCATACCTCGAGATTATAAAAGTCATATATGAAAGACCCAACGCAAATATCATCCTCAATGGGGAAAAATTGAAAGCTTTCCCCCTGAGGTCAAGAACAAGACAGGGATGTACATTCATACCACTGTTTTTCAACATAGTATTGGAAGTCTTAGCCTCAGCAGTCAGAAAACACAAAGAAATAAAATGCATCCAAATTGGCCAGGAGGAGGTCAAACTTTCACTCTTCACAGATGACATGATACTCTCTATGGAAAACCCAAAAGATTCCACCAAAAAAAATGCTAGAACCCATCCATGAATTCAGCAAAGTTGCAGGATATAAAAATCAATGCACAGAAATCAGTTGCACTCCTATACACCAACAATCCCATTTACAACTGCATCAAAACCCATAAAATACCTAGAAATAAACATATCCAAAGAGGTGAAAAATATATACACTTAAAATTATAGAAAGCTTATGAAATAAATTGAAGAAGACACAAAAAACCGGAAAAATATTCCATGCTCCTGGATAGGAAGAACAAATAATGTTAAAATGTCAATACTACCCAAAGCAATCTACATATTCAATGCAATCCCTATCAAAACAACAGCATTCTTCACAGAGCTAGAACAAACAATCCTAAAATTTGTATGGAACCACAAAAGACCCCGAATAGCCAAAGCAATCTTGAAAAAGAAAAACAAAGCAGGAGGCATCACAATCCCAGACTTCAAGCTTTATTACAAAGCTGTAATCATCAAGACAGTATGGTACTGGCACAAAACAGGTACTCAGATCAATGGAACAGAGTAGAGAACCCAGAAATGGACCCACAAATGTATGGCCAACTAATCTTTGACAAAGCAGGAAAGAATATCGAATGGAATAAAAACAGTCTCTTCATCAAATGGTGCTGGGAAAACTGGATAGTGACATGCAGAAAAATGAACCTGGACCACTTTCTTACACCATAAGCAAAAATAAACTCAGAATGGATGAAAGACCTAAATGTAAAACAGGAAGCCATCAAAATCCTCTAAAGAAAGCAGGCAAAAACCTCTTTGACCTTGGCCGCAGCCACTTCTTACTCAACACGACTCCAGAGGCAAGGTAAATAAAAGCAAAAATGAACTATTGGGACCTCATCAAAGTAAAAAAAAACCTTGTGCACAGCGAAGAAAACAATCAACAAAACTAAAGGGCAACCGACGGAATGGAAGAAGATATTTGCAAACAACATATCAGATAAAGGGTTAGTACTCAAAATCTATAAAGAACTTATCAAACTCGACCCAAAAAACAAATAATCCAGGGAAGAAATGGGCAAAAGACACAAATAGACACTTCTCCAAAGAAGACATCCAGATACACAACCAACACATGAAAAAATGTTCAACATCACTCATTATCAGGGAAAAACAAATCAAAACCACAATGAGATACCACTTCACACCTCTCAGAATGGCTAACATTAACAACTCAGGCAATAACAGATGTTGGCAAGGATGCAGAGAAAGAGGATCTCTTTTGCACTACTGGTGGGAATGCAAACTGGTGCAGCCACTCTGGAGAACAGTATGGAGGTTCCTCAAATATTAAATAAAGATTTACCCTACAATCCAGCAATTGTACTAATGAGTATTTATCCAAGGGATACAGGTATGCTGTTTCAAAGGGGTACTTGCACCCCAATGTTTATAGCAGCACTATCAACAATAGCCAATTATGGAAAGAGCCCATCCATCGGCGGATGAATGGATAAAGAAGATGTGGTATATATATACAATGGAGCACTACTGGGCAATCAAATAGAATGAAATCTTGCCATTTGCAACAACGTGGATGGAACTAGAGGGTATTATGGTGAGTGAAATTAGCCAGTCAGAGAAAAACAAATATCATATTATATGAGGACTTCAAGATACAAAACAGATGAACATAAGGGAAGGGAAGCAAAAATAATATAAAAGCAGGGAGAGGAACAAAACAAGAGTCTCTTAAATATGGAGAACAAACAGAGGGTTGCTGGAGGGGTTGAGAGAGGAGGGATGGGCTGAATGGGTAAAGATATTAAGGAATCTACTCCCCAAATTATTGTTGCACTATATGCTAACTAACAATGTAAATCAAAAAGAAAATAAAAAAGGAAAATTTTTATTCCACTTTAAAAAATAATGATACAGCCACAAAATGAAGTAATCTGCAACTATAAAAAAGGGTGTGGAAGATCTCTATGATTTCTTTGATATATTGTTAAATGTAAACAGAATAAATGAATACAGTACCTGTATTGTGCTTCCTTTTCATGTAAGATAGAAGGGGATATATGAAAACTTACATATGTCTCTTCATTTTGTGAAAAAAAATTACAGGAAGTATAGATCAGAAATTAATGAGATTGTTACCTACAGAGAGGGAACAGGATAGGGGTTAGTGACATTTCTCTCAATACATCTTTTTCTAATAGCTCTGACATTTAGAATGATGGTAATGTTTTACATACAATCACAATGATAAAGTGAATTTAACAGGATGTAGATGGAACCTAAATTGAATACCATATGTAACAAATAGAATCTATTTTACAAATAAATTACATATTTACATAATCACAATGAAAGGAGGTGGGAAGGAAAAGAACTTAGCCTAAGTAACTATGAAAAAAAAAAAGTAGTTCAATTGTGTACTCTAAGGCTTATGACAAAAAGAACTCTACACAAATATTTTATTCTAGTTAATATTTCTCAAAGTGTGAGTTTTACCTGTATGCTAAGTGTTGAAAAATATGCAAATATATTACAGGTAATTAAAACCAGGTATCTAACTGTTGCAGAAAGACGTCACAATACTGAAATACTGAATTGTAATAAAGTTTCAAATACTGAAAGAAGGAAGGCTATAATGAAACTGCAGTGTTGGAATAGATTCAGAGTTAGCAGTATGAATTTATGGTTTTAATATATATGCAGACATATCCAAACAGAAATAGAGATGTTTGTATATGTGTGGGTTAGAAAAACTACACACATTTCCTAGTTATTTTTATGGGGAAGGCCTAGAAGCGATGATATTCCAACACAGCAACAAATATATCTACCACTCAGGTCTTGGTTTCTAACTATGATTCTCAGACCAAAGAAACCAGAGCTCCTTGCAGAAATGTCTGGGTCTGGAGCTGGGAAAAGCAAAATACAAAATAAGGCCAAACATCGTGAGGTACTTTAAAGTAAGGAAATGCTCAACAAATGATCAGACCATATTGACTGAAACAACTTGAAGAAATTCTCAATGGCCAAAGCTGAGATGAACTGAGCCATCAAATAAATAGTGCGAGTATTGGATTATACCTATAGATAAAATAAATATCTGGGACTTTATTACTAATATAAGCCAACATTTGAACACATACTTAAGGAAGAAAGGAGAGCTCTTCCTCACAGTAGAATTATAATAAATAAATGTAAAAGGAATAAATAAAATGAGAAAACCACCATTACACCACTACACAGTAATAATTACTGCAGGCAAAAGCATCAATGAATACTAACATAAGTGGATAAACATGATGAGAAAAAGAGCATTTGCCTAGACTCAGAGTATTACCTCCAGGGCACTGATTCATTTCAAAGGGAAAGATGGTAACTTTATAGTGGAGAAACCCTGAAAATATTACCTTAACCAAGTGATGAAAATGAATATCATCACTAAAGGCACTTATCTACATCATGCCCCCTTGATGATGCACTGAGAAGAGAACATCTTTTCTGATATATTCTTGCCAAAAATATAAAACTTGAACCTAATCATGAGAAAACATCAGACATAATCAAATAGAGTGACATTCTACAAAATAGCTCATCAGTACACTACAAAAGTAGATTATCAGAAAAGAAAAATCTGAAAACAAACACTGATTTTTGGAGATCAAGGAAACATGGCAACTATACACAATGTGACATCCTGGATTGGATCCTACCCCAGAAAAATGGACACTATGGGAACAACTAGTGACTTATGAGGTTTTGTAGATTACTTAATAGTATCAAGGCTAATTCCTAGTTTCCATATTTGTGCTATGGTATCCAAGATGTTAACATTGGCAGAAGGTGGGGGAAAGTTATACGGAAATTCTCCACTATTTCTGCAAGTCTAAAATTATTACTTTAAAGGACTACATTAAAAACAAATAATTTGAATGAAAATGAGCATTAAACAATTCAAGCTAGATAAAATAACCCAGGGCAAGTATTAGATTAAGCTTGTGACCTTCCCATTCAAGCCTTATTCTTAAGGGATTTAATAAATAATTTAAAAAGAGTAATGTATAATTTAAAGTAAGGTATGGGGAAACATGTGAGTAGAACTCATGGCTATCCCTAACTGTAAGAACAACTGGGAAGTGTCATCTAAATGCCCTGGTAGGTGAGCTTCTACCTGTCTCTTTCACATACACATAGATACAAGGGTTTTCCCATCCTCTCTTCCCTTCCTGATGTTATTTACTTAAAAACTAAAATGCAACTTTTTCACTCTAAATTATATTTTTAAAATATATTTCTATTAGTACACATGTCTGGTTCACTCATGTAAACTATTAAAAAATATTTCATGGTATGAATACACTACAGTTTAAGTAACCAATGCTTTATAGGTGAGCATAGTGGTTATTTTCAATTTGTAGCTATTACAGCAAGGCTGCGATGAGCATCTTCTCTCTGTCTCTGTGTGCCCACCAAGGAGCATTTCATTTATATAAGTGAATGTACACACAAGAAAACACTACATAATGTGCATGAATTCATACATATATACTTCAAACATGCATGCTAATCTCATGTGCTGATTTCTTAATAACACTTTGGGTAGAAAGAAAGGGATAAAGGACAGAAATAAGTTGGAAGCTTAAGCTAAAAATTTTTAATTTTATTTCTTTAAAAATGCTAAATAAAAAATGCCATAATGTTAGCATACGTTCAATGAGTGGTGGGTAACTGAATATCTTTTATTGCCAGCATGTTTAAAACATTTACTCATTAGAAACCAATGCTGCCATCTGAATTTTAATCATTGCTAACCCTTTGCAATCTCATGATTTCCTCTCAGCCTCAGCCACCATCCTTCTCTTCACCAAACTTCAAGGTCCATATTTCATATTTCATCTGCAAATTCACACTGCAACCTCTTTCTTGACCTTCAAAGCCAGCAAGACAGGCCAGAAGGAGTTCAGAGAGCTATTAACCAGCCAGGTCTTTAAATCTTGTGCCAGAAAACAAGCTTATAGGAGACATTTCCTAGTTCCTTCGATTTTTGATGCGCACAGCTGGAACACACAAATTGAAATGTGCCAGGATTTGGTTAATTGGGGGCACAACAGGTATAATTTAATTGTGTACTCAATTTTATAGCTTCTATTTTTAGTAGGCAAAAAAAAAACCTAAATAAATATAAACAGATGCAGAGTAAACATCCTGTGATAATTTTACCGTATCATTTAATTATGAACCTTTCAGTACAGCTTTCTCTTTGTCAGCCTTGAAACCCCTAATTTCATTATGGCAGCAACAAGAGTTTTCTTTTCTTTTTAATTAAGTTTACTTTTTGATTTGGAGCTGATCACACTGACAGATGCTTTAATTCACTTGGAAGTCCACATTTCACTTTGCATTTATCTCCTTCTTGCTTCTGGGAACTTGTACATAAGAAAATTGTCCAGGGATGGATGGGCCTCACAGAAATGCTTAGGGGAATACCAATGAATTAGATTTGATTGGGAAATATTTGCCTGCAGGCTCCAGCCTCCCTTCCTCCATAGGCCAATAGTAGATTATTCTCAGAGGCTAACTCATCACTGTCACTGATTTTCTTCTAGTGCCATATATTATATTAGAATCTCTATGTACATTTCCAGAAATCCTTATAACAACACTGCCTAGTGGATATTAATGTTTCCATTTTACAGATGAGGGCATGGAGGCTAATGAATATATAAGCTGCCCCACCTAGTATGCAGCGGCAACAGTATGGAAATACAGGTTTGTCTGATTCTAAACTTGCCATGCCCACTCCACACATCATCTAGCCTGTTTTAGGGGAAGTAGAAATAAACTTATTGTACAACTAAGACAAGATAACTAATGAATACAGCAAATATAATATTAAATCTGTTCTGACCCATGTTGAGTTTCCCCAAAATTAGGATGTAATCACCTTCATGCTAGGTGACTTCAGCATACCAGGTTAACAAGTTACTTTTAAATATGCCTTGTGGTGTATCAAAATTGGTTATTTCCTACATAGTAGAATTTCAGGGGTGCAAACCTTATTTTATTTCTCTTTATCTTTGCAGGTCTGATTCATTATAACAAGGAAGAAAGCCCTTCATTCTACAATGACAAATAGACATGTGCAAACAATGTGGGGGAAAGCAACGCAAATCATCTAACAACTGATCTCATAACAGGTTTTAGTGCAGGTGGTTGGGAGAGCAAAATAGTGCCCTCTCTTTCTAAGAAGAAGAAAAAAATGTAGCATCCAGATATTTCATCCTCCAACTGCCTAAGAAGACTTTCAGATTCTTCTTTTACATTAAGGTAAACATCTCGAAGATCAGCACAGATTTATCATTCAGTGTCTCCACATTCCACCATAAAATTCCATACAAAGAGTTAAAAGAACTTTGGTATCTGACGGATGGACACAGAGAGAATGTGCATATGTGTGCATGCGTGTGCATGTGTACACATCTGTATATATGTAAAGAGTCTTTTTTAAGTATTTATTTACTTATTTTGAGAGAGAGAGAGAGAGAGAGAGAGAGAGAGAGAGAGAGAGAATGAATGAGTAGGGAAGGCGCAGAGAGGGACAGAGAGAGAGAATCCCAAGCAGGCTCCCCACTGTCAGCTCAGAGCCCAACACAGGGCTCAATCTCAAGAACCATGAAATCATGACCTGAGCCAAAATCAAGAGCCAGACACTTAACAACCTAAGCCATCCAGGTTCCCCAAGTCTTTACTGAACCTTTGAAGTCAGGAAATGTCAACAGTCTCACCTCTGTTGAGAGAAGTATGCAAACTCTAGGTGTCTTTTCACTAGCAGATGGAATCAGCCAAAGGAATCTTGCCATCTGGTTCAATATCCATCTCCATTTTCCTTCTGTCTTCATCTACGTGCATAGAGGCAAGATAATACCAATCACTGTGATGCTGCACAGGTCACCAAATGAGGAAAACCTAGATCCCCCACACCTTCTTTGCTGAAAGAATATACAAACATACAGGGAGAGGGTGGAGCCTCTATCTTATGGAGAAAATATGCAAAGAAACGTGACCAGATGCTTCTATCTGGTCCAGTCCATGATAGGTAGAATGGCAAACCTATCCTTTCTATTCTACTACTAAGACAAGTTTTTAAAATAACAAAATGTATAAAAGAGCATGTCCTGAGGTTCCTTCCACAGTGTATCCGAGATTACTGTCTTGCCCCATGAACAGCACCTCAGTCTGCCTATCTCGCTGTCACCAAGCTGTGCAGATGTAACCCTACAGCTTCTCCCCTTAGGGGTCTTGTGTCTTTTCCACTTTTTGCCCACGAATGTTTCTTCCTTTTTGTGCATTTCTTCCAAGAACCCCCTCAGTCATTATGACAAAGTTCAAAGTGGAAGGTCCAGGGTGTTAACAACCCAGGTGCTTACCAAAGGAAAATGGAAGCTAGTACATGAGTACTCCCCTCTTCTATCCCTGTTGTCTTCTGACAGATGCATTATTCACATCTCTCCAGAAATACCCCAGAGGAATAAAACCCCCATTGCCAACAGACCATGGTGATCAGTTCCACAAGGTGCCCTTGGAGTGGCTTTCTCTCTTCTCCTGTTTCACTCATCCCAGTACCCCATTCCTGTACTTTCCAGATCAAGTTCCAAAACAAACCACCAGCATGGAAATTTTAATGTTGGGCTCTGCTTTTTCCAGAAACTAGTCCAGGACACCTGTGATATTGGATATGTCATGGGTTCTCATTGCTCATATTTTTAAATTTTGTTTTGTTTCACTTTGAAAGTTGAAGTGAGTGTCTTTTACAGTGAGAGTGAGTGGTCATAACTGGCCAATTCTACTCTACTGAAAGGTTGGTGATTGCAATGACTTGAAGCTTTTTGTCTTCTACCCTGAAGGTAAATGTAAACATTTAACAATTCCCAGTTGAACTTTGCCATATGTTTAATGGCTTTGAACTGATGCCAGAAGAAAATTTTCCAAGGTAAATTTCCTCCTCTATGTGCATCTGCATTTGCAACTCTAATATTGTGTTGCTGGGATTTTCTTTCCACTATAAATTAAAAAATGATGTAACCATATGCCCATTCAGGCTCCAAAAGCACAGCTTCACATTGGAAACTTAGATCTTTGGATTGCATCTGTCCCCACTTTTCCTTGTGCCAGGCCATGGAATGCCCACTGGCAAACCCATCCCCTGGTGGCAACAGAGAAGTGATTAATGTGTGTTATTTCTACAATTAGGACTTAATGTTCCCTTAAGTGATTTACTCTGTTAGTTCTGGATGAGTTACTTTTGTTTTTATACTTTCTCATTACTGATTTGTATTTTTGCCAGCCTCCTTTAAAGGAGTGTAAAATAGAGCTGCCATAAAGCGAAATATTGGTAGACATTATTCAAATCATACCGTGGTGTGTATATTTTAATTTACAAATGGGAGGACGAAGATTCATGAGGTAATTTTCATTGCTTGGCCAAAATATCCTTGAATATTTGCAAAGACAAATTCCTTTACTTAGCTAGAGAGCCCTCCCAAAGAAGAGGCTCCAACACTTGTGTGTATTCCCTTTGAGTTTTATTGGGTACTTCTGGACTTTTCAAATGGTCCATTATAATGTGTGTGTAGTATACATTATTCCTAAAAGTAAAATGGGTACATTATCAACTAGTTTTCTAATACCTCACCACAGAGATGAAAAGCTTGCCTAACTGAAAAGTTCAACATGTCTCCTTTGTCCTTGGAATCATCATTTCTAATGTAAACTTTGCACTTGAATCATTACACTTTATAGAAATGAAACAAATGGATTTTAATATAACTACCTTCTATAATAGGTAGATAAAGAGTTTTTGCCAGCCTGGAAGTGTGTGCCTTCTCTATATTTACAGATTGATTTAAACAAGTCAACCCCTACTCTGCTTTGGAGGGTCACCAACTCTCTGCTCTTTAAAGTCTATAAAATAAAGGATAACTTGAGAAAATTATGCCAATCTGAAATTCAACATAAAATGACTCAGAAACTTCACAGCTTTTCTTATCATATGGCATTAGGTATTCCTGATTATACATGGCAGGGAATCCCAGGAGTTGTTATCATATTTAAAAGTCCCAGGATAGATATGTCAAAATATTGTTTATAGAGAAATTCACTAATAGTTGTGATGCGAAGATGGATATTTTATTAATCTACGTGATTTATCTCAAGGAATTGGAACTGTACTGGACTAGCAGAAAAGGATAAACAATATGGATTAGGTAGAATCTTATCTAGAGATACAATTTTAACAATAGGACTTGACTTCAAGCCAGCAGTCCCTATGACACTGTACAAAGAAGGCAAGGAGAACCAAAACTCTTAAACAGAAACAGAATTTATACCCATAGTATTAAGATCTGGTATATAAGAGCAGGAGACTTTAGGAATAGCTTCTATAAAGTGGTCATGTTCAATGTCAGTGTCATGTCAAGATAGTGTTTCCCATATAACATTACAGGAAAAGAATCCAGTTTATAGAAGAACTGGAGATGCAAAAGCCAAGTACAATGTCTAGATCCTAGCCAATTGAGCCAAAAAAGGGTTCCAAATCTAGAGATAAATAAGAGATTAATCAGAAAACCAGGAAAGAAGCCAAATAACAGGGACAAAGTAGGGCCATCAGAAGGCTGAAGCTTGCTGTGCACAGACACATTAGAACCCAAGAGCAAGGTAAAACAATTAGGTTCAGAGCTCACATACACATTGGTCTAACTTTTCTCAAACACTGTCACCCTTTGCAAGGTGACAACTTTGCAAGGAGATAAACTTGGGACTGAGTTTACTTGGAAGAATCTTTCCACGAGCTCTAGAGGTGAGTTTACAAAGAAGTCAATAAAGTCTAAGCTTTAATTGCATGGGCCACTTACAAAGCCCTGTATTTTAAATATATATATATATATATATATAATGTATTTTTTTCATAAAAAGTTCCTAAGTAATCTTCAGGCCTTGCAAAACCTTAATCCACCTCTGCTGAGACTTTATATGAAGCTTGAGTCTGCAGTGTTCAAGATTATCAGACCATTCACAACCCTCCATGAGATTGATTTTGCACATAAGAATTTCATATGGAAGGCTTAACTTTTTACAGCACACAGGGACTCTAAAGCCTCACAGGAGAAGAGCTGGTTTGTAGCACTCTTAATGACAGCCCTATTTATCTCAGTTGGTCAATCCAACAGAAAGAAGTTATGAAGACCACTTACAAGGTATTTTCCAAATGAGAGATAATTTTTAAAAAGAAGACAGTGCAATGTTATATGTAGATGGGTATTGAAATGAGTCACCCAAAGCCTAGAAAGTAACCAACTGCTATAACTGAAAACAGCTAAAAATTCCTCAACATCTCATCAAGTACACTGTCCTGGAACTGTTGCATAAGCCTTGAAGATTTAGTCAAGTGTGTGTCAATCTTACTAAAGACTAATAGGTACATAACATGATGGAGTAAACCTAGATTGACAAATGATCTGTCCTTAATACCTAATGGGGTGAGCAATAATAATCAAGAAAGAAAAACAGTAAAAGTATCAACAAAAGCAAAAAAACTCATTAGCAGCAACAAGAAAGGGAGTTAGAAATAACCCCATACTATCACTTTAAAAAGTTGTAACCAAGGAAAGAAGATTCCAGAATGACTCTGGGAAGCCTGGAGATTCTCCTCTTCCTTCCCAAAACATCCTCCCAGAAGCAGAATAAGGAAAAAAAACTGATATGACAAAAAATACTGAGAAACTGCATTAATATCCCTCAATCCAGGAAAAAAAACTGGACTAAAGTGGTGAGTAGAATTACAGGTAAATTATCAGTGAAACCCTTGAAAATAGAGCTCTCTGTAATCTCAATCCTGTCAGAACCTCATTAACCCATCTCAGGGGGGAGAACATCCAAGAACAAAGGTGCCTAGCCTCCGTATAGCCCCGTTGAGTTCTCCTGGGCTTCAGCCCTATCAGGTTATAGAGGAGCAAATAGAGCTCAAGGAAACAATCTCCAAATTACAGTCTAGAGTGGAAGAAAAACAAGGCTTGGATAGCGTGTGAAGAGAATGTACCAATCTTGTATGTATCAAAGTAAATATTGTCTGAAAGAACATTAAATATGAGATAAAGAACTAAAAGAAATACATAGCAACTATGCAAAAGTACTTTAGAGGAAGGAAGGAAGAAGGGGGAAGGAAGGAAGGAAGGAAGGAAGGAAGGAAGGAAGGAAGGAAGGAAGGAAGGAAGGAAATAAGAGGAAAGAACAGAGCATAAGACACAAAAGACACAGGTAAAGAAGCCTCTGGAAGAGAAAAGGTGATGAAAGAATACACATAAAATTTACCATTAATAATTTACCACAGAAAATAACTTAGAATATAATTCAGTAAAATGTAATCTCAAAGACAAAAATGATAAAACCATCACACAAAAAATGATTTCAGAGCCAAGGGTTCAAACTGAGGATGCAAATGACATAAATATTGAGCTAACAAATACATGAGAAATACCAATAAATAGAAGAGACATGGGTGAAAAATTGGATTTCTGATATAGGTGAAAGTCTTCAGATAATCATGGTAGATGTAGTGGGGAAATGACAGTGATTACTGCAATTAGAGAGAAGATAATATAAATGGACAGTAAAGATGACCCAACTTGTATATGGTAATTTCCCTGAAGGGAAGCCAACACATAGAACAGAAAAATTATTTAAATATGTAATAGAAAATTTTCCAGTTACTTAAATATCCTGTTTAAATGATTTAATGTCAAGAACAATGAAAGACATTTTTATGTATATTAATGAAAAATAAGGAGATGACAGTAATTTTGACTAAATATAGGGAAAATGAATACAAGAGGTGTGGAAAAAAATGAACACAGGCAAAATTTGTCTGAAAAGTAACAGTGCCACAAATTGTTGGAGAAATGTCAATAAAGTTCCAAAGGAAAGGAACTTTACTAAGGATACAGGAGTAATGGTCCTAGGCCAGTGGTTCTCAAAGAGTGGTACATGGTCTTCTTGAAGGACTCCAAAACTATTTCAGTGCATCCTCAAGGCCCAAATCCTTTTTGTAAAAGTACTGAGAAAGGATTTTTCTCCCCCTCTTCTGATAGTGCAAATTATGACATTTGTTTCCAGATAGAAAATAGTGAGGGAGGGCTACTTTAAAAAAAGACAGAGAAGGAGGCATAAGAGTAGAAGAAGAAGAAGGGTAGGAAGAGGAAGAGGAGGAGGAGAAAGTAGAGGGGAGGAGGAAGAGAAAACTGGTTTCCACTCTGGAAAACAGAACCTGCTGCACTACCACCCCATTCATTCAGAAAGGGTTACCATGAGAAAGTCTATGTTGCTAGAATAGCAATCAAAGTATGCTCCTTTCTTGGGAGTGGGGAGATAAAGGGGTAAAGGGGCTTTGAGAAACCAATTTTGTTGAGAAAAAGCTTTGCTTTCTAGACAGAGAGAAAGATGCAATTCCAAAAAAGAATGCCCGACATATCTGAATACATTTGATTTACTCAGGGATCAGAGTTTTAGACAAAGAAACAGATCAACAGCCAAGATAAGTAGAGACTTAGTATGTTTTTCTAAAAATCTGTGGAGGGTGTCTAGCTTCAGAGTCCCCAGCAAGCCCTCCAAAATATCCTTTCCTTTCCCACTCACCCCTACCACATTATGATACTATTTTGTTCTACAAATTAAACTCCGGGAAAAATTTCTCCTCTCTCCCTCTCTCTTCCTTAGTTAGCTACCTGGCTCAAAGTAACCTTTCTTAGGCATGAAAGGATATCTTCCATTTAGGAGGTCAGGGAGAAGGGACATTTCACGGTTCTCTTTGATGGGCTGGTGGAGGATGGAGGATGAAGTCTGAGAACACTGGCCCTTTAACCGTTAGATTATGTGTGGCCCCAGCAGGAAACATATGTTAATCCAAATGGTTCAAATGAAGAGATGCTAATGAAATGACTAGACACTAGATATGGAAATGTGAGTAGGTTCAAGGAAAAAACAAGGGATGGGACATCCGGGGACTAGTAGTTACCATTCCTTGAGCAGTAGCACAATGTGAGGAAATAGTTTTACTGGAGAGCAGGAGTGGTTGGAGCGGGGACTGCCCGGGATGAGCTGTAATCAAGAAAAGACCTAGCCACTGGCAGGGACCCAGAATCCATACACACAGCAGTGGGGAGGAAGGAGCCTCAACTTCTTCCCCTGCTCGCTGCTCTGCCCATGCTTCCCAGTAGACAACTGGCAAGACAGCCTGGGTGACACAGTGGGCAGAGATCAGCCTCCCAGGGCACAGAGCAGGGACAGCAGAATAAGGAAGGAGTGGAGGTGGACACAAACAGAATTGTTGGCACAAACATTTCCCTTCTCACAGTAATATTGCTACTTGGCCAGAAATGGTTACTTCAGTAATGACCAATGTTATTTTGTGTAGTAGAATCCCTTGTTGCTGCTGTTTTCTTTTATTATCCGTCCTAGACTATCTGGGCCCAGATCTCCATCTGAGCTTGAAAACGATCATCACAGGAATTCCTCTGAAGGAAAATACAGAGGGCCCTGGATATGCACCTGGACTGTAAACAATGTCTCTGATAGTGACCACCCCCTTGCTCCCAGCAGCTGTTGGCCCCTGGTTAAGTGATAGAATTACTGAAACCAAAGCCCCAATGAGCTCCCAGGTATTTACTATATCTGCTTTTTTATAAGGCTCCACCTTAGAACTTTATTTTGTTGCATTGGGTATTTTGTATGTCCTTGAATCAACTCCTTCATCCTGTAGTATTTAGGGGGACAGAGCTTCGTGCTCAGACAGTGTGGAATTTCCATCAAGGATCAAAGGAGATTTGGGCTAGGAGCCCAAGGGTGTTCAGGGTTCACAGGATCCCCAGCTCAGGGCTATGCTACATATTCTCACTTTCATCTCACTATATGTGTGTTAAGTTTTAAGGGTGCTGGCCTGGGTACCGCAACCATTATTCATAGTAAGATTTCTGTAGAAAAAGATGAATTCTTAGCTCAAACCAAATGACATATAAATGATGTTTTTGTTTTGGTATCACCTCCACCTGGATGTAAAGTTGGCTCTCACATGTTCTAAAATAAATAGGGTGAAAATTTAATCCGAAATAGTCAGAAAAGAAATGAGGAAAAACGTTTAGGCTTCCTTAATCTGTTTTACTTGCCAAACCTGATTTTGAAAACCTCAATGTGGGCTCAAATTCACTAAAATTTGATTCCTGAAAAGCATGGATTTTACTTAAAGCTTCACTTTGAATTTTAAAAAATCCTCTTGTTTTACTGTGTGTATCAAATATTCTATTTTACAGATAAAAAGAATCAACTGTGCACTGTCACTTGGAAGATCCTTCTGAAATCCTGGAGGCAGTGGCAATCCTGTGCTACTTCTTATGTTCTGACAGCAGATACTCTCCTTAGCTTCAGCTACTTTGAATGGGTATTGTGTGAATTCTCTCTAGTAATGTCCATCAGCTTTCCACCCTGCTACATCTTCTAAAAAATTTTAAAGATCTTTTCTCTTTGGTTTCGGTTTTTCTTGTTTTAAAAACTTGGTGATCTGATCCTTCATGAAAATCTCACCCACGTTGGATTTCTTCATCAGTCTTCAACATCTACTTCTAGTTTCACTTGCTAGCCCCCTTTTCCTCCTACTGATCCCTGCGTGGACACCTCCTAAAGCTTGTTTCTTTTTCCCCTTCTCCTCTCTTTCTTTCCTGCACACATTCCCTTAACTCTCCAGACCCTTGCTTGTTTCCTAGACCCTCAACTCCTCAGACCCTTGCTTGTTTCCTAGACCCCATCCTCTGTGTTCCAGCCCTGCCTTTCCCACATTCTGAGAGTGTCCTCTATGGCACCACAAATTAGGTGGCTTAAAAGTGGCAAATTTATTTTGTTACAGTTTTGTAGTCTAGAAGTCTGATATATGTGTCACTGGGTCAAAACTATCCCCACATACACTGTGGAAAAATTCACCATCTTGCCTTTCCTAGCAGCTAGAGCTGCATGTCTTGTATCGAGTGAGCCATAGTTGAGCTCATGGCCCCTTCTTCCATCTTTGTGGTCCACAAATCTCTCTCTGCTAAGCTGGTCTCACCACCTTCTCTCCTGTGTGTGCTCCTTCTCCTGCCTCTCTCTTATAAGGACACATAAAAGCCCATCTTGATCATCCAGGGTAACCTCCCCATCTCAGTATCTTTAACTTAATAACATCCATAAATAATTTTTTTCTTTTTTACCATATCAGGTAATATTTATAGGTTCTAGGAATTAGGATGTGGATATCTTTTCTTTTTTTTTAAATGAAGTATAGTTGATGTACAATATAATATCAGTTTCAGGGTACAAAATAGTGAGTCAGCATTACATTAAAAAATGATCATCACCATAAGTTTAGTTACAATCTGCCACCATGCAATATTATTTCAATAATATTGACTATACTCCCTATGCTGTATGGTACAATCCTATAACATATTTGTTTTTATAACTTGAAGTTTGTATCTCTTAATCCCCCTCACCTACTTCACCCATCCGTTTTCCACCCTTCCTTCTGACAACCATCAGTTTGTTCTCTGTATTTATGAGTCAGTTCCTATTTTGCTTTGTTTGTTGGTTGGTTTGTTTTAGATTCCACATATAAGTAAAATCATACAGTATTTGTCTTTCCAGGCCTAACTCATTTCACTTAAGTTAATATCTTCTAGATCCATCCAAGTCACAAATGACAAAATTTCATTATTTTTCATGGCTCTGTAATAGTCCATCAGGTATACATACCACATCTTCTTTATCCATTCATCTATCAGTAGACACTTAGGTTGCTTCCATATCTTGGGTACTGTAAATAATGTGGCAATGAACATGGGAGTGCATATATCTTTCAAATTAGTGCTTATGTATTCTTTGGATAAATACCCAGAAGTGGAATTGCTGGGTCTTATGGTAGTTCTATTCCTAATTTTTTGAGAAACCTCCATACTGTTATCCATACTTGCTGCACCAATTTACATCCCACCAACAATGTACATAGGTTTACTTTTCTCCACATCCTCACCAACACTTATTATTTCTTCCTTTTGGTATTAGCTATTCTGGCAGGTGATACATCATTTTAGTTCTGATTTGCACTTCTTTGATGATTGGTAATGTTGAGAATCTTTTCATGTGCCTGTTGACCTTCTGTATTCTTTCAAAAATTTCTATTCATATGCTTTGCCCATTTTTAAATTAGGTGATTTGTTTTGTGTCATTGAGTTGCATGAGTTCCTTATATATTTTGGATTTTAACCACATATCAGATATATTTTAATTCTTTTTTTAAAGTTTATTTATTTATTTTAGGGGGAGAGGCAGAGAGAGGCAGGGAAAGAGAATCCCAAGCAGTCTCTGCACTGTCAGAGCAGAGCCTGATGTGGGGCTTGATCTCACAAACCATAAGATTATGACCTGAGCCAAGATCAAGAGTCAGATGCTTAATCAACCAAGCAACCCAGGGCCCCATCAAATATATGATTTACAAATATTTTCTATCATTCTGTAGGTTGCCTTTTCATTTTGTTGAGGGTGTCTCTTGCTGTGCAAAAGCTTTTTAGTTTAATGTAGTCTCGCTTATTTATTTTTGCTTTACTTTCCCTTGCCTGAGGAGACAGTTCCAAAAAATATATATTGCTCAGACCAATAGCTAAGGGTTTACTGCCTTTTTCATTGTGGATGCCACTACTAGAAAAAAATGCTTCTAAATCACCATATCAGTCATGGCACAAAACAAGCCTTCAAGAGCAACCTAACTACTTTTAGCCTTAGTTTCCCTTAGTCTGACAAATAAGGCTCAGCTTTCCTTGTATGGTATGCAACCATCCCCTCCTATCCTTTTAGTTTGTTATAAACCTCCCTTTCTAGGTTTTTATAGATTATAAACCCTATAATCCAACCACAATGAAATCATTTCCCAATTCTCATCCATCTGAAATAAGTCACTTCTCATGCTCCTCTTCCTTGAAGTCTCCCCTGATTATTTAAGCAAGAAATATGTTCTCCTTTGGAACAACCTAGCTCTTATTGACACATTTTTCACACTGGTTTGCACGATGGTTATTTGTGTTTATTTATTTTCTTCTATGTGATTTTAAGTTCTGTGGAAAATTATATTCTAACTCCCACTGACTTTTTGTAGAATGTTGGCTTACATGTAGTAAATGTTTATTGAAACACATATTAAATAAGCTAGTGAATTAGAAAATGATTAGTTTTCCCTTTTACCTCTTTCTAGATAAACTTTAGCATTGTGTTTACTACTTTGGCCACCTTGGCCCCAAATAATATCAATAAGGCTAAGTAATGCTATGCTTAGAATTTCTTTGAATATGGCCTTGAGATCTTTAAGGAAGCTCAAAAACCTAGTGAGGACACTTAGAGCTGTATACCTTCATTTATTAAGATTTGGGGGAAACTTCTTTTTACTGAGAGTTTCTGCATTGTTTTAATATTGCATCACTCCCAAGAAACAGTTCCTTGCTAAATTGGGACATGCAAAAATTGCTTTTCAATTCAATGAACTTCAGCACACCTATCAATGGTGATTATGTGTGATGACACAGATATTGCATAGCTGTTCTTTAAATGAAAGCATATGACCAGAGAAGGAGCCACTACACAAGAATTATACTCTAGGCTGCATGCTAAAATCCAAAATCAAATTACAGTTTGACTATTTTATAGTAATTACGGCATTTTTTAAATTGAGTGTCACAATTATTTAGAGGAAAAGTGATATAGAGAATTGATAAACCCAATATGTAATGTAGGGAAAGAAGGAAAGGGAGACAAATGTACCTCTCTTTCCTTCAAACTCAGAAGTGACATAAGCAACAGTAATATTTGAGAATGATTCTCCCTAGTCCCCTGTTGCCTCTTATGGTAAGACAATCAATTTATGATTTTACATAGAATTTGGAACAAGTTATGTTTATTCTACATAAGTGTAGATGGGTAATAGTGCTTAGTGCAGAGTAAATGACAATGGGATTTGCCTTGTGGAATAGCTAGACCTGTGCTAATGCAACAGCCATTAGCTACATGTGAGTGTGGGAAACCTGAAATGTGGCCAGTCCAAGTTGGGATCTGCTGTAAATATAAAATTCACACTGGATTTTGCAGATATTGTATGGAAAACAAAATGAAAAATATCTAATTAATTTGTTTATATTATTGCTTCTGAAATGATATTTTATAATGGGTCAAATAAAATATATTATTAAATTAATTTTACCTGGTTTGCTTCTAATATGGATCACATTAGATTTCTCTTGGACACTTGGCATGGACCATGCTCCCTTCATTTAAATAATCCACAACATACAATTCTAGGTCATGTTAAATTAGGAATTCATGAAGTGCCTCAAAAACCTATTGGAATGGCCCAAAATAAACATCACAATATGAAAATTAGATATTAGTACTCGAGTAAAGTAAAACAGATAATTTTTTTAAATTTAACTGCATTCATTAAGAGCATATCTCAGGATACATAACGTATCCTTACTATCTGACCCACACAATGTCACTAGTCAGGTATTTTCATCCCCAATAAGCAGATGAGAACACTGAGGCTTGGTAAGGAATACTGACAAGGTCACACAATAAATGACAAAGTTAAGCTCCAAACCCAATCTTTGTCTTCTAATTTTTCTGTTTCTGAGTTTCTTGCAACTAAAACTAAAATTTAATCACATGTTGTATTAGTCAAGAATCTCTAGAGAAACAGAACCAGTGAGTGGAATCAGAGAAGAGTTCACAGAGCTCTGTAAGGAGGCAGAGAATCCACTTCACAATTTATTGAAATGTATGTCCTCTGGATTCTCTCAGGGCAGGTGAACAAGTCTAACACGATAAATTCTCTTTAAAAATTCAATTTCCTTAAGACTTTGGCTATATTTTGCTATAGCATATTAAGGCAGGTTTGTTTTTTCAACTTAATTTAGTATAGACCACCTTTTGGTCCATATTTCGGCCAACTAAACAAGCAAATCTTAGAGCCCTTTCTAACCCTCCAAGCTGCAATATTAAATCTAGAATCTTTGCTTAGTAGGCCTTATTTAACTTTGTGTTTCTTCCACCATTATCCCACACCCTTACCATTCATTCTCACTCCTGTTCTTTGGCTATCTGTCTATATACATAGGAAAAATAAGGTAGTGCTTTAGGAGTGTGGTGCATCTCTTCATGGGTCACACTTTACACCTCACCTTTCAGAGCCTTTTGGGACTTCAGCCTAGTTATAGGTCTAGAAGCAAAGAAGGATGGTAGAGGTTGGTCCTGAGGAGAATCAGCCATGTTTTGCAAGGAAACTACCTCATGTGAAACCATTGCATATTCCTCGGGCAAAGCTGTGCTAACCTACTCAAACAGGAGTGGAAAGACTATTTCTACTGGCAAAAATGATTCAGAATTTAGTAGATTCCTCAGTGTCATCAGGGTCTTCCTATATATCTGCATTCCCATTATCAAGATTCTATTTCATCCCAGTCAATGCTCTCACTTTAATAGTAGATACCCTGACAAGTTGGGAATTCATTTTGTTGTAAGTCGTTCACTTACAGGATGAGATTTCAGGTATAATTTCAACTCTGTGGTAACAGGAGATAGGGGTTCCTTTCCAGGAGACATAGAAACCTTCAAATCATTTATGCAGCTTTGGGGCTGGGTATTTGAATCCCTTAGCTCATCCCTTTTTTTTCTCATTTTCTTCAGTTAAATCAGGAACAACTATTCAATCTCATTATCCTTCTTAGTTTGATAAAAATCTTGTAGGGTATCAAATGCATGGTCACTCAGAGCCTTGTTTCCTGTAAATATCTGATTATCACCCGGTAGTGATAACTTGTATATCTCTACTGCCACATCATGTCATGCATTATCAGTGTTCTCTTTACTACTGGAAATAAAGTCATTAATACCATAAAATGTAATTGTATTGAGGAAACAATTCCAGAAACACCAGAACCAATTCAGAGAACTCATCCTTAAGATTCTTTACTTCTAGAATAATTCTCAGTAAAATCTATATTAGTCAAGGTTCTTTAGAAAAACAAGATTTTTTTAAATTTATTTAAAAAATTGGCTCATACGATTGTGGGGGCTTGCAAATCTGAAATCTGAAGGGCTAGTCAGAAGGCTGAAAATTAACTTAAGAGTTAATAAGTCTTAATTTTGAAAGACACAGGGCAGGTCAACCAGACTGGAAACTCAGGAAATGTTGTAGCCTTGAGACAAAATTGCTTCTTCTTTGGGAAATCTTGTTCTTTGCTCTTAAGGATTTCAACTGATGAGATAAGGCCCACCCACATTATGGAGGGTAATCTGCCTTATTCAAAGTCTACTGATTAAAATGTTAAGCATATCCAAAAAATACTTTCACAGAATATCTATACTGATGTTTGATCAAACTAGACACCACAGCCTGACCAAGTTGACCATAAAATTAACCATCACACAGACCTTTAATGATACAAGTTTAAAAGCTTATAATTGAGCATTTGTATACTGGCTTTGTGTCATTGAAAACAGACAGTACCATAAGTAGTGGGCTTATTGGGTTGTGATATTCTATACCCACTGAATAAACCACTTCCCTAAATTATGGTATAAAACTTAGATGCCTAATGATAATAGTAACAAAACAACAACTAACATTGATTGAGTGATAATTAAGTACCAGGGTCTATGTTATATATCATGTACTCAATAATTCATTTTAATCATCACAAAAATTCTATAATAATTGTCTATATTTTATAAAATTGTTTATATTTTATAGAAAATAGATACAAAAAAAATGCCTGAGAAAAATTGTCTAAAAGTCCTAAAGCAAGTAAGTGAGAAGAGTCAGGAATCCAGTTACAGGCAGTCTGATTCCTGACCTGAAGATTTTGGTGGGAGGTGGGGAGCTGTAGCAGAGAAGCAGCAGCATTAGTACCCAAACTACTTATGAGTCTTTTGGGAAGAAATTATCAGTATCCTCACACTAACCTTGATGGAATTTATGAAAATAAATATTCAGGTGCTTTCTTTATAAAGTCAAAAAGAATCTCAACTTTGGATAACACTTAAGAAGAAAGTAACATACTATTTATTAGCCAAAGACTGAGGTATAGGAATGTCTTATAAAAATACAGATATAGTAATTATATACTACATATAGTGTATATATAATATATATAATATACATAAACAGTGTGCATGTGCATGGATGTGAATGTGTGTGCATGTGCATGTAATAGGAAATTGTTAAGATGGTTGTTGCAATGATGCATTTTAAATCCCTGGAGTGGAGAAATAAAATCTTAAAAGATAACAACAAACACAAGACCCTCAATACAACAAAAACTGGGACATGTAATTTGTACTTTGGCAAGAAGAGATGTTCTTAGAAAATAAAAATTGTTAATGCTCCTTCTTGGATTCTGTTTTAGTAGTTAGAGTGGGAAAATGAAAAGAAAAAGGCTCAAGTTTTGAAAACTGTCAGTTTACATAAGTTTTATTGAGTTGTTTTCTGTAGCACACCCTAACTAGGTTGTCCCTTCAACAGGCTTTTAGAAACCATCATTCAACTATATTGAGTTATTTGGTTCACGAAAAATAAGTAGTCTAAGACAAAGCCTTTAATATCATTCTATTTGATGTCAGATGACATCAAATGACGTCTATTGATGTCAGAATTCTGCTTACCATTTGTTATTCATTGTTGCCAGTCTGGAGGTGTAAACTGTCTTCTGCTTTAGCTAGAGTGAATTCATTCAACTAAGAGGTGACATTCTTTCAGCATCCACACTAAGGCAGATGCATTTGGAAACTACTGAGATGGGATATTCAGAAGTGCCAAAATAAAGCTTTGCTGGTGTCAACGAAGTGTTTTTTTGTTGTCGTTGTTCTGTTTTGTTTTTGACCCCTGGCAGTTTGACTAGGTATCACATGTTTTAGCAGTCTAGGTTGTTATATATGAGATGTTGCAATCCCTTCACTAATTACCAAGAGACAATTTTAAACAACTGCTATAAGCAGAACATGTTACTCTGCTGTGTGTTATAGGAATTCAAAGTTCTTTTCCATTTCTCTGCCTGGCAAGAGTATTCAGCAATCTGGATTCTTCACAAATGGCATTTCCTATGTGAAATGATGTGATCCAGAAAAGCAATGTTTTCTTCCCAGCCCTATCCACCCACACTCCTTTGCACATATCTTAAATATAGCATTACCGTCCTATACCATGATTATCAGAAAATGCCAGTCTCCTTAGTTAGGGCCATGTCATTTAGAAAGTCATATCTTAGTTATATAGGCATTCCCAGAACTTAGAGTTTTGGGGTTTTGTCTTCTCAATATTTAGATAAGAATAGAATTCTGTGGGGTTTTAAAAAATAATTTTTAAAGCATAATAACAAATAATTTAGTTTTATTGAGCATAGATAAAGCATAAATAAAGTAAAAAGTATAGGGAGGTCAAAACATGTGAAAGAAATTTTCACATAATATAGTATCTAAAAAATATTTATTTTCTTTAGGTATATTAATATCTAACAGAGAAATAGAGCAGGCTGTCCATCTTTGAGGAATTACAATCAATAGCAATAACAATGATAAATTAGTAACTAAAACTCATTGAATAGTTGCTAGAAGTTCACCTTGTGCTTTACATCAGTGCATTTCCTTACAACCACCTTTTGAGGTAGGTGTTATCCCAGTTTAACACATAATCAACAAAGGCTTAGAGAGGGTGATTTTTGTCCAAACCCTCATACCTAATGTAGAGTCCCTGATCTTTGAACCCAGATCATAAGATGTCCTAATAGCAGAATGAGAATATGTGAAATCTTTAGCTGCATAGAAGAACTAAATGTCTGTGCTTCATTTTTTCCTTTTGGGAGTGGGGGCAACACCACGGGGATGGAAAAAGGTGACCTCGTCAAATCTCCTAGGACAAGGTCAATGACAGATATAAACAAACAAGTTAGCAGTGTTTGCTAGTAGGAGAGACTTTATCTATGGGATGTTTTCATCAGGATGCACTTGGTTATGTAGGATTGCTTATAGCAAGAAACTATGCATTTATGAAACATAGCTACTCATAAAATGTAACTTTGAATATATCTGAAGATAACTGCAACTATGCAGCTATCTGAAGGTATTTTGTAACTTAAACATCTCTTATGTTTAAGTGATGTGAATGCATACATGTCTTAGAGACCACATATGTTAATCTGAGCCAGAACATGATATAATTCTGTGAAAATAAGACCAAACAAGACAAAAGTTGTGGGAGGAAATGTTCTAAGAATCCCAGACTCTCCATACTTCATCTTTGTGTTGCATTTACTTAAATCCTAAATATTAATAGTGCAGCTTGATATTGGGTTATAGCTCTGATTCATGTGAGTTTGATTTGTCAATGTTAGTTCTGTGTTATAAAACATGTATAACATTTGTGAAGTACTCACTTGATATGAGAACTCAAGTATGTTAACCTCTCCATATGGATGTGTCTAACAGAAAGAGTTCTGCTAGATAAAAGATAACTTTATATACTTTTATGTGGACCATTAGTTGCCAACTATGACTGAACATTAGAATCATTTGGATGCTCTTAAAAATGTATGTAGTTATTGAGCTCCTAGCAACTGTGACAGAACCTACTAGTTGCACACTAAGATCTGTCCTGCTCTTTTTCCATAGTAGTTATAGTCAGGATATGGCTGAACAACCAACCAATGTACTTCCCAGCCTTCTCTGCAATCAGGTGAGTGCAGTTATTTAGTGGAATCTGAAATAAAGTGATATGTCAGCTTGGTCCACCAATGCACTATGTCTCCTCAGAGCAATTGGTTTCATTGACTGACCGGAGAACCTGGACGTAGAAATCTAGCTTTGATCAGGCAGATAATTAAAAGGACTTAGGTCCATGCTGTTCAAAACAGTAACTAACAGCCACTGTGGCTGCCTTAATTTAAATTTGTGTTTTAAAAAGTTTATTTGCTTATTTTGAGAGAGAGCGAGCGAGAGAGAGCGAGCATGTGCAGGAGTTGGGAGAGGAGCAGAGAGAGAAAGGGAGAAAGAGAGTTCCAAGCAGGTTTTGCACTGCCAGTGCAGAGCCTGCTATGGGGGTCGATCTCACAAACCATGAGATCATGACCTGAACCAAAAGCAAGAGTTGGATGCTTAACTGATGAGCCACCCAGGTGCCCCTAAATGACTTAAATTTAAATCAAATATAAAATTTGGTTCCTCAGTCACACTAGTCGTACTTCAAACACTGATGTGATACATATGGTAAGTGACTACCATACTGGAGAGCATGAATATAGAATATTCCCACCACTGTGGAAAGTTTTCTTAGACAGCACTGTTCTAGGAATTAGAATAGCCACATGATAGAAGGAACATGCTTCCATGAATCTCCATGTAGAGAAACCCACCAGATGATCTAGAATTTTCGTCTGTTTTATGAATTACAAATACTTTCTTTAATTAAACTAGAAAATTTTGGGTCCTATTTGTCACAACACTTGTGCCCACCTTAACATTCATTCGACATAGTCTAATTTTCCAGGAATGATGTCTGTATTTTAGTATTGTTAAAAATAAGTTCAATGACTTTAATGTATAATCAAAATTGGGTACTCCTGATATATTGTTTCCCAACATACATTGAAGTGACTCAAGAGCAAGAATTTGTTTTATTCAGCTCTATATTTATGGCTCTATAGGAGAGGTGATGGCACATTTTAGGAATATGATGGTGGTAGCTATAATGAATAATACAGGATTTGTTTGTTTTTGTCGCATAGCTACCTGCATACCTTCATGACTTTGCAGTTTCAGGAGCTATTCCAGTTTTTTTCAGTTGCTTTCTCTGCTATACACACCAGGATAAACAGAGCAACACAGGGCCACTCTCTTGGGTTTCATCCCATTATAGCTTATTTTTATTTACTTGACATCTCCTCACATATAAAAATTCCTTTAGAGATTTTATAATCAAGAATACGTTCTTTTTTTATGATCATAAAACACATTCTTAATAAATCCTCTTTCCATGGCAAACTTTCCCTGCAAACATCAATGGATTTCTTAAATATGGAAACTGCATGTAATCCAAAATATGGAGAAGTGATAGCAGGAAATTGACCACGTAGGTAGCTCCAAACTCCTGTTTCCACAAAACATGAAGAAAGAAAGAAAGAAAGAAAGAAAGAAAGAAAGAAAGAAAGAAAGAAAGAAAAGAAAAGAAAAGAAAGCGAAGAGGGGCCAAGATGGCAGAACAGAATGGAAGATGTTTTTGCATCTCTTGTCCCAGAAGTGCAGCCAGATCAACACTAAACCATCTTGCACACCTAGAAAACTGATTTGAGGATTAACACAATAATCTGCACAATCTGAACCACAGACCTCGGCAGGTACACAGTGAGAAGAGGTGAACAGGGGGAGAAAGAAGATGAAGAGGGCAGGGAACTGTTTTTACTTGCGGAGAGAGGATGGAGACAGGGGGAGAGTGCAGGAAAAGCACCCACCCACAAAAGCAGCTGGAGAGAAAAGAAAGAGTACACAAGGGACTGAACAAAAAAGGGAGAAAGGAGAAGTTTTAAATTCCATTAAGATTCTATAAACAGGGGGAACACAGAGTCTGAAACTCCACAGCTCGATACCTGATGGTGCTCTAGTGGGAAAGGCGAATCCCCAGGAGCAGAGAGCGAGGTCCTCAGGGTCCTCCAGACACACAGGGAGAGGAGGTTCCCCTGCTGGGAGGACATTTGGTAGAGGCTGTGTGGCCACCCCACAGGCAAAGTTCCCAGTGGATCCCAGAGAACAACCACATTTGCTGGTGCTAGAACAAGGACGTTAAGGGTGAAGCCTGGTGCCAGATGTGTGTTGTGATTTTTCACAATCCCTGAAACGCTGCTTCAAAATCACATGAACATTTTCTGGGGCAGGCTAGCACCCACCTGCAGTCTCTGGGCATAGGTCGGCAGCAGCGCAGTCTCACAAACATTCCTGGGGGCTGGCCAGCACCCAGCCATTGCTCAGTTAGACCCTCCCCTAGAGGGTCAGAATGGGTCAAAGCTGCAGTCCCTCAGAAGTGAGGAGTTGGGAAACACAGCAGCATCTGAGATAGAACTTGGGAGGAAGGTGCTGCCTGGCAGCCTGGCAGCTTGGTAACAGACAGTATAAAAGCGGGGAGTGGATGGAAGCCAGAGACAAAGGAAGAGTGCTTGATCACTGGTCAGGGAGAGCACAGAGTTCTGATACTAGAGACTGGGTAGCTGGGTGACATCATTTTCACCCCTCCCTCGCATGCACATACACACTTACATGCGCCACAACAATCCACCCCAGTAAACTAAGCAGTGCCATCTAGTGGAGAATGGAGCCATTACACTAAGCCCTGCCCAATCAGGCCAACCTCGCTCTTCAGGAACACAAGTCTCTCTGCCTGTTTAGTTTACAGACTATAAAATGCTTCACAGTTTGACTTCTAGGCGAAACTGATGTATGCTTCACAGTTTGACTTCTAGGTGAAACTGATGTAATTTCAATAGTATTTCAATCTGTTCACTGATCCATCTATTCATTGTTTTTCTTATTCTTCAATACAGAAAGAGAAAAAAATTATTTTCCATTTTTACTAAAAATATTTTATTTATTTTTTATACTATTTTACTTTTTTGTAAATTTTTTAAATATATTTTATTCCATCATTTCATTTTATTCCATTTTGTTGTATTCATTTTTTCAAATTTTCAAACGTTTTCTTTTTTCTTTTCTTCTTTTTTCCTTTTTTTCTTTTCTTATCTTTCCCTTTTTTCTCTAATCTATCAAGCTCCTTTCAACAACCAGACCAAAACTCACCTAAGATATACCATCGTTTATTTGATTTTATTTGTGTCGTTTTTAATTTTTACTTTTAATTGTTTTTACCTTATTACATCCTTTTCTTCTTTCAAAATGACGAAACATAGGAATTCACCCCAAAACAAAGAATAGGAAGAAATGACATCCAGGGACTTAATCAACACAGATACAAGCAAGATGTATGAACCAGAATTTAGAATCACGATAATAAGAATACTATCGGGGTTGAAGTCCCCAGATAGATTTGAGTCCCTTTCTGGGGAGATAAAAGAAGTAAAAGCTAGTGAGGATGAAATAAAAATGCTTCAACTGAACTGCAGTCTCCAATGGATGCCACGATGGGCAAGGGTGGACATAGCAGAGCAGTGAATCAGCGATATATATAGAGAACAAACATATGCAAAAAAGGCAAAAGAGCATGATTTAAGAATTAGAGAAATTAGTAACTCATTAAAAAGAAATAACATCAGAATCATAGGGGTTCCAGAAGATGAAGAGATAGAAAAAGGGGTAGAAGGTTTATGTGAGTAAATCATAGCAGAAAACTTTCTTAACCTGGGGAAAGACACAGGCATCAAAATCCAGGAAGCACAGAGGATTCCCATTAGATACAACAAAAACCGACCATTAACCAGTCATATCATAGTCAAATTCACAAAATATTCAAGTAAGGAGAGAATATTGAAAGCGGCAAGGGAAAAAGGTCCTTAACCTACAAGGGAAGATAGATCAGGTTTGCAGCAGACATATCCACAGAAATATGGCAGGACAGAAAGGAGTGGCATGATATATTCAATGTGCTGAACAGGAAAAACATGATCCCAGGAATTTTTATCCAGCAAAGCTGTCATTCAAAACAGAAGGAAAGATAAAAAGTTACCCACACAAACAAAATGTAAAGGGGTTCATGACCACTAAAGCAGTCCAGAAGAAATTTTAAGGGAGACTCTCTGAGGGGAGTAAAGATGAATAAATAAATAAATAAATAAATAAATAAATAAATAAATAAAAGACCGAAATCAACAAAGACTAGAAAGGACCAGAGAACACCACCAGAAACTCCAACTCTACAGGCAACATAATGGGAATAAATTCATATCTTTCAGTACTCACTTTAAATGTCAATGGACTATATGACCCAATCAAAAGACATAGGGTAACACAATGGATAAGAAAGATCCATTTATTTGCTGTTTGCAAAAGACCCACTTTAGACCTAAAGACACCTTCAGATTGAATGTAAGGGGTTGGAGAACCATCTATCATCTAATGGTTGCCAAAAGAAAGCCAGGGTAGCCATACTTATAATATTTATAATCATCAAGACAGTATGGAACTGGCACAAAACAGACACTCAGATCAATGGAACAGAGTAGAGAACCCAGATATGGACCCACAAATGTATGGCCAACTAATCTTTGACAAAGCAAAAAAGAATATCCAATGGAATAAAGACAGTTTCTTCAGCAAATAGTGCTGGGAAAACTGGACAGTGACATACAGAAAAATGAACCTGGACCACTTTCTTACACTATAAGCAAAAATAAACTCAAAATGGATGAAAGACCTAAATGTAAGACAGGAAGCCATCAAAATCCTCGAGAAGAAAGCAGGCAAAAACCTCTTTGACCTCGGCTGCAACAACTTCTTACTCACTATATCTCCATAAGCAAGAGAAACAAAAGCAGCTATTGGGACCTAATCAAAATAAAACCTTCTGCACAGTAAAGGAAACAATCAACAGAACTAAAAGTTATTCGATGTAGTGGGACAAGATATTTCCAAATGACATATCAGATAAAAGGTTAATATCCAAAATTTATAAAGAACTTATCAAACTCAACACCCAAAAAATAAATAATCCAGTGAAAAATGGTCAAAGGACATGAATAGACACTTCTCCAAAGAAGACATCCAGATGGCCAACCGACACATGAAAAAATGCTCAACATCACTCAACATCAGGGAAATACAAATCAAAACCACAATGCCATACCACCTCATACTCATCAGAATGGCTAACATTAACAACTCGGGCAACAACAGATGTTGGTGAGGATGCAGAGAAAGAGGACCTCTTTTACACTACTGATGGAAATGTAAACAGGTGTAGCCACTCTGAAAACAGTATGGAGGTTCCTCAAAAAATTAAAAATAGAACTACCCTATGACCCAGCAATTGCACTACTAGGTATTTATCCAAGGGATACAGGTGTGCTGTGTCAAAAGGCCACATGCATCCCAATGTTTATAGCAGCACTATCGACAATAGCCAATGTATAGAAATAGCCCAAATATCCATCGATGGATGAATGGATAAAGAAGATGTGGTAAATATATATTTACCACACACACACACACACATACACACATGAATGCACACACACACAATGGAGTATTACTTGCCAATCAAAAAGGATGAAATCTTGCCATTTATAACCACATGGATTGAACTTGAGGGTATTATGCTAAGTGAAATTAGTCAGAGAAAGCCAAATATCATATAACTTCACTTAAATGAGAACTTTAATATACAATACAGATGAACATAAGGGAAAGGAAGCAAAAGTGATATAAAAACAAGAAGGGGGACAAAACATAAGAGATTCTTAAATATATAGAACAAACAGAGGGTTCCTGGAGGCATTGTAGGAGGGGGAATGGGCTAAATGGTAAGGATAATTCAATAATCTATTCCTGAAATCATTGTTGCACTGTATCCTAACTTCGATGTAAATTTAAAAATAAATAAATAAATTATTAAAAAGAATTATATAAAACACTTTCATTATATATAGTCGTTTTTTGCAAGTATTTTTGTTGCTTCCTTTGCCTAATGTAAGCAGTAATACTTATCTCTTAAAATGTCATAACTGTTAAATAAAATATTATGGAGTGCTTTACCAATGTATCTAACTAAAGTATATACTCAGGAAAAGAAAGAAATAAAGAAAGAAGAAAGGCAGGAAGGCAGGAAGGAAGGGAGGAAGGAAGGAAGAAAGGATGGAAGGAAGGATGGAAGGAAGGAAGAAAGAGAGAAATGGAAAGAAATTTTCAGAACCAACTTTTTCAGAACTCTAGAAAACAGTCAATTGTTTGCAACAACCAAGAAAAAGACAAATTAAAATGGTAGGACAGTTTAGTGCCATTTTTTTCTTTTCTTCTTTTTTTTTATTTTTGAAAAAGAGAGGGGTAGGGAGAAGGGGCAGAGAGGGAGAGAGAGAATCCCAAGCAGGTTTCATACTGTCCACACAGAGCCTGATGCAAGGCTCAATCTCACAATTCATGAGATCATGACCTGAGTTGAAACCAAGAGTCAGAGGCTTAACCAACTGAGCCACCCAGGTGCCCCAGTTTAGTGACATTTCCACTTGCCTTTTCCCCACTCCCTTCCTTGGTTTGGTGGCAGTCATGAAGGTGTCACCCACATTCCCTGTGTATGTAGGAGCTTGGTCTCTGGTTCTGGAAAGAGTAAAGCAGATCTTATTAGCAAATTATTATACACATCTGTTCTAACCTACCTATGAACTACTGGAAGGATAGACACAAGGTACTAATCTCAATGTCACCAAACCTGGAATGCACTCAGGCTGGAGAAGTTATGGGCATTACTCAAAAATACTGAAGGCAGGCTAATAATCCACAGATGTCTGGAGCAAAAGATTATGGTTGAGACATGGAATAACCACTTAAAGCCCTGAGGAACAGCTGGGGGAAAGTTTCTTTGGTAAATTAGGGCATTCAAAAGCACCCCTGTGTATTAGAGGATTTAGAAAGACATGCACATCCTCAGAGAAGCCCTGAGAAGACCCTAAGCTTTCAGATTGGGCTGATCTTTATGCTCTGCAAAACTCTTAAGTGTTGTAGAAACATCCCAGAACAGACTCTGAAAAAATTGGGAGATGTTTGTTTATTATTATTATTATTATTATTATTTTCCTATGTATGTGCTTTTTTAGTAGTTGGTCTCTCTCTCTCTCTCTCTCTCTCTCTCTCTCTCTCTCTCTCTCTTTCTCTCTCTCCCTCCCCTTCCCTTCTTCCCTCTCTCTCAACCTCCTAGTGTTTAAGGAAATCTTTGTCAAAACACTAGCAGAATACAAGTCAGAAAACAGAGACTTCAGAGGGCACAATGACAAGGAACACAGTCTTTGCAAAAATAGTTTGGAAAAGCCACTAAACAAAGGGGCTAGTACAATTGTCAAGAATAAAAAATACAGCAAAACCAAAGAAATGAAAAACAGTCTGATTTACAGTGTTAGCACATTATAATGTTCAAAAGTCCAGTTTTTAATAAAAAATCACACAGAAGACAAACAAGAAAGCATGAATCATTCCAAGGAACAAATCAAATTGTGCCTACGTAGTGCTTCAGTAAATTGACAGAACCTGCCTCTGAGGAATCCCAGATATCAGACTTAGAGAAGTTTTTTAGCCAGCTATATTTTTTAAAATATAATTTATTGTCAAGTTAGCTAACATACAGTGTATACAGTATGCTCGTGACTTTGGGGGTAGATTCCCATGATTCACCACTTACATTACAACATCCAGTGATTATCCCAACCAAATGCCCTCCTCAATGCCCATCACCTATTTTTCCCTCTCCCCCACCACCCCCATCAACCCTCAGTTTGTTCTCTGTATTTAAAAGTCTCTTATGATTTTCCTCCCTCTCTGTTTGAAACTATTTTTCCCTTTCCCTTCCCACGTGGTTTTCTGTTAAATTTCTCAGGGTCAACATATGAGTGAAAACATATGATAGCTGTCTTTCTCTGACTGACTTATTTCACTTAGCATAATACCCTCCAGTTCCATCCATATTGTTGCAAGTGGCAGGATTTCATTCTTTCTCATTGCCAAGTAGTATTTCATCATATATATATAAATCACATCTTCTTTATACATTCATCAGTTGTTGGACATTTGGGCTCTTTCCATAATTTGGTTATTGTTAAAATGCTTCTATAAACATTGTTGGTGAGGATGTGGAAAAATGAGAGCCCTCTTGCACTATTGGTGAGAATGCAAACTGGTACAGCTGCTCTGGAAAACAGTGTGAAGATTCCTCAAAAACTTAAAAATAGAATTACCCTGTGACCCAACAATAGCACTATTAGGAATTTATCCAAATGATAATATGTGATTCATAGGGGCACATATTAACTATTAACCAGCTATCTTAAATACACTGAAAGAGCTAATGGAAAACATGGACAAATAACTATGAGAAATTAGGTGAAGAAAACAGATTATCATTTAAAAATATAAATTAGTTAATGTGGGGTGCCTGGCTGGCTTGGCTGGTGGAGCATGTAACTCTTGAGGGTTGTGGGTTTGAGGCCCACATTGACTCTGGGGATAACTTAAAAATAAAATCTTTAAAAAAAAAAGAAAAAAAAAGAAATTGCTTAATGTATATGGAACTTTTGTTTGGGATGATGAAAAATTTGGAAATATATACTGATGATGGATACATATATTGTGAATGTAGTTAGGGCTTTTGAATTTTACACTGAAAATGGTTAAAATGGCAAATTTTATAATATATACATATACAGGTTTAAAAATTATTTTGGCAATTTTTGTTATTATTATAAATAGTTTTGCTTTTACAGAAGTTTTAGGTTCACAGCAAAAGTGATGAAAATGTAAGAGATTCCCCATATATCCCCTGAACCCCACACATGCATAACCTCTCCCACTGCCATCATCCTCCACCAT
Source organism: Cryptoprocta ferox (assembly GCA_028646485.1). Lineage (NCBI taxonomy): Eukaryota > Metazoa > Chordata > Mammalia > Carnivora > Eupleridae > Cryptoprocta > Cryptoprocta ferox. Next base: position 49,526,702 of record CM053576.1, on the reverse strand, counting down.
AGTTGTACCTTTGTTACGATTTATGAACCTACACAGACACAATAATTACCCAAAGTCCATAGTCTACATTACTGTTCACTTTCAGTGTTGTACAACCTATGGGTTTAGACAAATGTATGACATGTGTCCATCCTTATAGTATCATACAGAGTAGGTTCACTGCCCTAAAGATCCTCTGTGTTCTGCCTACTCATCCCTCTCCCCATCCTCAACTCCAGGCAACCACTGGTATTTTCATTGTCTCCACAGTTTTGTCTTTATCAGAATGTCATATAGTTGGAATCATGGGTGTGAAGCCTTTTCAGATTGACATCTTTCGTTAGTAATATGCATTTAAATTTCCTTCATGTTTTTTCATGGCTTGATAGCTCATTGGAAACTTCTTTTTCACATGGATGAAGTTGGTCCCTATTACTACATATGTTAATACTAGGGGTGCCAAATACAATTCCTAACATATAACATGATCTTAATAAATAATAGTTGAATTACATAATGCATCAATGCAAAAAATATTGACTAAAATACAGATATGCACACCTTGAGTGTAAAAGGAATAGCTAATACTGGCCAGCTCAGCTCATGCTGCCACTTAGTTTCCTTTCTCCCAAATTTCCCCTCCTTTCCCTGTCTCTATTCTCTCTCTCAGATACACACATGTGCACTTTATTCCTTGCCTAATTCTTCCAACTACATTTCAAGTATGACAGCCGTAGAATAACAGGCAAAATTAGAAGAGTGTAATTGGACATGGAATAAAATTCTAAACACTGTCAGAAGAGAAGTGTTTTAGAAATTCAAGATGAAGGATGATCAATGTCCCAGGGTCAAAGTTCACGTTTAGGTAGTGTTAGGGTGGCTGGTGAGGCAGGCAGCAAAGAATTGCACCAAGAGTAGAGCAACAAGCAGGACAGGGTTGACTCACTTTCCCAGGGAGGAGAAAGGCCAGACATCAGGAGAAATGTGAGACCTGAGCTTCTGTTGGGCTGAGCCTTTTAAAAGTTTGTTTGTTTTTTTCTCTTAAGAATGTGAGAGGGTTGCAGCTGTGCCCATGGCAAGGGGTCGACTCTTGGCCAGGTAGAGCAGGAGGTTTATTAAGGGACTCTGTCTGGAGCTTGTCTGGGATTTGGGTCATAGTCTGGCTAGAGAAGAATATGTTTTGTAGTTGAGGTCTATTTTCTGAGAATAAGGGACACCATGACTTAGGAAAACAAAGAGTTAGGGCCAAATACAGATACCTGCAGTGTTGTCTGTAAGCTTGCCTGGGAGGGGGCTTTGATAGAACCCTTTCATTTCCTCCTCTCTTTATTTGAAATCATTCTTGATTGAGAAAATGGGAAAAGGTCATTTTTCTGTAACTACTCCCTGCTGAGTAGGGGTGTAGAGTGGCCCTATCCAGCTGCAAGAGAGTTGAGACTGGAGGGAGATGTTGGTAAGGAACTTCCCTGAAAGCAAAGGCTTTAGCATGAGTTTGTGGAGACCTTAGAGAACTACCAAGAGCTGCAATTCCATTATAGATGAAAGAGATTTAAATATTTTAAGATACTGGGCCCAAAAATAAGGGCTAGTCCAGTAACTACCAAAGGCCCTAGGAAAAGAGTGAGTCATGAAAACCAAGACCAGATATCTAGTTCCCAGGAAAACAAATCAGCTCCTCAGTTTTTATATTGTTCTTGGTTGTTTCTGTTTTGATGATTTTATCAAGGTTAAGACCTGGCCTGACTCCTTTACATAGAAGCAACATTCTTCCTTTAGTAAAGCATAAGTCTCCCCCACCCCACCCCACATTAGCAGTCAACAGGTCTAAAACCTGATGATGTTGAAGAACTACTCCCTCAAGGGAATCAATCTGTCTCTGTATTGTTTGCAGTGTGGAAGCCAAGTCAGCTACTTGTTGACTCAAGGAAACAGAGTTCCTGTGTATGGATAGAATAAGCTATTCCTCCTGTGGTTAATCCAATTCTCGTAAGGATGCTGAGGAGGAGGAGGAGCTCTGTGGGGTGAGATAAAAAAGATTGGGTTTTTACTTGAATGCCTGTTACAGTCTGCATTTGGGATATAAGGACTGGTGAGTTGGGAAAGTGTAGGTCAGTAATTAGGTATATGAGGGTACAGTATCCATTCTAGGTGGAGGGTAAGCAGAGAAAGGCCTGTGTTCCACAGAGAAAATAGGTGTCAGAGTTGGGTTCCATGAAGGGCGATCTGTTGAGTTGTCCTGGGATAAGCAAAACTCCTAGGTACGTGGCAGATTGTTGATTAAGTTGGGCTTTGGAGGGGGGAGAGTCTATAACCTTTGTGGTTTAAGCAAGTGAGGAAAGTGATGGTATCAGAAATAGAAGTGAGCAAAGAAAGGCTATAGAGGAGATGGTCATCTACATGTTGCAGAAGGGCACTATTTGGAAAGAAGAGGTTAGAGAGATCTGATGCCAGAGCTCGTCCAAAGAGGTGGGGGCTATCCCTAAAACCCTGTGGGAGAACTGTCCAAGTTAACTGTTAGGAGTGTCAGATGTTGGTGTCACTTCAGGTGAAAGCAAAAAGCTCTAGGGATTTGGGGAAGACGGGAATAGAGAAAAACACATCTTTAAGATCTAAGACAATGTAAAGTACATTGTGGGAGAGTGGAATGGTGGAGAGAAGAGTGTATTGATTGGGGACAATTGAGTGGATGGGGACAACTGCCTCATTGATAATTCTGAGACTCTGAACTAGTCTATAAGGACCATCTGGCTTTTTGACTGGAAAAATTGGAGTATTGTAAGGAGAGTTAGTAGGTTTTAATATATTTAAGGAAAGGAATTTGAAAATGAGGGGTTGTAAGTCTTGCAACCCCTCAGGTTTGAGAGGATACTGGGTTTTGAAAGGAAAAAAGTAGGATTCTTGAAGCATCTGGTAATGGGGGTGAAGTGAGTAGCCTTAACTGATTTGGAGGTGTCCCATATGGAGGAGGGAACCAAGGTTATAGCTGTAGAGAGTGAAATGGAAGCAGGGTATGTAGGGTCAGTAAAGATATCCAAGAACTGGTTTTATGGGGACTATGGGGTTCAGATGAAGGTGAATCCCTAGTTTGGTCATGATGTCTTATCCTCGGAGAGGGACAGGACAGTGTGGCCCAACAGAAAAGGAATGGCTAAAAATTTGATCTTTCAAAGCACATGACAAGAGCAGGGTGGCAGAAGGGTGAGAAACACCATCAACCCCTACAACAGAGATGGGGGAGGGAAAAGAGGGTTCTGGTAATTTGAGGAGAGCATTGTAGGTAGCTCTTGTGTCTATAAGAAATGATATATTTTTGCCTTCAATGGAGAGAGTTACCCTGGACTTGGCCATTGAGATGACACATACAGGAATCTTTGCCAATCCTGGGGTGTGTCAGTCTGTGTCCTGAAGAAGTTCCAAGAGATCTGCCATTGATGACATGGCTTATCACCCCAGTTTGGGCCCCAAAGACAGGTTTTGGGAGGTGGCCACCCCTCTCCTTTGAGGGTGGGGCACTTTTCCAGGGGCCAGTCTCCTTACAAGGGGCTTGGGGAGGCACTTTTTTATTGAGACATTGTTTAGACCATTGGTTATGCTTTCTGAAAGTGTAACAAGCTCCCTTAATCTTTCATAACTGATCTTTTCAGAAGCTGCCTTCTATAAGGCAGGTGACCATGTGGTCTTGTTTGACCTTGTCTCCAGGGCAGTGTTGATAATTACAAGTGGGTTCAGCTAAGGGAACCGCCTCATTGTCAGGGGCTTATTGTGTAGGCTGTCTGTGATTCTAATCATCAGCATATTCAATAGCCTTGGACCAAATTCTGGTCTTTTCCTCTGGGGTGGTACAGGTGGAGAGAATAAGATATACATCCCTCCATGATAAATCATAGGAAAGGGTGAGATCTTCAAATTCCTTAGTGAACCTGAAGGGATAAATTGAGAAATATCCAAGCTTAGATTCTAAGTGGACCCCTCTGCTCCAGCCACCTCACAAAGAGGGAACTGGGTAGCTGAGCATCGGTTGATAAGAGTGACCAGAATGAGTGTAGGTGGGAGGATCTGGACATGGAGGCAATGGTTGAAGGGGAGGGAAAAAGGGGTGCTGAAGGCTCTTGAAGGGAAGGAGGGGGAATGTGTGGAGGTGCCAAGGGAAGGTCGAATGTGGGCAGGTGGAAAGGCAGAAGTTGGTCAACAGGGAGAAGTCCAAGCCAGGAGAATTGGGGAGAGAGAAGGGTCTTTTGGAGAGATGAAAGGATAATAGGGAAAGCAGCAGGAAGGTCAGAATGATGAGCAAGTTCAAAGAAAGCTTGGATATAAGGAACCTCACACTATTTACCCAGGTGATCACAATATAAATTCAATTAGAAAAGAGTATTATGGTTAAGAGAGCCATTCTTTGGCCAGACTCTCTGGTCATATAATTAAAACTGGGGCCAGACTGTATTATAGTAAAAAATAAGACATTGGGACCAAATATCTTGTTTTAATTAGTCTTTTGAGATTTTAAGGAGACATCCCAGAGGGGAGTCTTGGGAAGGGTGGACAAGGTATTGATTATCTGGAAATCTATGAAAAGGAGAAAGGAGGTTTTGAGGACTGGAAACAAAGGGAAAAACCATGAAGAGAGACATCTTGACTCAGCGTTCTAAGCAAAAGATGAAACCCTGATCAATGTGGAGCCTAAGAGAAAGAAAATCTCATGTGAAGGGGAGGGATCAAGGATCCCAAAACTGCAGAGGGGACCCAGAGGATGCGTCTCTCCAGTGTTCGATCCATTGATTGTTGACCAAGCCCAGTACTAGTGTTTGAACTGTGTGATAGGGATTCAACCAACACATGGTGATTGCTCCCAATGCTCAAAATCTCAAAAAGCTCTTCCAAAAATAAAAATTTGACTCATCCAAGATTAGTCAACAAAGAAATCTAGTTGAGATTGATTCTAGTCAGCAGGCAATGGCCAGTCCCCATAGGTAAAGGTTACCAAAATATTAGGGTGGTAGGTGACAGAGGCAGCAAAGAATTGCACCAAGAGTACAGCAACAAGCAGCACAAAGTTGATTCACTCTCCCAGGGAGGAGAGGGGCCCAGACATCAGGAAAAATGTGGGTTCTGAGCTTCTGTGGGGCTAGACCTTTTAAGAGTTTGGTGGAGTTGAGGGGCGCCTGGGTGGCTCAGTCGGTTAGGTGTCCAACTTCGGCTCAAGTCATGATCTCATGGTTTGTGGGTTCGGGCCCCACGTTGGGCTCTGTGCTGACAGCTCAGAGCCTGGAGGCCTGCTTCAGATTCTGTGTCTCCCTCTCTCTCTGCCCCGCCCCAGCTCACTCTCTGTCTTTTTTTCTCAAAATAAAATAAAGACATTTAAAAAAATTTAAAAAAAGAGTTTGGTTGGGTGTTTTGTTCTGTTTTTGTTGTTGTTGTTGTTGTTGTTGTTGTTCTTCTTCTTCTTCTTCTTCTTCTTCTTCTTCTTCGTCTTCTTCTTAAGGGTTTGAGAAGGTTGTAGTTGTTCCAATGAGTGTGGGGAGGGGGTTAACTCTTGGTCAGGTAGAGCAAGAGGTGGCAGGTTTCTTAAGGGGCTCTCTGTCCAGAGCTTGTCTGGGATATGGGTTGTGGTCTGGCTATAGAAGAATATTTTTTGTAGTTGGGGGTCTATTTTCTGAGAATGAGGGGCAACATGACCTAGAAAAACAAAGAGTTTGGGCCACACCTGTGAGTTTTGTCTGTAAGCTTGGCTGGGGAGAGGGCTTTGAATAGAACCCTTTCGGGTAGAAATAAGAGAACATGATCCCTTGCATTTGGCCAGGAGACAAAAGAGAAAGAGAAATGGATATTAAAGTAGTGACTGCAGACATAGAAAGAAAAACTAAAAAGATTTTGGAAAGCTATAAAACTTAGAGCTGAGGGTAAAGTCTATACCACTATATTTTAGTACTCAATCTATAAAATGTAGATTTTATACCATACAAAAATACATAGCTCCCAGAGATATAAAAGTAAATAGAAGGTGTAAGATGAAATATAATTATATACTTGTAAAGTTCCAGCGAAACACTGAGCTCATAATAAAATTTAATAAATATTTGATGATTGATGTATTAGTTCAAGAATCTTTAAAAAGTGATAAAGCCATTCATTTAGGGTTAAAGGAAAGGAAAATAAAAAACGATCATGGAGAGAGATCATGATTCACGCTGTCACTGTGTTCGATAACACAGGGAGCATAGAAACTGAGTGAGGAAAAATGAACAGGGGCTGGGAGAGAGAACAGAAAACCACCGCAGGATTCCCTAGAAGCCTGAAAAGTCAAGGCGGAGGCAGGAAGATGGTCCTGAAGAATGAGGATAGAACTTAATGGTAAGAAAGCAAACTGAATAAAGTTAAGGCTGGGCTAGCTAAATCAATGAAACAGAAAATTATATTACATGTAATTGCCAGCAGCCTACATTTTCCTGGAAGGAAGTTTGGGAATAAGACTAATGTACACTGGCAAATGATATCGTCATGATACTCATAGTATTATATTTTATCACATATTTAATTCTGAAGGCCTTGAAACATAGGAGTTAATATTCTAGAAAGTGAGAAATATATAAATTGCGAGTAAAGTAGGCATAACTTTTACTTGTTTTGTTAAGTAAATAATTCATAATAATACCTGTGCATAGGTTCATAAACAGTGTTGAACATAGATGATAATGAATTGGCAAAAAAAAAAAAAAAAAAAACCAAATGTATCAGTATAACTAATAGCTCTGGTCAAAAATACTGAATTAGAGCCTTTTTCAAAAAAAATATAATAGGCTATTCCAATAATTCCTATGATTCCACTTTCTCTTTCTTTTCTTCTTTTTTCTTTTCATGAGTTTTATTAAAGAAATATTACAGCTTATGGAAAAAATTGGCATAAAATTGAAAGAGGTTAAAATCTTGGAATAACAATATGCTTCAGTAACATGATTCAGGCCTGATTCAGGGTAGAATCAGGATATTTTGAAACTGGACCCAAAAATGATCTTTCTTCTAAAAATACATTTTATATGCCCTGATGGAAAACACCTTAAATATAAAGTCAGTCTAGTTATTAATGTTACCGTTACTGTAGTTTTTGCTTTTCTTGCTGGTCCTCAGGAAACTGTGTTGTCAAAGTTAGTTAAGGAGTCATGTGCTTACATTTAGTTTGGAAGAACAAATGCAAAAAACCTGAGCTAATCCAAGTTTTGGATTTAACAGTAAAATTAATTTACTTGCACCTGAACTATGTGGAAGGATTCATTATGAGCTGAGTTCTAAAAGAATGTCAGTCGGCATAGGAAACTGGACAAAAGTCCTGGGGCTTTTGACTGTAAGTGCCATAATAATTTAGGCAACAAATAAGAAAATCACAAGCTAAGCCAAATTGAAGGAACCCAAAATCCACCTCTATGGCTCTCGGCTGGTTGTTCATGAATTCCCACAACACTTTGGAAATATTAAGTAAATAGTATTTTGTGGAAGCACGATGATTAAATATCGATGAACTGCTTAATAGTAAAACTGAGGATAACATGGAGCCTTGTGCTCCATGTGTAGATCATTTCTACAGCCATGTTCTGCATTTATACACTCAACTCTTTCTTAAATAAGGGCATCCAAAAGACTGTTAGGCACCTTGGGGGAATGGAAACAACCTTAATGAACCCAGACTGTTCTCTTATGAAATCCTTTGTATCTTGGTACATGATTTCTCTTTTATAGGAACTACTAAAATCCAGTGTCTTCTCTGAATTTCTGTGTAGCCTCTTGTCTTAAAACCACTTAAAACTACATCTATACTTTGCCAAAAAGCAAAATCAGACGTTAGTGAGAGTATATTTAAGACTATGTGTTCTGGAGAGAGGAAACAGTAGCAATTTAAGGTCAGGCTTCCAATTCCTGCTACTCCCACCCATAGGCCTAGTGGACATATTTCCTGAAGGTTCTTTGATGTCATTCAGATTCATTAAGAAGGTTTTCCATTTTTAAAATTATGACAAAGAAGCTACAGTTGTCTCTTTGCTAATAAATCCCGAGTAAATCTTCATTTTTCATGCTATAGCTGCTGAATTTACTCATAAAACAATAGGCTGTGTCCAGGAACTGACTCTGCATATCTTATGATAAAAATGAACCTAGTCATTACTATAAGCTATTTTTATGAATTCGGAATGTAACCAAAAGAATCAAAAAGTGCAAGAAAGGAAAGAAGATTACAGGAGGTTAATGGCACAGCCAGGACATTGGAAAAATCTTGCCATTCATCTTTGTAAAATGTGCCAATCACAGGGCAGAGACACATAGTGCTATAAAAAGCTAAGGAATTAGCAAAGACTCATTCCAAAATAATATGGGGAAATATTTTCTTTGAGAAATCCTTTTCTATGTAAGTTGAAATCCATTTTTTCATAGTGGTTAGACTTTCAGGTTCTTAGACCAGCTGTAGCACCCACAATGGCCTTCTTATTTTAACTAGCCTTTGGGACTTCTAAGACTCTGACTGGCCACATTTGGCCCCTGTCTGTTTTGAGAGACAAAGGACAGGAACTTCAGTTCACCAGCAAAAGCATCTGTCTTTAGGCAAGCTCCTCAGTGGGGGCAGTGCTCACAACTGTCCACCTAACCATCTGGGATCTGCTCTTTCTTGCTGTCCAGGTGATGACTCATGTGAAATTCCTAGAGGAAAACATAACATGTGTAGTTTCATTTACATATTACATAGCACATGGTATGCCACTAATCTCCGGAATACATTGCATTATTCATTTAGCAAAAAAAGCTGCCTGGTGCCATCTTACTAAAACCAGTGCATGATACCATTGCAATGGAAAAATTTAACATTACACAGGATTTTTAAATAAAAAAAGATTTATTTGATTCTTCTATGTGAACACAGGTCATATTATTGATCCTCATTCACTTTTAGAATTTTCTTGAACTCAAGGTTCTACTTGATTTGAATTCTGCATTTAAAAAAAAGATAATCCAAATGAGTCAGTCAGGAGAGCAATAAAACAGAAATAAATCATTTTAGTTTGCCTTCTGGTTTTTACCACACGGGATTGCACGGGATTAAGAGAGAGAGTTTAATACACATTAAATTAGAGTGACTGTTAGGGACCCAGGGCAATTTAAAACTCTGTAAGATAGAAAATCTAAATTAGAGGAGATGAACAATTCTACACATCTCAGAACACAAGATCGTGGCAATAAATGCAACCCGGTTAGGCACAAGTTCCAGTAGCAATATCTTACTGAACTCCATAAAACTGTCCTTAGTTTTTTCTAATTTTGTACATACTGTTCTTAATGCCCATTTTTAAACTTGGCTTGTTTGTTTTTCAAACCAGATAAACCCATAAGGACATATGCAAAAGGACATGACTTTGTGAAGAAAATGAATCTCCATGTATAAATGATGCTGTGGGATTGAAGATGTCTTCAACTCTTCACAAATGCCCCTTCAATAGGAATCCAATTAACAAATTCAAGGGACAGAGAAGACTTCTCCCTGTAGCATATTAAATTGAATATCTGATTCCAGATCAGTTAGTACTGATGCTGCTCTTACACATGATCACATCAGCTCTGAAGAAGAACTCCATAAAGGGCAGTGTTGGAGAAAAGGACAGGTTCTCTTTCATCTGATGGGCCAATACAAAAGTAGAGTTTATGGCTACATATTTCAAACCTTGATCAGTGGGAAATCCTGAGTCTTGGCACAAATATAAACATGGCCCATAAATTAGCCATAAAAAGGGCACTGTGCTGTTCAGGATTTGGGGCCCTGTCTAAATTTACAAGCTGTTTGCAGAGCCTCTGAAACTAATGGATGAATAAAATATTCCAGCCAACTAGGAAAGTAAGTATTATGCATGATTGAAAAGAGCTGTAGCTGACTGCTCTGATTAATGAAGGGTAAATTACTGTTAATGCTTGTAATAAATGTCATGGGCCATATTTCATTGAGCAAAAGCCAGGATGCTATGTGAGCTCCACTGGTTTAAGAGCTTTGGATGAAACAATGACTAATTAATTATTGGGAAGTTTTAGAATTCTGCAACACTGTCTTGCTAAAAGCAGAACAGCCTTTTATGGGCTGCCTAGAGAGGGAGCCACCACCCCCCCCCCAAACTCCCTTCGGGCTCCTCCTCATCACCTTCTCCAGTCTGATTTTTGTTCTGAGGTCACTTATAATATGACCATGGTTAAGGAAACTTAAGTCTCTTTGAGAAAGTGATGAAACTGAGTAATAAGCCCCCCTAATTCATTACAAGTTCAGAAGTCATCCTTGACACCCACTGCCTGCAAAGACAGAATAAATCTGCCTTGATGGAGCCTGAATCATGGACCCAGATATTCCTGGGGCCTCTGAGCAGGGGGGCTCACTGTGAATGGAGGAGGCATATCCAGAATGCCAAGTAATCAGGTTCTAGGAGCCAGCAGTAAGACTCTCTTCACTACTTCTTCCCCAGAAGAGCCAGGCTGGCTTAGGAAAGGTCAGAGATTGGTGATGGGGAGTGTGTGTATGGGGGGTGATGGTAGTCAGTGCAGACAGCTGGGTGGGCAGAGGCCTGTTCAACAAGCCAAAATCAGGGCCAGGACAGGATGTGGGGGTGTAGGGTCAAAGACCTCCACCAATCCAAATAATGATGCATTTACTATACAGAGTCTTACAGTATCTTATGGAGAATCTTGACAGCCCTAACCTGGGTCTATGTGCAACTAAGCTTGTTGTCAGAGTGTGACAGAAAGTGACTGGGGTTACTTTCACTGGGTTGCCAAGGAAGATCCCTCTGAGGAAGTGACCTTGAGCTGTGACCTGATCCTTGGGAAAATGGGCACAGCCAGGACAGGTGTTAGTAATGGGGGATCCCAAGCTGAAGAAAGAGCAACTATATAAGAGCAAAAACACCTATAGGGCAACAAGATTAGTGAGTTCAAGGGAAGGTGAAGGACAAAAAGGAATTGAAGAGAAAATAGATTGAGGAGAGGGGCAGGAATGATCAGGGAGACCTAGAGGAAAAGAAGGTGGGGATAATTTATTTCTTTGTTTCTCATCATTTCTAAGCCGCTAAATAAGAGATATGATGAACAGAAGAAAGAGAACACAGGACAAAACAGAGGGGCATTCGGCATCTTTTGTTTCCAGTCACAAATTCTTTGGCAAATTAAGAAATACCATTTTTGTTTTTATATCATTTCTCTTATAAATAATGAAATTAAAAATTACTATTTGATATACTTGGAGATCGTATCATGCCACTGAGCTAAATACTACTACAGAGAATAGGACATTGGTTTCTGGAAACTCGTTCACTTCCTCTTTCCCTTTCCCACCCCCATCTCTTTAGAGACATGACATGAGCATTTTTCAAGCCCCTGTATTGGCATTCTCTGCAAAATATTCCAACCAGTAGTTTTTCATAATTCCTCGACTATATTCTTGCCCACTGATCAAGTGAATTCCTTATTCCTTCAAATTTGTCCTGGGCACCTTTCAGGTTGACTCTCGGAAATTACAGAGTATGCCGATGTTGAAATGGAAATGCAACTAAAGTTGCCAGAAACATTTATTCAACCTTTGTCTTTGTCTCAAAGGAGCTATTCTTTCCTGTGTTTATGTTGTTTGTTTCCATTCAATTTCTAAATTCACTAAATCTCAACTCCTCCAACTCTCTGTCTTTATACTAATGAAGCCCACCTCTTCCCTCAGACATTCACCACAGTCTTGGCTGCCCACTCTTGTTTGTAGAAGTTTTTAAGGCTACAGTGTCAGTAGCCAGAGAGGAAATCATGTAAAGTTGTTCATGAAAGAGATTTTGTATGTTAATTTCAACCCATCCTCTAATTCTGCCAGAGAGAAAAGTAGAATCCAGAAGCAAATGGTTCCCTCGATGCTTGACTGTGAGGTGGTGGCAGAACATGGTCTAGGCCACCACAGACCCCAAATCTAAATATGTCTCCTCTTCAGACAGGATGAATGACAGGTGGTCATCCAAGAGACAGCCTGCCAGGCTGCAGTGGAGTGGGAGACACCAGGAGCTGCTGGCAAGGTTTGACACTGTGCATATTCCAAACACAAGGACTTCTTGATGGCTTTGGCCATTGGTCCTGGGAGAGATCAGGAGATAAACTGCATAGAAAAGAAGAGCAATGTTTTGCATTCTGCAAAACGTGGTCTTTATACTATTTTGCTATTCTATCTCCTTTCTGCTTGGTATTCTGGAGTATGCATACTTCCGGTCCAGCTCAGCTATGGGCTGGGGGCAGAAGGGCACAGAACATGAAACCACTGGAGAAACCTGACTTATTTTAAGGTCCTAATTTTATTTGATTTAAATCAATTTAAAACATTACTATTAAAATAAACAGTATATTAGGGAAAAGTATATTATATTCAACTGAATTTCTAAGACAAAAAATGAGACCAAAATAATCACTGACTTGAAGAGGGTCCCTTTGAACTACTTCCCTTGTACCCCAGAGTATAAAAATTTATTCTCCTATTTAAGAGTTTGGAGACAAAGGAGCAATAAAGAGAATGTTAAATAAAAAAAATAATGATAATAAATTTAAAAACACAAACAACAGGCTCATATGAAATTATCTGACCAAACAAATAATATTCTAATATTTCCTAATGAACCATTTTGGATCTCCAAATCATGAAATGTATAAATTCAAGGTATTTCTTAAGCCTTATATTTGAAAAATAGCTTTTTGCATTTACTTTAAAATCTCCTCTGGAGACGTGTCAGTTCTGACATTTTATAACAGCCTGCAGGGAAACCTTCCAACCTCCAGTCTGACAGCAGATCTGCCAGCCCACCAGCAGCCTTTTGACCACAAAAATGTCACATATGTGAAGAAGGGGGTCCTTGAGGATTCAGGGAATGAGTAATAGGACACTTCTCAGTTATGGTCTTCTGTTTTCTATTTTTACAGACACATTTATTCATGCACAGAATGAGCAGCTAAATTTTGAGAGAGCTGTTTTGATTCAAGTTAAGTGATTATACCTTCAATCTATCCATATGATTCTCAAATAATATTGAATACCTACTATGTACCAGGCACTGGGATGAAAAGTTGCACTATTATATCTGTTCCTGAGGCTTTGAAGTCTTTCAACTGCACAGAAGTTTTCTTATGAAAGTCTTTGAACCCATGTAGCAATTTAGCTTATTGGTATGCACCCTATTATAACTAACCTGCTGTCTCCTGAGAAAACTACAAAAATTTGACCATAGAACAGAAGAATGAGAAAGCACATCCTTACAGGACAATTGTCACTAAGAAAATATGACAAAAGTCTCCCATTCTGGGGTCCTCTTGGAAGAATAATAGGCCAACTATGTATAGTAAAGAAATGCACAAGTAACATACCACTGGAAGGAAAAGACATTCAGTCAAGCTTTCTCTAATAGGTCAGTATACTTACGTCTTTATTTCAATAGATGTCTGTCAGCTCAGCTCAGCTCCTCCATGGTGTTGCTGCCTCAGCATCCATTCTGTTTGGCTAAGTGGACTGCAGGAACCTTACACTGGCACCAGCACCTTGAGCAAGTTCATGTTCTAGACAGCAGCCACAGAGTCACAAGTAAATGTAAGCCCCTGATATGATTTCTCCAACAGCCCTGGTATAAAATCTTCCCTGCTTCCCAGAGCCTTCCTCTTCTTTGCACCCTAGATAAGACCCCCTCAGCCTTACCAAAACCCTGCTGTTTTGGTTTATATTGACTAACCTGACCATAGCCCAGGAGCCTCAGGGCCCTTCACCCACAGACCTAACAAAGGCATGCACCCCAGGTCCTGCCTCTCACTGTCTCAATTCTGTCTTGACTTCCCCATGTGGCTCCTTGAGAGGTGTGCCATGTACTTTCTCCAGGATCTGTGAGTAATAAACTACTCTATTTCAGTTTCTCTTGTCCTTTGTTGAACGAAGACTCACCATCTGGCATGCTGTGCTCCACTTAACAAACATTTATTTAACAAAGAACAGCATGGATTTCAGATATTTTCCTGGAGTTATTAGTAGGAAACACTGAAAGCAGGAAAGAAGCAGATATGAAAGGCTTCACTCCTATCAAGGGGTAGTTTAGAGAAAGTGGACATCATGAGAGGAGAACTATGTACATGATGAGGAAATCCAGGCAGGGCTCTGATGACTCAGGACCAGGTGACTAACTGAAAGATATTCTACTGACCATGGAAAGATCAGAAGCAAAATCTATATAACATCCTTAAACTCTGACTACTAGCACTCTGAGGAAGCTAGAAAAATGTCCAACGCAAACACCCTTCCCTCCATTCCTGGATTTAGTAGATTTCCTTATTATCATCATGAAGTATGAGAAAAATATTGCTAATTAATATTAGAAAGTCTATGAAGTTACTGGTTTTGGTAAATGGAGTAAGTCAAATGATCTCATCTTCATAAACACAATTATGTGACTTATCTGATAATGCAGTGCTCTATAGCAATGCACAGCTCAGTAAATGTTGTTTATGAAAGAGGAATAGTTTCCTTAATCATAACAAACCCAACTTAACCCAGCCAAAGGATCAAACTCATTACATGAAATTTGTACAGAAAAACAAAAGTATGGCATTCTCATTTGTTCATTATTTGATAATTTTTCAACAAATGTTTGTTGAGCATCCACTAGGTACCTGGACATTTGTACTAAGTGCTGTAGCTATGAAAATAAATAATCAGCCAGTCTCTGCCCACAAGGAATTCACAAATTTTTGTGGAAGAAAACAAATGAGAATAAATCTGTAGTAATATAGACACATTATGATTAATGAACAGGGAGGACATCAAGGGCACCTAATCCTAAAAGAGGGGAGGGAGTCAATGGTCAGCAAGAACCTCACTGACAAGATAATACTAGCTAGACCTGAGACTTACAGTATAACTTGGAATTCTCCAGAAAAAAAAAAAGAGAGAGGAATGAAAAATCACATCCTTACAAGAAAATTATCTATATCTATATCTATATCTATATCTATATCTATATATACATATCTTATATATATGTATATATAATACATATGTATATATGTATATGTATATATACATATACATATACACATATACATACATATACATATATGTATATGTATGTATATGTGTATATGTATATATATATACAATATATATATTTATGTGTATATATATATACATAAATATATATATATAGGAATACATATATATATATATAGGAAAAGATATGTGAAAGTATATACTTTATTCCTGGGACCCAGAAAATAAGTAAGCCCAACACAACCATAGTGGGTTCATAGAGGGAAGTGACCAATAATGACAACAGTAGTAATACTAAAGTTGGATAAGAAGCCAAATCCTAAATGATAAGTCTTTGTGTGGAACACACAAGCACTTTTGTGTGGCTGGAGGGGAGCCATGATGCCTTTTAGGCAGAAGGGTCATATGATCAGATTTGCATTTTTATAATGGTCTCCATGACAGGTGCATGGATGATGACATGGAGAAGAGGAAACGTGAAGTCAAGGGGACATTAGGAGGGTGGTGAGGTCCTGCAAAGGCAGAGGCCCAAGGGAGACGGTGCAGAGCCAGAGGGCAGAGGGCCAAAGAGATGGAGGCACAGTGGAGAAAAGGAGAGAAGAAACAGTAAAGGTGGTGCAAACCTTCCAGACCCCAAAACACTAAGGTCGCTATACACAGAGTTTGTCCATATGGTAAAGTTGTCCTTTGAGGACAATACAGAGCCTTAAAGCAGGTATTAGGAAGTAAACAAGACTTAAAGGAATTGAACAAAAGTACAAACTTAAAAATTTGAAAGGAGAGAAAAAATCTCTCCAAATCAAATAGAAAAAAAATATTTTAAAGATGAAAAGAGATACCTAAAGAAATAGCAATCTTTTAAAAAGGAGAAATAGTAGGGGAGGGAGCCTGCCTGGCTCAGTTGATGGAGTATATGACTCTTGATCTCGGGTTGTGAGTTGAGCCCCATGTTGGGTGTAGAGATTATTTAAAAATAAAATATTTTTTAATTTAAAAAATTAAAAGGGAAAATTGCACTCAAAGCAAAAGGTGAGGATTTAAATAACATTTTTTTTATCATTTATACAGTGCTTATTATTTCCTAGGTACTATTCTGAGCATTATATATATATATATATAATATTAATCTTTTAAAAGCCCTACAAAATAGATTCCATTATTATACTCTATTTTTTTAAATAAGGAAACCAAGAATTTAAGTGAGTTGCCCAGGATTATACAGCTGGCAGAAAGATTAATAAATTAAAAACTTCTTAGCAAGTCTGGGCAAGAAAATAAAAAAGAAGCTATAAAAAAAATCTGGGAGTGAGGTAACAGCTACAGATATAATACAGACTTAAGAATTAATAAGAAATCTATGTTCAACTTAATACCAATATATTAAAAATATTAAACTGAAAAATTTTAGGTAATGGGGACCTAAGTAGACCAGTAACAATAGACAAAATTAAAATGTCAATCAGAATTTACCATTACCATTCAAAAGGCATTGTTCCAGAGAATTCTCAGGATATTTCTTCCAAATTCTCAAGGAATTGATTATTCCCCAGTTACACAAATTTTTTCAGAAGATAAAAGGCACAAAATTTATTTTACAGATAGGCACAATCTGGTGAACTAATAAAGTGTAAGAAAATGAAAGAAAAAAACTATTGGTGAGTAGAATTCATGAACATAGAAAAAGGAAAGAAAAAGGAAGGAAGGGAGGAAGATTACAGTAGTAAAGCAAATCAATCTGTATTTTAAAATAATAATACATCACATATTACAACCCCTAACTGTATTAGGGCTTGGTATTGCAAGTACCATACTTACTCTAATTTGTTAAGGCATTTATTATTTATTTAGGAATTATTAAAGAATATTCATTAATTCCCAGAATCAAGCTTGGAATCTATACCGTTAGGAACAACTCCCAAGTTATAAACCCAGACTGCTCCACTGGAAAATGTAATGAAGTCCTGGGCATACACACTTGCAGCCAGCACAAGCTGCAGAGTGGGCCCCACACCCTGGGAACTAGGCCACTACTAGCTCTGAAAGCTGACGTGTCCTCTGACATACTCCACAGCCTCTTCTTCTCCTCTTGGTGACTGTACTCTTCCCCCAGGTATATGATTGGCTGAGGAAGTCATGCACTTGTGTCCTAACTGCAAGGAAGTTATGAGGGTGACTTTCTGGATTCCATCTAGAACAGGCAGGAGCCACAGGGTGAGAAATTCCCCAAACAGAGGAATAGTGGTGGGAAGGTTTTGGAAAGCCAGAACAAGTTTATTTTAATTTATGAAATCTGTTAACATAAGTCACTGTACCATGAGATTAAAGATAAATCATGTTTCCAAACAGATGAAAAATTAAAACATTTACAGATTAATAGAACATCTGTATAATATATAACAAATGAGTAGATCCACAATTTAAACAAGTCTTAAAAATTGACAGGAAGACAAAAATCCCAGTGGAGGAGTGAACAAATCAGGAATATGCAAGTCACAAACAAGAAGATTAGGTGGCCTTTTAATAAGCATGTGAAAGAGATTAGGTTTAATTAATGATCAAGAAAAACAAATTTAAAACCAATAAGATAAAAATTTTCCCTCATTAGATTGGCAAAATTCAAAACTGATAATAAGTAGTGGTATGTACAAAACAAGGTTCTGTCTTCTACTGCTATGGGTATAAATTAGGAACAGCTGTATGGAAATCACACCTCAAAATCTCTTCATCTGCACACAGTATGATTCAGGAGTTTCTCTTCTTGGTATCTGCCCTAGAGAAGTATTTGCATATATGCACAATGAGGTATATACAAGGATAATTGCTACAGAACTACAAAGAAAATTAATGCCTTAACACCCAGCCCTAGGGAAAGAGTTAAATAGATGGTAATTTATCTAGCCTATGGAATAGGACTAAAATAAGGGAGATAGATCCATATGTGCTAATTTTTTAAGTGCAGTATGATTCAATGCATAATATGAATCATGTAAAACATATATTCTTACCTACAGACAAACACAAAACACATATTTATTCCATGGGTCCCTGCATATGTTATGTGTAAATGTGAAGAAAGAGGGCAGAAACAATTCACCAGACTGATTACATTACTCACCCCTGGGGGGCCTGGAATGAGAACAAAGTTGGGAGTTGTAGCTGAAGAAAAACAGTATGAAAATTCATTTTGAAATGGTGCTAGGAAGGCAAGTGGGCAAGAAGAACGTAAAGGTAAAGGCAAGTGGAGGGATCAGTAGCTTGGGTAGGGTTCAGCAGTTCACTTTCTACAGGTAAAAGAATAGCTTTACTCTCATACCTGAAGGGAAAGCAGAGAAGGTGATTGTTAGTTGTGGACAAACCATTTGTCCATTTGTAGTTGGGTTTCCACTCAGTGCTGTCATTTTCTCTGTGATGTAAGAGGCCCCCTGAATGGGAAGGAAAGAAGGTTAAAGAAAGTCTATAAGAAATGAAAAACTAGCTACAGACAGTGGGAGAAGAATAAATGTTGCTGGACAATGCTGAGGCCCATTGCACTGAGGGACACCATGAATTTTATGGCTCCAATTTGAGCAGTGACTTGATGTTCTCTAGCAGCAATCAGAAGTCCAAGGGTGGGCAAAGTGATCCTGAACTTATGAATTTATCCAAACTTGGGGATTCTCAAGATAAGTAAGATAAAATACAATCAGACAAGGGGATTACAACATTTATATGTCAGTGATTGGAGTGAGGGGTCATAAAGTACTGCAAAGTTAGAGCAAAAAGCAAAAGGCAAGCTGTAAATGGGAGATGATAGATATTCAAGGGTCCAGAGGCACCACTGGAGCAAAATTAGCCAAAGAGCTAAAAAGCAAACACATATATAAAATAGTATGTTGGCATCAGGAATTAAGACCTAAATGGAGCAGAACTGCTCCAGAAGTGGGGCAGGTCCAGATGATGTTAAGGTCCAAACTATGGCAATAGGGACAGATGGATGAAAAGGGGCAAAAGTGAAGGTCAGTGGGGTTGGGGTGCCCAGGGAATGGAGAGGCTGGAGTCGTGGGTGGGTCATTCACATGGGGCAGTGTGATGAAGGTGGGTGTTACCACTGAGGAGATGTCCCTCAATACCAGGAGACAGATACAGAAAGAGGCAGAGGTAGAGGGGCACAGGCTCTGGAGTAGGCAGATGAGTGTTAAGACTCCTGCTCTCACTGACCATCCAGGTATCTCCCCAAGCTTCAATATCACCATTTGCAGAAGGAGGTAAACAGCACTTCACTTACATAAAATGAAACAGTGTATATAAGGTGACAGTTACAGTGCTGGCAGATAGTAAATATGCCATTTAGAAAAGATGTTTTTCCTAAGTTAGGACCTGACAGTTATTAATCCCCTTTTCTGTGACTTCTTGCTTTCTTCAGCCTATCTTCAGTGTTTTCTCTTCTATTAATAACCTTTTTTTAATTTTTACAATGTTTTTTTTTTACTTATCTTACATAGAGAGGAAGACAGAGTGTGAGCAGGGGAGGGGCAGAGACAGAGGGAGACAAGGAATCTGAAGCAGGCTCCAGGCTCCAGGCTCCAAGCTGTAGGCACAGCCCAACATGTGGCTCTAACTTGTGAACCATGAGATCATGACCTGAGCTGAAGTTGGATGTTTAACTGACCGAGCCTCTCAGGAACCCTAATAACCTTCTTTAGAAAAAGAAGATAACCCAATTATTCCACATGGCTATCCAGAAAGAAGTTTGGCCACTATTGATCACTGATGTTAGATACTATCATCACTAAGGTGATAATAACTATACAGAATTCACTAGAACTGACCTACACTGTAAGATTGTTTTAAATTCAAAATGAATTTTCAAAAGTTTATTGTGTATTTACATTAATCACCTAAGTGTCCCTGCTTCTTTCCTCAAATTGGACATCTTATTAATAAATCTACTCAGCATTGTCCTGATTAGAATGCCAGTCTCTTAACTGAGGGGCTCACATTCCCAGATAAGCCTCTTCCAGATCCTTCATAAGAGTTCCATCGGGAATCCTGGCACAAAGAAGAAGACAAACTGAAGGGGGATGAGCAATTGTTCTGCTACTAACCAGCTGCATATCTGGACCAAGGCTTGATTCACCTCTTTGGACTAGAGTTACCTTTCAGTCCCCTAAACCACAACACAAAAGTCAGTCAAATTGATTGCCTATAATATGGCTCCTTCAGCCATATGGTTCTGATTTCAAATTATTTCATTTCAGGTGGCATTTATTTTGATTTTGTAAAAATTGTGAAGGGCTTGTATTCTTTGGTGTGTGAATGGGGGTTGCCTATCTCAGTGCCTCTAAATCAACATTAACAGCATTGGTATAATGATTAAATTTTAAGAGATAATACATAGGAAAGCACCTTCAAAATGCAAAGCTTATATAACTATCAAGGGATTTTTTTGTCTAAACTTAACCTGTTTAAAATAAAGAAATTTCTTAACAAACCACAAAGTAGATGAGAGTCCCAGAAGTCCATATTTTGAAAATTTTTTTATCTAATTCATATATATTTTACCTTTATAGATCTGACTAAAAAGTGTCCTGATATCTAAAGATAGTGTTGTGAGATTTTCAATTGGAGAAATTATACATACACCTCATAATATAATTATATAAATACACCAGTTACTAATTGAATTGATATAAAGTTAAGATTAAGTATATATATGGAATCTAAAAACTATAGAATACCACTACTTGTCAACTTCTACTTTTTTTGTGTATTATTGCTTTACCACAAATGAAACCAAGGGAAGTTGAAAAACCAACAAGGAAGGTCACAGGATGGAATCTAGAAGCATGAAGTGCTGATACCAATATTGTTTGAACAGGAAGGGCAATGACCTCTAGTACTCAAGGTTTTTGAAGCTTGATCATATATTCTGTATGAAAGAGAATTCTTTAATGTTTATTTATTTTTGAGAGAGAGTGTGTGTGAGAGACAGGGAGGGGAAGAGAGAGAGGGAGAGAGAGAATCTGAAGTGGGCTCTGCACTGAAAACAGAGATACCGATGTGGGGCTCGAACTCACGAACCATGAGATCATGACCTGAACTGAAGTCAGATGCTCAACCCACTAAGCCACGGAGGCGCCCAAAAGAGAAATTTTAAATCCCACCCTCCCTCCCCAGATAGTACTGTCTTGTCACCTTTTGTCATGTCATTGGTGTGGAATAAAATGGGATCACCTGCTCGTGTGCCACGATACAGGTCCTGTTATTTTACATGTATGAAATTTCTCTTGGGAACTGAGCCAGTAGAAAAAGTTGGCATTTAGATAATTTCCAGCCACAGGCTCAGGAAATCACAGTGTTACAGCCAGATATAATAGAAGCAACACTGTAGCTGGCCATAAAAAAGCGAGTCTCATCTTTAAAGAAAATAATTTCCTCATTA
Source organism: Cryptoprocta ferox (assembly GCA_028646485.1). NCBI lineage: Eukaryota > Metazoa > Chordata > Mammalia > Carnivora > Eupleridae > Cryptoprocta > Cryptoprocta ferox. The sequence goes on along the minus strand of CM053576.1, from coordinate 49,505,244 downwards.
TTGATTTACTTATATAATGATTAACTTGTATAATGCACAACTTGAAGCCCTAAATTGCTTACTGGAATTCCTTTTGTTTTGAGCATCTATAATTAGTACTTAAAGGCATCTCTCTGGGGAGCCTGGGTGGCTCAGTCGGTTGAGCGACCGACTTCGGCTCAGGTCATGATCTCACGGTTCGTGGGTTCAAGCCCCACGTCAGGCTCTGTGCTGACCATCAGCTCAGAGCCTGGAGCCTCCTTCAGATTCTGTGTCTCTTTCCCTTTCTGTCTGTCCCCTGTTCATGCTCTGTCTCTCTCTGTCTCTCAAAAATAAATAAATGTAAAAAAAAATGTAAAGGCATCTCTCTGTATACTACAGTAAAGGTCTGGAGGTTAAACACCTTGGGAGATAAGCACAAATTTTTTAAGTGTTTATGGAACAAAGTGAAAAGGAATCTTTTGAGCATCATTATATCCTAGATTTTTCAAACTATATATGTGCTTTTGCTAAACAAAATTATAAGTATCTCTGATGCAGAGGAGTCTCTCATTTACTTACTATCAAGTCCCTTTTGCTTATTTATAGTAAGAAAGTCTTGAATATACAGCTGACCCTTGAAAAATGTGGGTGTGGGAGCACTGACTCCCACCACCCCCATGCAGTTGAAATTTCTGAGTATAACTTTTGATTCCTGAAACACTTAACTACTAATAGCCTACTGTTGACTGGAAGTTTTACCAATAACACGAACAGTCGGGTAACACATATTTTGTGTGTTGTACATATTATATGTTGTATTCTTTCAATAAAGTAAGACAGAGAAAAGAAAGTGTCATTAACAACATCATAAGGAAGAGAAAATACATTTACATTACTGTACTGTGTTTATCAACACCATAAATTTACATCATCTGTTTATTAGACAAATTGTCTGTCAGCACCTACATCAATATTTTCTTATATAACACAAAACATTGTAGATATTATGTATGTTACTAACATTACACATCAAAAATTAAAATGTAATATGAAAAAAATCCTATTTGTTTACAGGTATAATGATTTACAAATTGATCATGAAGAAGCAGTAATATGATGTTTTATGGTCACCTAATATAATTCATACAATTGCTTCATGGTTCCCGAGCCTATATATTAATAAATGAATGATTACAAGATTTTTATGGCATACAGTATTATAGTCATATTCATAATACAGCATTTCAAACACTGTTACAAAAAAAACCTCAACCTGTAAGTATGATAGGCTGATCCCACAGTTTCTCCAGTCATGAGAGAGAAAGGCATACTGTACAGTAAAGTAATTCTTTGAAAGCAAAGTTATAAAACCAGTAAAAAACTATAACACATTATTACTTTTTATTAAGCATCATTTACCTTCATCCCTATGTAGGAATAGTCTATTCTCTTCCACAAGACTTTTGCACACAATGTTCTGCACAATGACTATTTAGGTGATGATGATGATGTATGACACAAAAGTGTCCTGCACAATTCCTCCCATAGAGTGATGCTAGATTTCCACACAGACACTCACATACACACAAGATAAGTTTATTAACTACACAGAATGATGATTATTGACTATTCATTAAATGGAAGTGGATCATCATAGAGGTCTTCATTGTTGTTGTTTTCATGTTGAGTGGGTGGGTTTTCATGGGGTGGGTCTTGCTGTCTCAGGGGGTAGCAGAGGTGGTAGAGAGGGGACAGGAGATGCAGGCAGACCTGATGTATCTTTACAGAAATATGCTATAATTTGTCGGACATTTTTGCTTTTTCATTTCTCCAAAAATGGTTCTATACGGTACCAACCCTTCTTCCACCATTTGCTTTGGTTGCAGTACCCATATCATAAAAGTTCAGGTCACAAAAGTAGTTAAAAGCAGTTTGGAATAATCAGAAGATTTCTGTCAGATTGTTTAATATCAATTCGATTTCTGGGACTGCTTCTCTATGTCTTCTTTCTCACCATCAGGCACAGGTTTGGACGCACTTATCAAGTCTGTTAATTCCCCCAGTGTGGTGTCTATTAGCTCTTGACTTTTTCTGAGACCCATACCTTGAGAGCTTTTACCACCCCCCACCTTTTTTTTGCCATATCTACAATATTTTTTCATAATTTATTTGATTGTCTCTGTCATAAATCCTGTGAAGTTACTTGCAACATCTGGACACAGTTTTCTCCAGCAGGAATTTATTGTTTGAGGCTTGATTGTTTTCATGATTTTTTCTATAATGATGGCTCCTTTAATGGTGTAATCCTTCCAGACTTTGATGATCTCTCTGCCAGGATTCTCTTCCATAGCATTGACAATCCTTTCCACAGAGTACCATGTGAAATGAGGCTTTAAGTTCCTTATGACCTTTAGATATGGAAGCTGAGAAGGAAATATTGCATTTGGGGGCAAGTAGACCACTTTGACACCTTCAGTGTTGAGCTCATAGTGTTCTGGGTGGCCAGGAATACTATCCAATATCAAAAGAACTTTAAAAGGAAGTTCTTACTGGCAAGACACTTCCTGACTTCAGAGACAAAACATCAATGGAACCAACCCAGAAAGAGTGTTCTCATTGTCCAGGCCTTCTTCTAGTGCAGTCAGAAGATGAGCAGCTGGTATTTATCTGTTCCCTTCAAGGCTCAAGGGTTAACAGCTTTATAGCAAGGGCAGTCCTGATCATAAACCTGATTGCATTTGCACAAAAGAGTAGAGTTAGCCTATCCCTTCCTGCCTTAAATTCCAGTACTTGCTTCACTTCCTACTAATAGATGTCCTTTGTGACATTTCTTTTTCCCAGAATAGGGCACTTTTCATCTGCACTAAAAACCTGTTCAGGCAGACATCCTTTCTCCTCAGTGATTTTAATGGTGTCTGGGAACTCATCTGCTGCCTCTTGGCTGGCAGAGATGCTTCTCCTGTTATCTTGACATTTTTTAAGCTCAACCTTTTTCTAAAATTATCAAACCATCCTTTACTAGTATTAAATTCCCCAGATTTAGATTATTCACCTGCCTTTTGCTTTAAGTTGTCACATGACTTCTCTTTTTCTCAAATTATATTTGAGTCAACAGGTATGCCTTTTCTATAATAATTCTGCACCCATATTAAAGCTGCATTTTTTATTTGAGATAAAAAGTTATGTTGCAAAAAGAGCAAGGTTTTTATACCTCCTGGTATAGCTGCAGCGACAGTTGACAAATTTCCTTTTCCTTTATTTTACAGTGGTCCTTACTTTGGACTCATTTATTTTGAAATGGTGGGCAACCACTGTCACAGACCTCAATCTATGATACATATCAAGCAATTCGACTTTTTTTTTTTGTAATGTAGTGACATTTCTCTGTTTCTTGGGACCACTTACAGAAATACTAGTGGCACCTCATATGGGTCCCATAATGTTATTCAAAGTTCACAATATTGCACTAAACACTCTAAAAAATATAGGAGAACCACAAGAGATCACTTTTTACTGTGCTATGCAATTTACTGGAGAGATGAACTACTCAGATGGAGATGATGAGCATCACAGGGCATTTTAAGCGTATACTCACAATACTTGAGCTCACCACAATAGCAATAGGAGGTGGATTCAAAATTATTAAAGTAGGATACTATGAATTCAGTTAATTTTATGTAGTTATGATTTAATATTGCATCTTTGCACTTGCTTACATTTCTCTCAACTTCAAATGATGCCATATATAAGATCTGTAAGTGTTTGTGTGCATAAGTTTTGATGAACTAATTTTTAAAATAGATTTGTGTCTTTTACGGCAGTAACTTATATCTAGAATCTACATATATTTTGTACATTCATGACGTACCTAACTTTTCTTAATTTTTTTGATATCCTATGCTATGCAACCTGTGTGTTTTTTAACTTGTTTCAAATGTCAAAAAAATTTTACAGTATGTTTATTGAAAAAATTTGCATATAAATGGATCCAAATAGTTCAAATTCATGTTGCTCAAGGGCTAGCTGTATATTCTTTTTTTTAATTTTTAAAAAAAATTTTAAATGTTTATTTATTTATTTTTGAGAGAGAGAGAGAGAGAGAGTGCACACGCATGTGAGGGGGAGGGGCAGAGAGAGAGGAAAACACAGAATTCGAAGCAGGCTTCAGGCTCTGAGCTGTCAGCACAGAGACCGATGTGAGGCTCAAACTCACGAACCGTGAGATCATGACCTGAGCCAATGTCATACCCTCAACCGACTGAGCCACCCAGGTGCCCCAAGGGCTAACTGTATATTCTTAAATATGGTATGCAGAGAGACATTGAAGAATTACTGTTGCTTGTCAGTTGGATATCTATTGTACAATGTGTAAGCTCCGTTCAAACACTAACACACTATATTCTCCTGAATAGAGAGGCACAGTTAATGTGCAAGGAATTATAGGTTATTTTCCCTCAAAGAATTTGTAATCTAGGAAATTGTAAAAAATAAGGTATTTTCCCCTTGTCATAGTAGCGAGTGTTTCCTTGTCCTTTATGAAAAGATGATTGGGGAGAGGATATTAAGGTATAAATATAATATGCTAAAATATGTTCATATTTTACCTGCATATTGAATCTTCTATACAATGTGGCAGATGTGGACATGACCATCATACAAATTTCTTGGAGAAACTGGAGGTAGAGACCACATGGTTAGATTTATGTTTGGGGAAATTATTTCTACCTGCTTTATAGAGAATTGATTGGGAGTTGGGCATGGTTTGCAGGTAAAAAAACAAAAAAACAAAAAAAACCCCACCACCACCAACAACAACAACAACAACAAAACTCCTACTAGAACACAGTCATGCCTGACTGGTAAATGTAGTAGAAGGTTTGGATAAAGGGAGTGGCTGTGAAATGAAGAAGATTGATAGAGTTAAGAAACATTTTGTAAGTAGAATTACTACAACTTGCGTATGTAATAGACCTGCAAAATGAGAGAAAGAAGGTGATTTATATGTTTGGGTTTGAAACACAGTCATGCCTGACTGGTAATGTAGTAGAAGGTTTGGATAAAGGGAGTGGCTGTGAAATGAAGAAGATTGATAGAGTTAAGAAACATTTTGGAAGTAGAATTACTACAACTTGCGTATGTAATAGACCTGCAAAATGAGAGAAAGATGGTGATACACCTTATTGTCAGTGAGACTACTGGAAGGTGAGCAGGTTTGTGGAAAGAAGACATGAACCTGAAAGCCCTACATGAAGCCCACAAATAATGATCTCAAGTAAAGGGTTTGCTACCCCATTTAGTTCTCAGAGCAGAGGTCTGGATGAAGACATTTACCATGGAATTGTTAACATATATCAACGGACTTTTTAGCCTAGGAATAAGTGACTTTAAAGAAAGAGTATATATAGAAATAAGAAAGAGTCTAGAAATGAGCCATGAGGATTCCAGGGTGTAAATGCTAATGCAGAGGAAGAGAAACCAGCAAAAGAGTGGCCTGTGAGTTAAAAGGAAATCAGAAATATACTGAAAAGAAGTGGCCAACCATATTGAAGGTATTATTCAATGGGGAAATTGGGGGTGGCAAACTATCTATAACTAATGCACTTTGCTGTCACAGTTTGCATCGTATACCTCAATGGACAAGAAAGAATAAATAGAAACAAAATTGCAGCAGTTCTGCCCGTCATCAACACATGATATTAGGGTTCATCGCTGTAGGGCCGCTTTGGCCATGGGGAAAAATAAAAGGAAATTATTAACATTTTCCATGAATACAACTTGTTATTAATGTGTTAGTACTTTTATTTATTTTTTTAAGTTTTTTAAAATCTTTTTTTTAATGTTTATTTTTTTTAAATTTTATTTTATTTTATTTTTTTTAAACTTTATAGTTTATTGTCAGGTTGGTTTCCATATAACACCAAGTGCTCTTCCCCACAAGTGACCTCTACCAAGACCATCACCCCCCTTTACCTTTCCCCCTTCCCCTTCCCCCCTCAGTTTATTTTCAGGATTCAAGAGTCTCTCGTGTTTTGTCTCCCTCCCTCTCCCTAACTCTTTTTCCTCCTTCCCCTCCCCATGGTCCTCTGTTGGGTTTCTCCTGTTAGACCTATGAGTGCAAACATATGGTATCTGTCCTTCTCCACCTGACTTATTTCGCTGAGCATGACACCCTCGAGGTCCATCCACTTTGCTACGAATGGCCAGATTTCATTCTTTCTCATGGCCATGTAATATTCCATTGTATAGATGAACCACATCTTCCTAATCCATTC
>CM053576.1:49436415-49498511 GCA_028646485.1 Cryptoprocta ferox | reverse complement strand
ACCGGGACCCGCCCGTCCCCTAATTTCCCAGATCACAGTCACTCACTCAGGCATCTTTGAGGTTGTCTTCTTTCTGGCGTCTGTTTCTTCTTTCCCCCACTTGCAAATCCAAGTTTTATCCCTTCAGTCCTTCTCAGTTCAATCCATACGGGCGTGCGCGGATTACAGAGCTCCCTGCTCTTCCGCCATCTTGTCCTCCCTCTCCTAATGTGTTAGTACTTTTAAAAGTTAACAGTACTTTTATAATAAAAATTACTTTATTGGTATTTTTTGTATTTTTTAATTGAAGCATAATTGACAAACATTATATCAGTTTTGGATGTACAACATAATGATTTAATATCTGTATATTTTGCAAAATTATTACCACATAATTCTAGTTAACATATATCACCATTTAAAGGGATGGAATTGCTTTATTTTATGATGAGGAGTTTTAAGATCTAATCTCTTAGCAACTCTCAAATATGCAGTCAGTATTACTAACTATAGTCACCATGCTGTACATGACATCCCCAGGACTTATTTCTTTTATTACTGGAAGTTTATACCTTTTGACTCCTTTTATTCATTTCCTTCACCCCCATCTCCCATCTCTGGCAACCATCAATCTGTTCTCTGTATCTATGAGCATGTTTTGGGGTTTTTTTCCCCTTTATATTCTACATATAAGTGAGATCATATGGTATTTGTCTTTCTCTGACTTATTTCATTTAGTTTGATGTCCTCAGGATCCATCCATGGTTTTAAAAATGGCAATATTACATTCTTTTTTATGTCTGAATAGTATACCTGTGTGTGTGTGTGTGTGTGTGTGTGTGTGTAATTTCTTTATACATTCATCCATTGATGGACACTTATGTCCATATTTTGGCTATTGTAAGTAATGCTGCAATGAATAAAGGGATGCTTCTGTGGTTATGAGTTTAGTGTTTTCACTTCCTTCAGATAAATATCCAGAAGTACAATTTCTGGATTATATGGTAAATTTATTTTTAATTTTTTGAGAAACTTCCATACTATTTTCCATAATGGCTGAACCAATGTACATTCCCACCACAAATGTTCCCTTTTCTCCACATCTTCACCAGAATCTGTTATATTGTGTCTTTTTTGATGATGCCCATTCTAACAGATGTGAGGTGATCTCTCACTGTCGTTTTGATTTGTATTTCCCTGGTGGTTAGTGAAGGTGAGTATCTTTTCATATATCTGTTGGCCATCTGTATGTCTGTTTTGTAACAATATCTATTCAGATCCTCTGCCCATTTTTAAGTTGGATTGTATGGATGTTCTGGTATTGAGTTATAGGAGTTCTTTATATATTTTTGATATTAACTCTGTACCAAATATATGATTTGCAATTTTTTCTCCCATTCAATATGCTGCCTTTTCATTTTGTTGATGTTTTCCTTTGCCATGCAGAAACGTTTTAGTTTGATGTAATCTCACTTGTTTATTATTGTTTTTGTTGCCTTTGCTTCTAGTGTCACATCCAAGATTTGTCACCAAGAACTTACCTACATTTTCTTCTGGGAGTTGTATTGTTTCTGGTCTTACATTAAAAATCTCCAAGGCATTTTGAATTGATTATGTCTATGGTGTAACACAGTGGTCCAGTTTCATTCTGTTGCATGTGGCTGTCTAGGTTTCCCAACATCATTTATTAAAGAAATTGTCCTTTCCCCCATTATATATTCCTTCAACTTGGTCATAAATTAATTGACTATATGTGCAAAGGTTTATTTATAGACTCTCTATTCTGATTCATTGATCTGTGTGTCTGTTTTTGCCAATGCCATACTATTCTGAATACAGTTTTGTAATATAGATTAAAACCAGGTAGTGTGATGCCTCCAGTTTTGTTGTTCTTTCTCAAAATTGCTTTGGTAATTCAGGATCTTCTGTGGTTCCATACAAATTTTTGGATTATTTATTCTACTTCTGTGTAAAATACCATTGGAATTTTGATAGGGATTGCATTGAATCTTTAGATTCTTTTGGATTGTATGGACATTTTAACAATACTCATTATTCAAATCCCTAAGTATGGAATATCTTTCCATTTATTTGTGTCTTTTTCACTTTCTTTCATTGAGGTCTTACAGTTTTCAGTGTATAGATCTTTCACCTCCTTGGTTAAATTTATTCCTAGATATTTCATTTTGTTAATGCAATTGAAAATGAAATAGTTTTCTTTATTTCTCTTTTTGATAGTTTGTCATTAGTGTATAGAAATGCAACAGATTTTTGTACACTGATTTTGTATTTTGCAACTTTACTGAATTCATTTATTCTACAAGTTTTGGAGTAGGGTCTTTAAGATTTTCATATAGAATATCATGTCATCTGCAAATGATAACTTTACTTCTTCCTTTCTAATTTGAATACTATTTATTTATTTATTTATTTATTTATTTATTTATTTATTTATTTTTGCCTACTCACTCTGTTTAGGACTTTCAATACTATGTTGAATATATGTGGAAAGAGTGGGCATCCTTGTCTTATTCCTGATCTTCAAGGAAGAGCTGTCAACTTCTCTTCAGAGAGTATGATGTTAGTTGTAAGCTTCCCATATATGGCTTTTGTTAAAGTAAGGTACCTTCCCTTTGTATCCAGTTTAAGCGTTTTTGTATTAAATAAATGTTTAATTTTGTCATATGCTTTTTCTGCCTCTGTTGAGATAATCATATGATTTTTATCCTTCATATTTGTTAATTTACTATATCATATTTATTGATTTGCAGATGTTTAATCATACTTGGACCCCTCAGGTAAATCCCTCTTGATCATGGTTTATGATCCTTTTAATGTATTTTTGAATTGGTTTGCTAATATTTTGTAAGGATTTTTGCATCTACTTTCATTAGAGATACTGGTTGGTAATTTTCTTTTCTTGTAGTGTCCTTGTTTGGTTTTGGTATCAAAGAAATGCTGTCCTTGTAAAATGAATTTAGAAGTGTTCCATCCTCGTCTATTTTTTGGAGGAGTTAGAGAAGGATGTGTATTAATTTTTCTTTGAATATTTGCTAGAATTTACCAGTAATATCATCTGGACCTTGACTTTTGTTGAAAGATTTTTGATGACTGTTCAATCTCCTTACCAGTAATTGGTCTGTTGAGATTTTCTATTTTTTCCTTATTCAGTATTGATAGAGTGTACATTTCTAGCAATTTATCTATTTTTTTCTAAGATGCCCAATTTGTTGGCTTACAATTGTTCATAGTTGCTCTTAAGTTCCTTTGTATTTCTGTGGCACCAGTTGTGACCTCTCCTCTTTCAATTCTGATTTTATTTGAGCCCTCTCTCCTTTTCCTGGGGAATCTAGCTAAAGGTTTGTCAAGTCTGTTTATCTTTCCAAAAACCCAGCACTTAGTTTCACTGTCTTTTTCTATTGTTTTTTAATCTCTAGTTCATTTATTTCCACTCTGATATTTGTTGTTTCCTTCATCTTCCTAACTTTTGGCTTCGTTTGTTCTTCCCTTTCTAGTTTCTTGAGGTGTAAATTTAGATTGTTTGAGATTTTTATTATTTCTAGAGGAAGGCATTTATTGTTATGAACTTCCCTCTTAGAACTGCTTTTGTTGTATCCCATACATTTTGGTATGATGTATTTCCATTTTCATTTGTCTCAAGATTTTTTTTTTGTTTTCTCTTTTGATTTTTGTATTGTACCACTGATTGTTCAGTAGCATGTTGTTTAATATCCACATATTTGCGAATTTTCCATTTTTTTTGTATTGATTTCTAGTTTCATACCACATCTGTGGTTAGAAAAGATAGTTGATATGATTTCAATATTCTTAAATTTGTTAAGACTTGTTTTGTGGCCTAACATATAATCTATCCTGGGTAATACTTGGGAAATATATATATTCTGTTGCTTTAGGATGGAATGTTTTATATATATACACATATATGTATATACATATATGAACATTTTCTTATTGGTTGTTTGTCTGGATAATCTATATTGATGTAAGTGAGGTGTTAAATTTTACAATATTATTTTAGTGCTATTACTCCCTTTAAGTCTCTTAATATTTGCTTTATATATTTAGTTGTTTATATTGTTATTTTTCTTTTTTTTTTATTTTAAAGAGATAGGATAAGAGAGAAGGAGCAAGTGGGGAGAGGGGCAGAAGAAGAGAGAGAGAGTGTCTTAAGTAGGCTTCACACTCAGCACAGAGCCCAACATGGGCTTGTTTTCACAACCATGAGATTAAGATCTGAGCCAAAATCACGAGTTGGAAGCTTAATCGATTGAGCTTCCCGTGCACCCCATATTGTTATTTTTTAAGAACAGACTTTTCTAATCTTTTGAGCACTGTCGCAATGCTTCCTTTGCTAAAAGAAACAAATCCTGTCTTAACTTCTAATCCCACCAAGATGGAGTAACCTCATTTCTTCCAGGTCCTTCATTTATGACTAAAAATGCTGAACAGGACACATTAAATGAGCATCGGAAGAAGCTAAAAGTTGGAAAAAGATGGGCTGAATTTGAAGAGCTACATGAACTTGAATTCCTTAGGTTTCCTTGTCACACCCATATGTCCTGGACAGGGTATTGCAGAGCCTCCAACTGAAACTACCAATATGAAAGACAAAACACCTCCAAGAAGAGGCTATTCAAAGGTCTTGGAAAGAATAGTCTAATAACAGAGAACCTTTTCCACCTTCCTCCAAACAAACACCAGCAGAAAACCACACATGGTTTTAGTGGGACTGAGAGGAAGTTGCTCTTCCTCCTGGCTCCCCAGACAGAGCATGGCACTGGGCTCCTTTGCCAGTGTGTTGGTGGGGCTGGGCAGTAAGCTGATCTTTCCACCCTAGTCTGGTAGAACAGGTAGTGCTCTGATAACACTGTCAAGGATGTATCAGCAGAGTGTGAGAGCCAGCTGAGTAACCACTTCTACCCAGCAGCAGGGAGACGTATTCAGGCTGCATGAGGTACTAAGCTTCACTCCTCATGTCAGTCAAACTTTGTGGGGAGTTGAGCTTCTGCCCCAGCCCTGCAACAACAAATTGGTATGGTTTATGTCAGGCTCTTCCCCCTTCCTGGCAGCAGCAGGACTCAAAGAGAGGTTGTTCTTCCTGAGGGCCAGTGACATGGTGCTAGTTGATGCTGCTTTCATTCAGAAGAGATCCAGCAGACTGGAGAAGGGAGATGATCCTCCACACACCTGTTTGCACCAAGGCAGCAGGAGTCTGTTCTCCATGTTGCTAGTTAGGGTGATGTTGGCAAAGTCCAGTGGGAAGCTGAGAATGTACACCCACTGATCCTCACACTGCACCTCAACAGTGAGACAGCTCAAAAATGAATATTAAATAACATCAATATTCTCTTAACATAATATTCAATATGTCCAAATCACTTCTCCGACCAGGACTAGCATCTAGAATAATAAAGAACCCTTAAAATCAACAATCAAAGATCACCAATACATTGAAAAATCATTCATCTTACCAAGAACCAAGAAAATTACAACCTGAATGAGAAAATATAATCAACTGATGCCAACATCAAGATGAATCAGATGATAGAATTATACCAAGGATTTTAAAGCACCCATATAAACAGCTTCAACATAAAGCAAATTTTGGTATCCTTCCAAAGTTAAGTTGATATCAATTCAAACTACATTATTAGAAATTTAGGATGTTAATTATAATCTCCAGGATAACTACTAAGAAAATACATTAAAATATACAGAAAAGGGGAAAAGGAAGGAATCAAAATGGTTGACACAAGAAAAAGTTAAACACAAAAAGGGACAGCAATGGAGGGATTGAGGAATAAAAAGATATAAGACAAATAGGAAGCAAAACAAAATGGCACAGTTAAATCCTGTATTAGTCAGGGTCCTCCAGAGAAACAGAACCAATAGAAGGTATATATAAAAACAGATTTATGGTAAAAAATTGGTCCATGCAATTATGGAGGCTGCAAAGCCCTGAGATCTGTAGTCAACATGCTGGAGACTCAGGACAGCCAGTGGTGTAGGTTGTGGTATGAAAGTCAACCAACTCGTGACCCCAGAGGAGCCAGTGCTTCAGTCGGAGATGGAAGGCAGGAAAAGACCAATGTCTTTTATGCAAGGACGATTTTGTGAAATTTACTATTTTGTCTGAGTAATTTGTGAGACATGCTGAAGGCTGCATAACTTCAACGTTGAGAAACATGTAACCAGATTTTTCTTAAAAAGTCATGCAGCATCTTAAAAAAATAGCAACACTCCGCCAAACAGCTTCCAGTGACATCCATACAAAGGAAGAATATGAAAACTACTTTTCCCACCTTATCATCTAGGTTTTCTCATAATGCACTTTTATTTTAAGCTTAGCTAATGCAAATCAGCGATTCACTGCTGAAAGGCTCACAAATATCCTTCATAAAATATTGCGTTGATTTAGTATGAATCCTGCAGCAACATCTTCTCCCATCAAGACTGAGTCTATTAAAAGTTGTTCAGGCTGACCTCTTACAAAGACAATTACTAGGGAAGTAACTCCCTGTGACAATTCATGTCTTTACATTCATTTCTGAGAAGCATCATTTTCTAAGGCAAGAAAAAGGTACCCTGTCATCAACATGAACTTCCTATCTGAGAAGTGATTTCACAGTCTTTCTTTTCAAATGTACTAATAGTGGCTGGTCCCCATGCCCATTACTAAATGCTTTAATTGCAGACAAATGGAGAAAGAAAATGATATCCTTGTTTCCTTCTTCCAAAATGATTGGTATTAGTAAAACATCCTGAAATAAGTGTATGTCTACAGGGTTACTGCAAGTTCATTTGTATTCATATGAAAGTCACTTGGATTTTCTTTGATTTCCAGTAACTTCCTTTAGGTAAATGCCTGGAGGTAAACACTTGCAGACCCAGGCATTGTCTATACCACAGCAGGTATGGTCAGCAACCTTGTCTGCCAGTGAAATCCATTGACCACCACACCCTGCCCCCAATGTGACTCTCATCTCCACTGAAATCATACTATATGGTAAGAAGAATTCAATTTCATAATTGTGCTAATGTTTAATCCTGTATTGAACAAAAAACTGTAATCTGTACAAATGAGATCCGCATTCTGAAAGTGGAAATGTCTGTGTCAAAAAAACCCCAATAATACTAGCAAGCAAAATGTGAGATTTGCTGACCTGGGTCCCTTTGTTGTTATTGATGCCAGCTAGAATGCCCACTGGCCCTTCCACCTACAAGCTGGTGTTGACCAAAGGGGTGAATATAGTCCATTGCCTCCATATTCCACCCAGTTGTTGCCAGCCCTCTGGGCTGCCTTCCTTGTCAGTCCCTCAGTGGGTGCCACATGCATGAACATCATTGTCTTCTCAAACCAATGAGAAAATGATCTAATAATCTCTGCCTTGAAACAGAAAAATCAAGAGTATATCTTCAAGATGAATCAGTTTAGAAAGACACAGATTAAATAACTTAGTCAAAGACATAAACCACGAAGTGGTGGAGAAATTCCAGAAACCAATTTGCCTGCCTCCTCACCTTCTGTTCTTCTCAATAATGCCTAGTCTTGGCTGATAGCATCTTATTTATTTCTCATGTTGGTATTTACTTTTAACTTTTGTTATTTCTAAACACATTTATTCTATAGTTTCTGTCTACGTTACTTTCATTATCTGAAATTCTTGGGACATTACCTCCTGTTATTTGTTGTTTGTGATGATTCTTGCTTATTGTGGTGTGTGCCCTTATATTTTATAATTTTGGATTGTGAATACATTTTCAGTAAGGTTCTATTTGTGGAATCGTATGCCACCTGGATTCAAAATGTATGGCTCCAAATAAATTGTGTGTTTGCCTTTGTAGACACCTCAGTGGTGTTTCTAGCCTTTTATATTACCTTTTCATTTGGGAAATTTGAGATTATAAGATAATATAAATTCAAACTTTAAACCCATCTTTATGGGAAACTTATGATTACAGATTTTTAGGTAGAGTATGAATATATTTTTGCACCGAACTCAATTATGATAAATAAATAAGCTTTCACATTTTTCCTTTCTTACTTTTTTTTAAATCACAAAGTTTTTTTTAATCTTTATTTTATCTTATTTTATTTCTTTTGAAGTAGTCTTTGATAAGGGACATAAGCAAGCTGAGGGCAAAATACAAGCTAGCACACCCAACCCCCCATCCCAAGTAGGATATGTGTGATATTCCCCAGGCACTCTTGACTGCCCGAGGACAAAGGAAAGGAAAGGAAACCAATGGCTAATTGATAGAGTCATACAGGATATGAGTTCTCATCAGTTTATGAATATCTTAGTAAATTACAAGAAAAAGGCAATCTTATTATTAGCCTAATCTCCAGAAACCTATAGACTCCATTTCCTAGAGCCCCAACATCACCTCTCCATAGTGATGTGGGGAACAAAGGCAAGAAGAAAATGGTAAGTAAAATTAAATTTTCTTATAACCTGCAGCCCATTGACAGCTATTTGAGGCAGGCAGAGTAAAACTTTTCTCCAGGAACTCCCTACTCTCTTACTTTTAATGCTTTACTAGAGGGAAAACCAAACTTAGCTTGACAATAGCAAGGCCTAAAGTATCTTAGGAGTCCTCTTTAGCATATCAAAGTCCCTCTGGAGGCCTCACAGTTGACTTTACCTCCCCAACTTTAGAGTATATAAGGAGCCATTCTTCACAACCCTAGTGCAGCTCTTTGTGCCCATGGATCCTGTCCCTGTACTTTAATAAAATATTTTGCACCAAAGACCCCTTCAAGAATTTTTTCTTGGTTGTCAGCTCCAGACTACCCATCACCCCAAACTTCATCTGTCTTCACATCTAATATGGAACCCAATGTGGGGCTTGAACTCACAACCCTGAGATCAAGACCTCAGCTGAGATCAAGAGTTGGACACTTAACCAACTGAGTCACCCAAACACCCCAATAACCTACATTTTCTCCTTTCTTCAATGAGCAATTTCTTTTTATTTAAGACTTCAATTTTAAGGCCTGGGCTAATGCAAGTTTCACAGTTCCAGTCCTCAATTTGATTGTGCACATTTCTTTTAATGGCCATTAAATATATGCTTCCTGGTTATTGAAATGACAAAATTCCCAGGGCAGCTGTGGCTTGGTACCCACTGACCATTGTTCATAGTTTTCTCCTTGCTTTGGGCCCTTGGGAATTCCTCTTTATTTTCCTATAAGTTCACCTCTGCCTTTAAAAGTATATTTGCTGCATTGCATCCAGCTCCTCTAGGTGTTTTGGTAGCAGGAATATTTCAGATTACCTAACTGGCCAACTTGTTTATGTAGTTGTCCTACCATTTATCCTTCACCACATGCACATATACACACTCGACCCAAACTGTTGCGTCTTTACTCTGTGTTTTCTAATGGTAAGATATCCCAGAAATAATTTATATTTATTTGATGATCAATCATCCATCTTAGGCATTGTTTAGACAGTTTCCTCTTCTGTATATACTTCCATTTTATAGCTCACTGATACCTCCTCCAGAGGAATAATGAGAAAGGAATGAGATAATCATTGATAAGTCTCATCTTATCAGAACTAGTAAAAAAAAATGGCAGCAGAACTCGAACAAGAGTTTGGCAAACTATCTGAAGGTCAAGTCATCTTGTTTCTTTATTTTTAGCTCTAAGTTATTTAGAAATCACTAAATCTCTTTAGCATAGGTAAATCTTTCATTATGCTTGTGTGTCTCTCTATTCTGTTCATTGCACCTGTCCAAGATAAAAACATGTCTCATTAATGGACCCATGAGAAAAGAAAACAGGTTATCTTTGCTTTTTGTGCATTGAGAGGAGGAAGAACCACTTTAACCCTGGATTGCAGAGAGATGGTTGGCCTTTAGGAGACATGTAGAAACAACGAAATGCCTTTGTACTCTATTTATAAAGTGACTGAAGGGGTGAAATGGCAGTCAGAGACCTGACATGTGGTTGCACTTAGACCATGTCATTAAGAAATTAATTTTCCCCTCAGGAATGCTGAGTCTTGACCCTAATGGGCCCTGCTCGGCACAGATATAATCAGAGGGTTATGGAGGTCCATGATGCAGAAGGACAGAAAAACTCAACATGTCTCAGTCATAAAGAGCTTGTGGTTCTGTTTTCCAGTTTAAAAAGGCTGCCTGTGTCATCTCCATAATAGCTGGTCCTGGCTCCTGAGGCTCTTTGATGTATTTCCATCTCACCTCTCCCTCGTTCTTGGGTACCATCAATTTCATCTTCTGAACTTATGTCTTCAACATTACCCCTTCTTGGTTTATAAACAACTCTTAGAATTTTAGGGTTTTTAAATTTTGTTTTGTTTTGTGATGTTCTTTCATTTCTGAAAACAATACCTCTCAAAGTTCAATATCTATGCCTGAGGTTTTCATTTAGATCTCTTGTTTTACTTTTAACCATAAGCACCCCAGGCAATTCCGATGCAGATGGATTTCTGAAAGTCTTTAAGAAACACTGCACTTCTACATGTCTACAATGAAATTAAAATATAATTTTAAATTAAAAAATAAATAAATTAACCAGAACACTTCTGATCTTAAAATCATCACAAAATGTCACAAAGAGTATCATAAATGGTGATTGAAGTAGAAACTATTGCATTTCTCCATCTTGAGCAACTGGTTGAGTCTCATGAGAAATGAATTGTAGTTTTCTCCTCAGTGTTAGTTTGAAGTCAGTGCCCAGAAAGGCATTTCTAATAAAATCACTGAATTTTGGTTTGGCAAGGAGTCAGGGATGGGACATTCTGACCTTGTGAAGGAAATTCCAAGCAGCTTGATTATAACCTCCACTTGCTCCTCAGGAAAATAATTGTGATATTTACTACATGCCTAGAATAAGTTGAATTTGCACATAATAAAACAACGATCATTAACTGAACATGGGATATATACCACAGAGTATATTATATATAATATAATTTGATGTTCACCACAGAACAAAATATCAATACCTTTGTTTTATAGGTAATGACCATCAACAGTTGTAAAGCAATGTTCCATGTCTTATTCTAAGTACTTTATATATATTAATCCTTTTATCCTGCAAGACAACTACATGGGATATTCTATTACTATTTCCATATTTCCAGGTGGGAAAGCAAAGCTAAGAGAGGTTCAACAACTTGCCCAAGGTTATACAGCTAATAAATGGGTGGGGGTCAGGGGGACGAGAAAGGATTTAAGCCCAAGCTATATCCAGCTCTAGATTCTGTATCTAGCTGTTGAAGTGGTTGGTCTCAAGCCAAAAACTGTATCCTATATCAGAACCAAAGGATCTGTGAGAGCACACAGTGCTAGGCCCCATGCTGGGGTTTCTCATGCAGGAGGCCTAGGTGGTGCCTGGGAATTTGCATCCCTAATGAGTTCTCAGATGATCCTCTCTTCCAAGAGTCACACTTTGAGAACCTCTCTACTAGACTACATTGTTTATCAGATTTTCTAAACCTGTCTTCTGAATTCTGGAGCAAAGGTACCTTCTGAGAATAAACCCATCACAGGTTGGGGTCACAGTCTTCCACATGCCTACCCTCACTTCAGACACCAGCCACCAGCTTGAGGTTCTCAGGGCCAACCTCACTTCTGACCAACAGGATAGAAATTGAAGGGTTCTCCACTCACTGATGTTCAGCAACTCACTAGAATGACCCATGGAACTCAGGAAAGTGCTGTACTTGTGATTACAACTTTATTATATGGAAAAGAATTCAATTCAGGACCATTGAAGGGAAGAGATGCTTTCAGTGAGGTCTAAGAATTCCTAAACACAAAGTTTCTAGTACCTCCTTCCTGTGGAATCAGTACACATCACCTTCCTATCACATCAGTGTGAATAATACCATGGAGTCTCATCAACCAGAGATGCACATTTGAGCCTTGGTGTCCAGAGATTTGGGGTTTCATTATGTAAGTATGATTGATTGAACTATCGATTGTGACTGAACTCAATCTCTTCAGCCCCTGCCCTTCCCCCAAGGTTGGACTGCTATTGCTATTATGTGGCTCAAAACCCCTACCCTCAAATCACATAGCCCAGCCCAGCCCACCCAGCCCCATCCTGAGTCACCTCCTGCAAATAAGCTATCAGGGTCCACCATGAATTACACACATTTATGTCACTCAGGAAGCTCCAAGGATTTAGAGAGAGACTACCTCCCTCCCAGGAACTGAGGACTGAGGCCAGCCAGTCTTTATTTCACAGGACTAGCCAAAGTCAGACCTTCAGCCACAAGCTAGCAAGTGTCAGATTAAGTTGCCCAAAGTTAAGACATGTTTAGTGCCATGGTCATGACTTGAACCTATGTTTTTCCATCATGATAGTTGGGCTCATATTTGTTATATTTTTAAATTCCTATTATCTTTTTATTGTAGTGGAAATGCATTGTTATTAGTGAAATAGGTGATAATAAGGAGTCTGGGTGGGAGGGAAAAGTGCAAATTTGGAGAATTATAAATTGCCCCTGACAAGACTTACACTGAATTTTTTTAAAAGTATTTCTCCTGGGTGACTCAGTCTGTTAAGTGCTCAACTTCGGCTCAGATCATGATCTCACAGTTTGTGAGTTTGAGATCTGCATCCTGCTCTGTGCTGACAGTTCAGAGCCTGAAGTCTGCTTCAGATTCTGTATTTCCTTCTCTCTCTCTGCCCCTCCCCTGCTCTCTCTCTGTCTATGTCTCTCAAATATAAATAAACATTAAAAAATTTTAAAGTATTTACTTCCTGTCTACCTCAGAGGATAAACCTTTCTCACTGCCTATTTTTTTTTTCCTACCTGGGCAGCTCTAACAACACTGCAACTGGTTAACACATTACGTGCAATTTTAATTAACATAATTATCACCAGCAAATATCCGTCTTACCCTATTTCACAGCACTGCTATATATAAATCAAGTGAAGCCCATCTGTGATCTGTGTTGAGTGGGGCTTCCAAATGTTAGTACAATAGATTCAAGAGCTAATTATGAGTGGCCTATATCTCAGAGTGGCAGCCTGCTTCTCTAGTGCAATTATTTTCCCTTTCAGTGTCATGATAAAATATAGATAAAATATGAGGAAGTAATAAAGGCTAACATTTATTGTGTACTTACTTTGTTCCAGGGCCTGTATTTCAAATTTCTACCTCATCCAAAGATCACAACCATAACAGGAGGGAATACTATTATTGTCCTCATTTTCCTAACAAGGAGGCAAAAGCATGGAGAGGTTAAGAAAAAGGTCAAAGTTACACATCTTGTAAATAGCAGAACCAGGATGTAAACCCATGTGGCATGGCTCTGGAACCCACATTCTTAACCACAGTGTCTACTGTCTCCACTAATATCAAGACCCCCATGCTTTCATTAGTGCCATAAAGTAATTCTCTTCATACTTGTGTTGCGTTGTTTTACTTATTATGCTCTCTGTAGTAAGGAGTCCACAAGGGAAAAAACAGTGTAATGTGAAGAATGCAAAAAGAGAATCTATCCACCGATGTTTCTAAGAGCTAATATGGGTACAGTGTGTCTGCTGTCACACAGGTGGAGAGGCAAGGTCAGATCTCTATAGTCAGTCCCAGATAGTAAAGGCCATTGGCCATGAGGAACTAAGTCCATCTTATCTGCTCCTTCTTCCACGGGGCCAGACACAGTTCCTGTGAAAACAGACTTTGTTTTAATTACAAACAACATCACAAGCTGTGATATTCTGCATGAAACATGGCTGTCTTCTCGGGCTGCCATGAGAAAATACCAGACTTGGGGCATTAAACAACAGAAACTTACGTTCTCACAGTGTTGGGTTCCTGGTGTGATTCTCTTCCTAACCTGTAGATTACTACCTTTCTTTCTGTGTTTGGGGAGAGAGAAAGAGAGAGAGAGAGAGAGAATGAGAGAGAGAGAGAGAGAGAGAGAAAGCAAGCCTTCTGATCTCTCTTTTAAGGGCTCTGATCCCATAAGGGCCCCCCACCCTCCATGACCACAGCTAACGTGAATACTTCCCAAAGGTCTCATTTCCAAACACCATCACATTGGGGTTAGGGTATCAACTTACGAATTTGAAGTGGGGTCAGATTTAGCCCATAATGATACTTTTATGCAATCTTTGCCCAGTGATTTCATATTTCTGGTAAGATGTGTATGCTAAGACTACCGTGTGGCTATCACTGAAGATATTAAATTGGGGGCATCCACACCAGCTGCAGTGACAGACTGTGCATCAGAAAGCTTCAGGCAGCCTCTTTGCCAGCAGCCAGCTGTCTACATCTTCCCTCTGTGGCCTAAGGATAGGCAGATGGTCATTTAAGTATTTACTGCCTCTTACCCTAGGAAGCTTAGATTTGGAGTTTGCTCTGGGAAGCTACTGGAATATATTAGTGTGTTGATACTGTATATGCTAAAACCTGTCGAGAAACTCCACCCTGTGAAGTTTATAGGGAGGCTGAATATAAAATTTAGCTGCCTGGAACTCTTGGGGGAAAACATTAATGTTTTCATGGCTAATAAAGAAATTGTGCACAGCCATTGAGGGGTGTTATTAGAGACCATGCCTACCAGGTAATTTTTTTAAAAAAACAATCCTGAATCTTGTTTATATTATCAAGTCATGATTCTTCTTCTAACAGTGACACTTTATTAACTGTTTGTTTTAGTCTTCTGCATAGAGAATTCACTTCTGTCCTGTTAGCCCATGCCAATCCAGAGTTCGCTTTATTAAAAATGCCAGGATGTCAGAAAAATGAAACACTGGCACTCTGATAATTAAGATAAAGCTCTTGAAAAGCATTTGCTAATGTAGAAGTTCAGTAAATACAGCATGTGTTTTCTTTAAATACAGCAATCTGACAGTTGTGTGCTCTATTCACTTGGTATTAACAGCCTCCAAGTGTTTGAGATAACTAAGGCTAAGAATTCTATTACACAGTACTATAGAATCTGATCCATTGGCATCCACTGCCTCTTGGCAGGAAATCTGCAGAGGCTTCCCAATCGGGCCACGTCTTGGTGGTATGGTCTACATACCTGGCCACTGACCCTCACATGGCCCTCGCTTGGCACTGCTGAATGTGGTCACACCTCATTGGACTCGCCGCCAGCTGGGTAACTGACCAGCACTTGAAACTCAAGTCAGATGTGCTGTTCCAACATAGCTGTGTTCTGACTGGTGGATACTCACTTCTAGTTTGTTAATTATAGGTCACTTGCTTTAGCCAGTGTCATGTACAATTGTATCATTCATCTCAGTCAAAATGATGGGCTGAGTTACATTCTGATGCACAGCCCCAAGCTTAATACTTAGAGAAGTCACTATGACAAAAGCAGGTCATCAGTTGGCTGTGTTAGCCATTAGGAGGAAGATACCCTCTTAATGTTAAGTAAATTGTATCAGTTTCCAGATACAGATGACCATGTGCCCTCACTGATGTGCTTGATAAAAGTCAGGCCAGCCCTTGGATGGGTATGATTTATCCTGACAGCTGTTAACCTTCTCAAAAAGGCACATATGATGACATCGCTTGTTAGTAAGTGTTACTTAAAATACATTTTCAGGCTTGCAGCTTCCTGAAATACTGGACCTTTGGTTTACACATAATACATAATTATGTGTTCACAAGAATTCCTGGCATCTAGACTCCAATATGAAACATCAATACTTGACACAGAGACATGCCGAGTGAGAGCAGTGTTTTGCTTTCTCCCAAGAGGACACACTGAAGCTTTAGAGTCGCATACTCTACCAACTGGGCCTGCCAGGTGCCCCGACCTAGAGCCTTTCTATCTGTCCAAGTCTTACTCAATCTCATCCAGTTCTTAATAAGAATGGCTACTTGCTTTTACATTTTATGTATGTATGGTTTTCTATAGTCACATTTATTTAATAACACTTGCACAATACTTCTTATATGTCAGGCACTAAGTACTTAATAATACTATTGTGTGCAGTCTTTATTATAACCCTCTCAAGTAATTCCTGTCATCATCTCTGCCTTATAGATGACAGAACAGATCAGATATAAATAATATCTTGGCCAAGAAAAAAGAGGTAGGAAGTGGCAGAATGGGATCCATACCAAGAAGTGTGGCTCCAGAGTAAGTGGTCTTAAGCATTAGGACACTTTTCCTATTGAATCTTCCAAATAGCATCCAACCTCAAAGTACACGATGGCACTAAAATGCATCCTGCCTTCCAGTACATCCTCAGAAGACCCTTGTCACAGCAAAATTCTGCATATGAACAAGGCCCATGCTCCTGAATGTTCCATGCTGAAAGGGTTTCAGGATTCCAGGCAAGCCAATGATCCTAATAACAAGTGATGGGTTGAGTGTGGTGTGTTGTCTTAGGCTTATGTTTGTCAGACAGGAGCTACAGATTGCTTCTGTTTTAAAGTCATGGAAATTGCTGAATACATGTGACCCATGGGGCTCTGATCAACATGATCTCTGCAAAGACTATTACCAAGGAAACCCCCAAGGATGCCCTTAAAAGTAACATCTTTAAAGTCAGAAAAAGGAACACATTTATTAAGCTGATGGCAAAGCTTAATTTAATGCTACCTACTCTTTGACAAGACTATCAAGTCTTTTAATAGTGTTTCATCCTGCCATTAAATTGTTATAATTGCTCAGTATTTGACCAGATGGCAAATAATTTCTAAAGCCGGACCAGGTGTTCAAGAAGCAGAGCTAATCGCAAAACTGATGACCGTAGTGAAACTAATTTAAAATGCTGTCACAGTGGCACAGTGGTGCTTCCATGAAGACTGACCAAAAAAATAAAGAAAAATTTGATATTTCATGAATAGGAAGCTAAATAAAGGCAGGTGTGAGAAAGGAATATTTAATTCACTGGTCCTAATGCTGAGTTTTATATCAGTCAACAAACACTTTCACAGGTACAATGTCTATGTGAGCCTCTAAAGAAGGGCTGTCAATAAACATTCAAAAGAGCTCAAAATTAGTACTGGTGGTAGATAGTGTCAACCAAATAAATATCAAGTTTAGATGTAACCTTTTCTCACATCTGTGTTTCAGGCATAGAAGCATGGATTTCATGGTCACAGCTGGAAGTCAGAGTTCTTAATTCATTTTCAAAGGAATAGTTCCCACTAGGCACTCTTCCTAGGTTCCTATCCCCAGATCCTGCAGGGATGACCTCAGCAATACTTGGATGGAACCAGAAGAGGGCTTTTTTTTTTTTTTAAGATTGTCCTGAACAATACAGAGTCCTCAGAAATATATATTTTTTAACTTTATAGTTTATTGTCAGGTTGGTTTCCATATAACACCCAGTGCTCTTCCCCACAAGTGACCTCCACCATGACCATCACCCCCATTCCCCTTTCCCCCCTCCCCTTTCCACCCTCAGTTTGTTTTCAGTATTCAAGAGTCTCTCCTGCTTTGTCTCCCTCCCTCTCCCTAACTCTTTTTGCTCCTTCCCCTCCCCATGGTCCTCTGTTGGGTTTCTCCTGTTAGACCTATGAGTGCAAACATATGGTATCTGTCCTTCTCCGCCTGACTTATTTCGCTTAGCATGATACCCTCGAGGTCCATCCACTTTGCTACGAATGGCCAGATTTCATTCTTTCTCATTGCCATGTGGTATTCCATTGTATAGATAAACCACATCTTCCTAATCCATTCATCAGCTGATGGACATTTAGGCTCTTTCCATGATTTGGCTATTGTTGAAAGTGCTGCTAGAAATATCTTTTAATGCTGTTAGATTAAACTATTGGTGAACTATGGAGCACTTCACATTTTTGGTAAAGGATCATTTTAACAAAGCCAGGTTAGATTGGACTCAGGCAGCCTTGACTCCAAGGACTGGCTCTAACACTGAATGGGGCCTGGTCCGGCTTTGTAGGTGTGGATCTCCTAGCCAGGGGCCATGCTCCAAAGGGTCCCATCCTAGATCCAGTTCTCTCCTGTCACCATGTTGAAATTCTTAATAAGTTTTAACAAAGGACCCCATCTTTTCATTTTGCACTGAGCCTTGCAAATTAGGTAGCTGGTCCTGACTGGGTGAGTTATTTAATCTCTCTGAATTATAGTTTCATTACCTGTAAATTTCAGAATAATTATAGTACTCATCTCACAGAGATGATTTGAAGGAAAAATCAGGTAGTCAAGCTCCCAGCACATAGTAAGGACTCAATAGAAGCTACTGTTATTGAATTTTGTAATCATTATTTGTTGTTATTAGTATTAGTATTAGTATGAAGTTTTTTATTATTTTTAAAAAATTTTTATAATTAATTAATTAATTTTTAAATTTACATACAAGTTAGTTAGCATATAGTGCAATAAATATTTCAGGAGTAGATCCAATGATTCATGCCCTACATATAACACCCAGTGCTCATCCCAGCAACTGTCTTCCTTAATGCTCCTTTAGCCCATCCTCCCATCCACAACCCCAGCAGCAACCTTCAGTTTGTTGTCTATATTTAAGAGTCTCATGTTTTGTCCCCCTTCCTGTTTTTATATTATTTTTGCTTCCCTTCCCTTATGTTCATCTATTTTGTATCTTAAATTCCACGTATGAGTGAAGTCATATGATATTTGTCTTTCTCTGACTAATTTCATTAGCATAATATATTCTTTTTTTTTTTTTTAAACTTTATAGTTTATTGTCAGGTTGGTTTCCATATAACACCCAGTGCTCTTCCCCACAAGTGACCTCCACCAAGACTATCACCCCCCTTTACCTTTTCCCCTTCCCCTTCCCCCCTCAGTTTGTTTTCAGGATTCAAGAGTCTCTCGTGTTTTGTCTCCCTCCCTCTACCTAACCCTTTTTCCTCCTTCCCCTCCCCATGGTCCTCTGTTGGGTTTCTCCTGTTAGACCTATGAGTGCGAACATATGGTATCTGTCCTTCTCCGCCTGACTTATTTCGCTAGCATAATATATTCTAGTTCCATCCATATTGTTGCAAATGGCAAGATTTCATTCTTTTTTTATTGCTGAGTAATACTCCATTGTTTGCATATGTGTGTGTGTGTGTGTGTGTGTGTGTGTGTGTGTGTCTTTCTGTGTTTGTATGTATATATGTATACCACCATTCATCTGCCAATGGACATTTGGGTTCTTTACATAATTTGGCTATTGTTGATAGTGCTGCTGTAAACATTTGGGTGTATGTGCCCCTTCAGAACAGCACTCCTGTATCTTTTGGATAAATACATCGTAGTTCAATTGCTGGGTCATAGGGTAGTTCTAATTTTAATTTTTTGAGGAACTTCTATACCGTTTTCCAGAGTGGCTGCACCAGTTTGCATTCCCACCAGCAGTGCAAGAGGCTTCCTCTTACTCCGCATACTTACCAACATCTGTTGTTGCCTGAGTTGTTAATTTTAGCCATTTTGACTGGTGTGAGGTGGTATCTCATTGTGGTTTTGATTTGTATTTCCTTGATGATGAGTGATGTTGAGCATTTTATCATGTGTCTGTTAACCATCTGGATGTCTTCTTTGGAAAAGTGTATATTCATGTCTTTTGACCATTTTTCCACTGGATTATTTGTTTTTGTTTTTGTTTTCGGATTATTTGTTTATGAGTGTTAAATTTGATAAGTTCTCTACGGGTTTTGGATACTAACCCTTTGTCAGATGTGTCATTTGCAAATATCCGCTCCCATTCCATTGGTTGCCTTTTAGTTTTGCTGATTGTTTCCTTCACCATGCAGAAGATTTTTATCTTGATGAGGTCCCCATAGTTTATTTTTGCTTTTGTTTCCCTTGCTTCCAGAGACATGTTGAGTAAGAAGTGGCTGCAGCCAAGGTCAAAAAGGGTTTGCCTGCTTCCTCCTCTAGGATTTTAATGGCTTCCTGTCTTACATTTAGGTCTTTCATCCATTTTGAGTTTATTTTTGTGTACAGTGTAAGAAAGTGGTCTAGGTTCATTCTTCTGCATGTCACTATCCATATTTCCCAGTACAACTTGCTGAAGAGACTGTCTTTATTCCACTGGATATTCTTTCCTGCTTTGTCAACGACTAGTTGGCTATATGTTTGTGAGTCCATTTCTGGGTTCTCTATTCTATTCCATTGAGCTAAGGGTCTGTTTTTGTGTCAGTACCATACTGGTTTTTTAAATGCTTTTATTTATTTTTGAGAGAGAGAGAGAGAGAGAGAGAGAGAGGGAGACACAGAATCCAAAACAGGCTCTGAGCTGTCAGCACAGAGCCCGATGTGGGGCTTAAACCCACGAACCATGAGATCATGACTTGAGTCAAAGTCAGACGCCCAACCGACTGAGCCACCCAGGGTCCCCAGTACCATACTGTTTTGATAATCACAGCTTTGTAATACCTCTTGAAGTCTAGAATTCTGATGCTTCCAGCTTTGGTTTTCTTTTTTAGGATTGCTTTGGTGATTCATGGTGTCTTTTGGTTCCATACAAATTTTAAGATTATTTGTTCTAGCTCTGTGAAGAATGCTGGTATTGTTTTGATAGGGATTTCATTGAATATGTAAATTGCTTTGGGTAGTATTGACATTTTAACAATATTTGTTCTTCCAATCCATGAATATGAAATATTTCTCCAGTTTTTTTTTTTGTCTTCCTCAATTTCTCTCATAAGATTTCTATAGTTTTCAGTGCATAGATTTTTCAGCTCTTTGGTTAGGTTTATTCCTACGTATTTTATGGGTTTTGGTGCACTTGCAAATGGGATTAATTCCTTGATTTCTTTTTCTGTTGTGCAACCAATTTCTGTGCATTGATTTTTTAATCCTATGACTTTGCTGAATTCCTGGATCAGTTCTAACAGTTTTTTTTGGTGGAAACTTTTGGGTTTTTTATATAGAGTATCATGTCATCTGCAGAGTGAACATTTGAATTCCTTCTTGCTAATTTAGATGTCTTTATTTATTTGTGTAGTCTGATTGCTGAGGCTAGGACTTCCAATACTATGTTGAATAACAGAGGCAAGAGTGGACATCCTATTGTGTACTTGACATTAGGGGGAAAGGTACAGTTTTCCCCACTGAGAATGATGTTGGCTGTGGGTCTTTTGAAAATGGCTTTTATGATCTTGACGTATGATCCTTCTATCCCTACTTTCTTTTTCTTTTTTTTTTTTAATATTTTTTTACATTTATTTATTTTTTGAGAGATAGAGTGAGACAGAGCATGAGCAGGGAGGGTCAGAGAGAGAAGGAGGCACAGAATCAGAAGCAGGCTCCAGGCTCCAAGCAAGTTGTCAGCACAGGGCCTGATGCGGGGCTCGAACCCACCAACTGTGAGATCACGACCTGAGCCGAAGTCGGACACTTAACCAACTGAGCCACTCAGGTGCCCCTATCCCTACTTTCTTGAGGGTTTTTATCAAGAAAGAATGCTTTATTTTGTCAAATGTTTTCTCTGCATCTATTGAGAGGATCATGTGGTTCTTGTCCTATCTTTTATTAATGTGATGTATCACACTGATTGATTTGTGAATATTGAACCAGCCCTGCATCCCAGTTACATAAATCCCACCATATAATGGTGAATATATTTTTTTAATATATTGTTGGATCTGGTTGGCTAGAATCTTGTTGAGAATTTTTGCATCCATGTACATTAGGGAAATTCAACTATAGTTCTCCTTTTTAGTGGGGTCTTTTGTTTTGGAATCAAAGTGATGCTGGCCTCATAGAATGAGTTTGGAAGTTTTCCTTCCATTTCCACTTTTTGGAACAGCTTCAAGAGAATAGGTGTTAACTCTTCCTTAAATGTTTGGTAGAATTCCCCTGGAAAGGCATCTGGCCCATGTCTCTTATTTTATGGAAGATTTTTAAATTACTAATTCAATATATTTACTGGCTATGGGTCTGTTCAAATTTTCTATTTCTTCCTGTTTCAGTTTTGGTAATTTTATGTTTGTAGGAATTTTTCCATTTCTTCTAGACTGCCCAATTTATTGGCATATAATTGCTCCTAATGTTCTCTTATTGTTTATATTTCTTCAGCATTGGTTGTGATATCTCCTTATTCATTCGTTCTTGATTCTACTTGTTTGGGTTCTTTTTTTTTCTTTTTGATCAAACTGGCTAGGGGTTTATCAATTTTGTTAATTCTTTTAAAGAACTGGCTCCTAGTTTCATTGATTTGTTCTACTGATTTTTTTATTTTGATAGTATTGATTTCCTCTTCCTCTTTATTATTTCCTTTCTTCTGCTGGTTTTGGGTTTTATATGCTGTTCTTTTTCCAACTCTTTAAGGCGTAAGGTTAGGTTGTATATCTGATTCCTTCTTTAGGAAAGCCTGGATTGCTATATACTTCCCTCTTATGACTGCCTTTGCTTCATCCCAGACGTTTTGGGCTGTCATGTTATCATTTTCATTGACTTCGAGGTACTTTTTAATTTCCTCTTTAATTTCTTATGTAACCCATTCATTCTTTAATAGGATGTTCTTTAATCTCCAAGTATTCATTGTATTTCTAAATTTTTTCTTGTGGTTGATTTCGAGTTTCATAGTGTTGTGGTCTACAAATATCTCAATCTTTTTTAACTTATTGAAGGATTATTTATGTTCCAGTATGTGATCTATTCTGTAGAATGTTCCATGTGCATGGAGAAGAATGTGTATTCTGCTGCTTTAGTAAGAAATATTCTGAATATATCTTTTAAGTCCATCTGGTCCAATGTGTCATTCAAAGCCATTGTTTCCTTGTTGATTTTATGTTTAGATGATTTGTCCATTGCTGTAAGTGGGGTGTTGAAGTCCCCTACTATTATGGTATTATTATCAGAGTTTCTTTAGGTTTTTGACTAATTGATTTATACACTTAGGATCCATGTTAGGTGCATACATGTTTACAATTGTTAGGTCTTCTTTGTAGAAAGACCCCTTAATTATGATATAATGCCCTTCTTCATTTCTTGTTAAAGTCTTTATTTTAAAATCTAGATTGTCTGGTATAAGTATGGCTACTTGAGCTTTCTTTTGGTGACAATTAGCATGATAGATGGTTATCCATCCCTTTACTTTCAATCTTTGGGTCTAAAATGGGTCTCTTGTAAACAACATATAGATGAATTATATTCTCTTATCCATTCTGTTTCCCTATGTCGTTTGATTGAAGCATTTAGTCCATTGATGTTTACAGTGAGTACTGAAAGATATGAATTTATTGCCATTGTGTTCCCTGTAGAGTTGGGGCTTCGGTAGTTTTCTCTGATCTATTTCAGTCTTTGTTGCTTTTGGTCTTTTTTTGTTTTATTTCATTTTTTCGTCCCTCAGAGAGTCCCCCTTAAAATTTCTTGCAGGGGTGGTTTAGTGGTCACAAACTCCTTTAGTGTTTGTTTGTTTGGGAAACTCTTTATCTTTCCTTCTATTTTGAGTGACAGCCATGCTGAATAAAGACCTCTTGGCTGCATATTTTTCTGATTTAGCATGTTGAATATATCCTGCCTCACCTTTCTGGCCTGCTAAGTTTCTGTGGATAGGTGTGCTCTGAACCTTATGTGTCTTCCCTTGTAGGTTAATAATTTCTTTTCCCTTGCTTCTTTCATAATTCTTTCCTTGTCTCTGTAGTTTTTGAATTTGACTATTATATGCCTTGTTGATGCTATATTTTTGTTGAATCTAATGGGAGTTCTCTGTGCTTCTTGGATTTTGATGTCTGTGTCGTTCCCTAGGTGAGGAAAGTTTTTTTCTATCTCACATAAACCTTCTACCCCTTTTTTTCTCTCCATCTTCTGGGACTCCTAAGATTCATATGTTATTCCTTTTTAGTGAGTTACTGAGTTCTCTAATTCTTATATTGTACTCTTTAGCCTTAGTTTTCCCTCTTTTTTTTCTCTTCATTATTCTCCATAATTCTGTCTTCTATATCACTGATTTGCTGCTATGCTTCATCCATCCTTGCCACCATGTCATTGATTCAAGATATATCTCAGATAGAGAATTTTAAATTTCGTCCTGACTAGATTTTACTTCTTTTATCTCCGCAGAAAGGGATTCTATGCTTTTTTCAACCCTAGCTATTATTCTCATTGTCATGATTCTAAATTCTATTTCAGACACCTTGCTTATATCAGTGTGGATTACTTAATCCTGGCTATAATTTCTTCCTCATCTTTCTTTTGGGTTGAATTCCTTTGTTTTGTTATTTTGAGGAAGAAAAAGAATTAATAAAATAAAAACTAAAAAGATTAAAAACAACACACAAAAAAATTCAAATAAAGGAGGCTAGATCCTAGGTATCTTTTGGTCTGGTTGTTGAAAGGAGCTTTTACTGCATAGAGAAAAAAGGGAAAGAAAAGAGAATAAAAAGTAAGAAAGTATTTAAAAATATATACAGTAAAATAGACAAAATGAATTGAAGAAGGTAAAATGGAATAAAAATAAATTTACAAAAAATAAAAATATAGTAAAAAATTTTTAATTTTATATAAAAATGGAAAATAAAAAATATAATTTATCTCTTTCTGTATCCAAGAATAGGAAAAGAAAATTAAAAAAAAAAAAGATGGGCCAACAACCAAATGAAATCAGAATGAAATTATATCCAGTTTCCCTTAGAAGACAAACTATGAATCACTTTATAGTCCATACACTAAGCAGCTTGGGAGACTTGTGGTGGTCCTCTAGGGTTTGGTTGGCACAGTTGAAATGGGCTTGGTGTATCAGCTCCATTCTCCACTAGGTGGTACTGCTTATCTTACTGAGGTTGATCAGCATGTTTACACGTGTGTGGGACAGGTGAAAATGGCGTCACCCAGCTTCCCAGTCTCTGGCTCCAGAACTCTGTGCTCTCACCAACTGACTATCAAACACACCTTCTTTGTCTGCAGCTTCTGTCCACTCCCCACTTCTAAACTGTCCATGTCCAAGCCCTCCAGGTGGAACCTCCCTCCCAAATTTTATCTCAGATTGGTCTGTGTTTTCAAACCCCTTACTTCTGAGGGCCCTATGGCTTGGACCCAGGCCTCCCTTCTGGGGGAGGGTCTCACCAAGCAATGGCTGAGTGCCGGCTTTCCTCCAGGATTGTTCCTGTGATCACACTGCTGCAGAGGCTCAGAGGTTGTAGCCAGGATCTGGCTTGCTCCAGAATAAGTGCAATCATGTAGTGGCCGTGGTTCAGGGAATATGGTAAATCACAACACACAAACAGTGCCAGGTTTCACTGCACGCTGGTGTCTTTGTTCCAATACCAGCAATCAGGTTCTGTGGGGTCTACTGGGACCTTTGCCTGTGGGGAGTTCATACAGCCTCTCTCAAATGCCCTCCCAGCAAGGGAGCCACTTCTCCCCTTGTGGCCTGTGGACGCTCAGACCTTGCTGCTTACTCCTGGGAATTCTCCATTCCCACTAAAGGAATGCCAGGTAATGGGCTGAGCAATTTCTGACTCTGTTCTCCACTATTTATAGTCCTAGTGGTATTAAAATCCTATCCTTTCTCCTTCATCCCTTTCTTGTTCAGTAATTTGTGGATGTTTCCACTCATTCTCTCCAGCTACTTTCAGGGTGAGTGTTTTTCCTGTATTCTCTGATCTTTCTCCACAAATACACCTCCCTACTCTCTGCAGCTTCTTTCTTCCCCAGTTCACCTCTCCATACCACATACCTCTCAAGTTCTATGGCTCAAGTTATGCAGATTGTTGTATTAGTCCTCAGATCAATTTTCTAGGTGTGCAAAAATGGTTTGATGCTGATCTAGCTGCATTTCAAGGATTAAAAAAAAAAAAGAACAGAACTACCATGTTGCTTTGCCATCTTGGCCACTCCAAAGTTTTAAGGTGGCTTACTTTTCTCTCGATAGTAATTGGCAGAGTTGATCACTCTCTCCTCCATGAACCTTTGTCTACTTGCCTTTCAGGACCCCCCCCCCAACTCTTCGTACATCTCTGGTCTCTTGTTTCCAATCTTTTTACTGATTCCTCTCATTTCTTCAGACTTTAAATATTGTAGGGCTTCAAAGCTTATCCTTATATCGTTGTTATTTTCTATCTAAACCTACACTAGACGGCCTTAGTCAGTCTCATATTTAAATACCTCAAATGCTAATGTCATAGCCTGAACTCTGCCCCTCACTCATATGTTGAAGTCCTAACCTCTAGTGCCTCAGAATGTGACCTTAGTTGGATATAGAATCATTAAAGAAGTAATTAAGCTAAACTGATGTCATGAGGGTCCACAAGTCAAGAAGTCTTCATCATAGCTTTTTAGCATCCAGAATTGTGAGAAAATGAATTTTTATTTGCTTTTTTGTTTGTTTGTTTCTGGTCAAGTTGGTTTTCATATAACACCCAGTGGTCTTCCTCACAAATGCCCTTCTCCATGTCCATCACCCCCCTTCCCCTTTCACCCTCCCCCTTCAGCCCTCAATTTGTTTTCAGGATTCAAGAGTCTCTCATGATTTGTCTCTCTCCCTCTCCCTAACTGTTTTCCACCTTTTCCCCTCCCCATGGTCCTCTGTTAAGTTTCTCCTCTTACACTTATGAGTGAAAACATATGGTATTTGTCCTTCTCTGCCTGACTTATTTCGCTTAGCATGACACCCTCGAGTTCAATCCACATTGCCATGAATGACAAGATTTCATTCTTTCTTGATTCCATGTAGTATTCCATTGTATAGATAAACCACATCTTTTTGATCCATTCATCAGTTGATGGACATTTAGGCTCTTTCCATGATTTGGCTATTGTTGAAAGTGCCGCTACGAACATTGGGGTACAAGTGCCCCTATGCATCAGCACTTCTGTATCCCTTGGGTAAATCTCCAGCAGTGCTATTGCTAGGTCATAGGGGAGTTCTATTGTTAAGTTTTTGAGGAACCTCCACACTGTTTTCCAGAGCACCTGTACCAGTTTACATTCCCACCAACAGTGTAGGAGGGTGCCCGTTTCTCCACATCCTCGCCAGCATCTATAGTCTCTTGATTTGTTCATTTTAGCCACCCTGACCGGTGTGAGGTGGTATCTCAGTGGGGTTTTGATTTGTATTTCCCTGATGATGAATGACACTGAGCATCGTTTCATGTGTCTGTTGGCCATTGGGATGTCCTCTTTGGAGAGGTGTCTCTTCATGCCGTCTGCCCATTTCTTCACTGGATTATTTGTTTTTCAGGTGTAGAGTTTGGTGAGTTCTTAGTAGATTTTTGAAACTATCCCCTTATCCAAAATGTCATTTGCAAATATCTTTTCCCATCTGTCAGTTGCCTATTAGTTTTCTTGATTGTTTCCTTTGCAGTGCAGAAGTTTTTATCTTGATGAGGTCCCAATCGTTCATTTTTGTTCTTGATTCCCATGCCTTTGAGGATGTGTCGAGTAGGAAATTGTTGCTGTTGAGGTCAAGAAGGCTGTTTCCTGCTTTTTCCTCTAGAGTTTTGATGGTTTCCTGTCTCACATACAGGTCCTTCATCCATTTTAAGTTTATTTTTGTGTATGGAGTAAGAAAGTGGTCTAGTTTCATTCTTCTGCATGTTGCTGTCCAGTGCTCCCAGCACCATCTGTTAAAGAGGCTTTTTTTTTTCCATTGGATACTCTTTCCTGCTTTGTCAAAGATTAATTGGCCATACATTTGTGGGTCCAGTTCTGGGATCTCTATTCTATTCCATATGTTTTCCATCTCTATTCCAGTTTGTCTGTTTTTGGGACAATACCATAGTGTCTTGATGATAACAGCTTTGTAGTAGAGGCTAAGGTCTGGGATTGTGATGCGTTCCGTTTTAGTTTTCTTCTTCAGTATTACCTTGGCTACTCAGGGTTTTTTGAGGTTCCATACGAATTTTAGGATAATTTGTTCTAGCTTTGGGAAGAATGCTAGTGCAATTTTGATTGGGATTGTATTGAAAGTGTAGATTGCTTTGGGTAATAATGACATTTTTAACAATGCTTATTTTCTGATCCATGAGCACGGGATATTTTTCCAGTTCTTTGTGTCTTCTTCAATTTCTTTCATAAGTTTCTATAGTTTCATCATACAGGTCTTTTACATCTTTGGTGAGGTTCATTCCTAGGTATTTTATGCTTTTTCTTACAATTGTGAATGGGATCAGTTTCTTGATTTCTCTTTCAGTTGCTTCATTATTGGTGTATAAAAATGCAACCAATTTCTGGACGTTGATTTTGTACCCTGCGAATTTGCTGATTTCATAGATCAGTTCTAGTAAGCTTCTGGTGTAATTGGTCGGGTTTTCCATGTAGAGTATCAATTCATGTGCAAAAAGTGAAAGGTTGACTTCCTCTTCGCCAATTCTAATGTCTTTTATTTCCTTTTGTTGTCTGACTGCTGATGCTAGGACTTCAAGCACTATGGTAAACAACAGTGGTGATAGTGGACATCCTTGGTCTGTTCTTGATTTCAGGGGGAAAGCTCGCACTTTTTCCCCAGTGAGGATGACATTAGCTGTGGGCTTTTCATAAATGGCTTTTATGGTGTTTAGGTAAGTTCCTTCTATCCCGACTTTCTCGAGGGTTTTTGTGAAGAAAGGATGCTGTATTTTGCCAAATGTTTTTCTGCATCTATCGACAGGATCATATGGTTTTAACTTTTGTTTTGTTAACGTGATGAATCACATTGATGGATTTGCAAATATTGAACCAGCTCTGTAACCCAGGAATGAATCCCACAGGATCATGGTGGATAATTCTTTTTATATGCTGTTGAATTAGATTTGCTAGTATCCTGTTGAGTTTTTGTGTCTGTATTCATTAAGGATATTGGCCTGTAGTTCTCTTTTTTTGTTGGGTCTCCATCTGGTTTGGGAATCAAAGTGATGCTGGCTTTGGAGAATTAGTCTGGAAGTTTTCCTTCTATTTCTATTTTTTGGAATAGCTTGAGAAGAATGAGTATTAATTCTGCTTTAAATGTCTGCTAGGATTCCCCAGGGAAGCCATCTGGCCTAGGGCTCTTATTCGTTGGGAGATTTTTGATAACTGTTTTGGTTTCTTCACTCGTTTCAGGTCTGTTATGATTTTCTATCTCTTCCCATTTGAATTTAGGTAGTGCATGTGTGTTTAGGAGTTTTTCCATTTCTTCTAGGTTGTACAGTTTGTTGGCATATAATTTTTCATAGTAATCTCTGATGATTTCTTGTATTTCTGAAGGATTGGTTATAATATATCCATTTTCATTCATGATTGTCTATTTGGGTGTTTTCTCTCTTCTTTCTGAGGAGCCTGGCTAGGGATTTATCAGTTTTGTTTATTTTTTTCAAAAAACCAACTCTTGTTTTCATTGATCTTTTCAACTGTTGTTTTTTTTTTTTTTGGTTTTTTTTTGGATTCTATATTGTTTATTTCTGCCCTGATCTTTATTATTTCTCTTCTTCTGTTGAGCTTGGGGTGCTCTTGCTGCTCCCCTTCTAGTTCCTTTAGGTGCTCTGTTAGATTTTGAATTTGCGCTTTTTCTAATTTGTTGAAATAGGCCTGGATTGCAGTATACTTTCCTCTTAGGACTGCCTTTTCTGCATCCCAGAGAGTTTGGATTGTTGTATTTTCGTTTTCATTTGTTTCCATATATTTTTTAATTTCTTCTTTAATTGCCTGATTGGCCCAATCGTTCTTTAGTAGGGTGGTCTTTAACCTTCATGGTTTTGGAGATATTCCAAACTTTTTCCTGGGGTTGATTTCAGGTTTCATTGTGTTGTGATTTGAAAGAATGCATGGTATGATCTCAATTCTTTTATATTTATGGAGGGCTGCTTTATGACCCAGTGTGTGATCTATCTTGGAGAATGTGCCATGCACACTTGAGAAGAAAGTGAATTCCCTAGCCTCAAGATGTAGAGTTCTATATATGTCTCTCTGGTCCAGTGTGTCGTTCAGGTTCATTCTTTCCTTAGTGATTTTCTGTCTTGTTGTTCTATCCATTGCTGTAATTAGAGTATTCAAAGCCCTTCCAATTAGCACATTCTTATCAATAAGATTGTTTCTGTTTGTGATTAACTGTTTTATGTATTTGGGTGCTCCAGAATTCGGTGCATAGATGTTTATAATTGTTAGCTCTTCCTGATGGACAGACCCTGTAATTATTATATAATGTCCTTCTTCATCTTTTGTGACTGCCTTTACTTTAAAGTCCAGTTTATCCAATATAAGTATGGCCACTCTGGCTTTCTTTTGACTTCCAGTCGCATGATAGATATTTCTCCATCCCCTTCCTTTCAATCTGAAGGTGTCTTCAAGTCTCAAATGAGTCTCTTGTAGACATCAAATAGATGGATTTTGTTGTTTTTATCCATTCTGCTATCCTATGTCGTTTGATTGGAGCATTTAGTCCATTTACATTCAGTGTTATTATTGACAAATATGGGTATAGATTCATTGTGTTCTCTGTAGGGTTCATGCTTGTAGTGGTGTCTCTGGTAACTTGTATTCCTTGCAACATTTCCCTCATAGAGTCCCACTTAGGATTTCTTGTAGGGTTGGTTTAGTGGTGATGAATTTTTTCAATTTTTGTTTATTTCAGAAAACTTTTATCTCTCCTTCTATTCTGAATGACAGCCTTGCTGGATAAAGGATTCTTGGCTGCATATTTTTTCTGTTCATCACATTGAAGATTTCCTGCCATTCTTTTCTGGCCTGCCAAGTTTCAGTAGATAGTCTGTAACCAGTCTGATAGGTTTCCCTTTGTATGTTAGGGCCCTTTTATCCCTAGCTACTTTCAGAATTATCTCTTTATCCTTATATTTTGCCAGTTTCACTATGATATGTTTTGCTGAAGGTCGATTCATGTTATGTCTGAGGGGAGTTCTCTTTGCCTCTTGGATTTCAATGACTATTTCCTTCCCCAGATTGGGGAAGTTCTTGGTTATAATTTGTTCAAATACCCCTTTAGCCCCTTTCTCTTCTTCAGGAATTCCTATGACACGGATATTGTTCCGTTTGATTGTATCACTCAGGTCTCGAATTCTCCTTTCATGCTCCTGGATCAATTTCTCTCTCTTTTTCTCAGCTTCCTCTTTTTCTATAACTGCATCTTCTAATTCACCTATTCTCCTCTCTGCCTCTTCAATCCCTGCAGTGGCAGCCTCCAGTTTATTATGCACCTGATTTATAGCATTTTTTAAAATCTCATCACAGCTATTTTTAAGGTCCCTATTCTTTGTGTCAATAGCTTTTCTGATGTCTTCCATGCTTTTTTCAAGCCCAGCGATTAATTTTATGACAATTGTTCTAAATTCTTTCTCAGTTATGTTGCTTATATCTGTTTTGAGCAGTTCTGTAGCTGTGACTACTTCCTGGAATTTCTATAGAGGAGAGTTCTTCCATTTCGTCATTTTGGCTAGCTTTCTGTCTCTTGTCAGTTTTAAAAGCTTGTTTTGCACTCTGCACCTACGAGTATTGGTATATTAAGGGAGGCTCATAGACTGTCCAGGGCCTGTCTGTTCAGGAGTGTTCTTTTAATGGTGTCTCTTGATTTCTCTTGTTGTGCTTTTGGGTATTTTATTTCCCTATGGCATTTGGAACTCTTCACCATGTGTTCTTTGGCTTGTTTCTTTAGGTAGCCCAGATCACTGGTTGATTGAGAAATGGTGTGACTCAGGAATAGCCAGACCACAGAGTTACAAAGGAAGAGGTCTGGGGGAAGCTGAATTTTTATATTCCAGGCCACCCAATCTGTGGTAATTTGCTGTGAAAGTCCTAACAAGCCAATACAGCTAACAACTCTCAAATATTTATTCCCAGCTCACATATCTCCCCCTAATTCTAGATGCATATTGCTGTCTACTTGACATCTCCACTTGATGCCTGTTAGCCACCTCAACTCTTCTTCCCAATCTCAGTTAATGCCAATTGCAGGCTTTTAGTTGGTTAAACCAAAAACCTTAGACTCATCCTTGAGTATTCTCATTCTTGCATATTCTACTTTGGATCATTCAGTAAATCCCCCAGGGTCTGTCTGCATACTAGATCTTGAACTTGACCTCTTGATGTCACTTCCCTCACTATCACTTTGGTACTCATCTGGCTTATTCCATCCATCCTTTCAGTGTGGTCTCAAAACAGCAGTCTTTGATAATCTGAAAAATATAAGTCAGATCACATACTTCCTATTTTCAGAATTCTCCAATGGCATCCCATCTTATTTAGAGCAAAAGCCAAAATCCTGAGTGTGGCCTGGAAGTCCACCCCACTCGCATTATATTTCTCTACTCAACTGTCTTGCTCAACCTGCCTGGTGCCATTCCTCCATCACTCCACACACGTTTACATTCAAGGTGTGTGTACATTGTCTTCCCTTTGGTATCCTCATGCCCTCCAACACTTCCTTCTAGATATTTACTACTAGTAAGTCTCTTCTGAGTGAGGCCTCCCTGAAAGTGAGGACTAAACTTTAACTACTATCACCTAAACACTTCCTATCTGCCTGTTTTTTAATTTTACATTTCCTCCCCAGCACTTATTATTTTCCAAGACTATCTTACGTATTATGGTATTCATTGTCTGTCTTCCCAAGTATGATTTTAAGCTACTTCAAGGCAAGATTTTTTCTTGTTTAGTTTACTGTTCTATCCACAATACCTAGTGCAGAATCTTGTATATAGTACATTGTCAATAAACACTTGTTGAGATAAATACGTATGAAAAATAGAAGATGTACCTCCTTTTTTTCTCCCTTTACATTTAAACCACATTGGAGGTAGAGTCAAATGTGGACACTGACACTATGCTTACATGATAGCATTCACAACATACTCTCTGTCTCCTGGGCATGGTCAGTTTATTTTTTATGAAGTTCTGTTGACTTTTAAAAGATATTTTCTATTCTCCAGAGAAAATAATGTGTAAAGGGAATTATTCTGACTTTAGAATTTCTGTGTCTTTTATTTATAATTCACATAGACTTAGTCCATCTCAGTGTATCTCTAGCTCAGTGCCAAACTATCCCAAAATTTAATTTCTATCATCCAAATCACAACAGGAGACTGCTTGTTCTGCAGCAGCATAACATGAGTAATTTTTTTCTAGTCTTCAAATACAATTTAAATTCCCTGGATTCTCCCCTAAGCCTTCTCTGTGGCCAGCTCAGACTTCCTCTCATGGCATCTTATATTCCAAGAAAGCAAAAATATAGGACATGGCCTCCGGAAGTCTCAGCTTGGAAGGCTCACAACATCCCACCTCCAAGCAAGTCAGAAGCTGGGCTCAGATCCAAGGAGGTAGAGAAACAGACTTTATCGTGAATGGAAGGTGATGGATAGGGATCACAGAACTTCTGGTCATATTCTGCATTCTACTACCATCCACCATCTGTCCTAAATTATTCATGTTACTGCTGTATGTAAAATGCTCATATCATCCCAGAGATCCCATAAGTCCCATCCCAATTATAACATTTGACTCGAGTTGAGAATATTTGCCCTTCATCAGTTTCAGAAATGGATAAAGCCCTTCAGTGCAGCGCCTTAGATGCATTCCATCTTGACCCAGAGACTATGCATCAAAAAGATGTGTTATAAGCTCTCCATACATTTTAGGCATTCCCATTCAAACTGGGGAGGAAGAGAGGCTCAAAGTTGCCATTGTCCTATAAAAATTCTGAAGCCCAGCCAAGACATATGGCCAGGACCCACTTCTGGCTGCAAGGAATGGTCCTCGAATGTTCCTAATTCTGCTCCCTGGGAGTCGTTCCCTAGTCCATTGTTCCCCTATGTTCTTTGGTCTTAACCTCTCAGATATCATTCTTATTCAAACAATAATAACAATCTATGTTTGCAATTGCAAATATTTATCTCAGCTTCCTGTCCATGGAAAATTGGGTGTCTAGTGATCTTTTTAATTTTTAAGAGTTTCTAGCCCTTTTAGTTCAAACAATAATCATCTTTTTTTTTTCTAAGCTTCTTTTTAATCTTAATGGGGTTGACCACATACTGCAAAGGCCACATGCAAAACTCTTTGCAAGACTGATACCTATTCTGGGCATGAAACTTTAAGATTCTTAGAAGTCATTTTTTCTAAATTATTAGGTTTGCTTGTCACAGATGTAACCCTGGCTAGGTCACCGCTTCACAAATTGTGGTCTCCAGACCAGCAGCATCACCTGAGAACTTGCTAGAAATGCAATTTTTGGATCCTGCTCTGAAACAACTTAATCAGAATTTCTTAGAAAAGAAGAGGGACCCTGTGTTTTAACAAGCCTTTCAGATAATTTTGAGGCATACTAAAGTTTGAGAATCACTGTTATATATAAGTGTCTTACATCCACACCTTGACTTGATCCTTATCAGAGATCATATTTTACAGTGATAATCATTTGCAAACTAAGGAAATTAGGGATTAAAATAGTTTAAT
Source organism: Cryptoprocta ferox (assembly GCA_028646485.1). Classification (NCBI taxonomy): domain Eukaryota; kingdom Metazoa; phylum Chordata; class Mammalia; order Carnivora; family Eupleridae; genus Cryptoprocta; species Cryptoprocta ferox. The sequence goes on along the minus strand of CM053576.1, from coordinate 49,464,283 downwards.
TTTCAAATCCAGCAAGTGTTAGCCACACTATACTCACTCTAAATCTACTTGCAAATTGGAAAGTTCCTTCCTTCCTTTGTCTCTCTCATGCATCTAACAGATCACATGCAGCTAGAAGAACCTAACTGATTTTTCAGGATTCTGTCTAGAGAGATCCTTAGCCAGATCTGCATGTTTTATTAGGGACCTTTTCTATCATCTAAGTTGTTCTACAACTAAATGACATGGGTTGCCCAAGTTTAGCCCTCAGTAACAATTTTCTCACTGATTTTTCAGCTTCCATAATAGTTTGCAACTTATTTTTTCTATTCTGGTTAACAATTTCCTCACTGTCTCTTCAGTCTTTGATGTTCACCCTGGCTACCACTAAAGCAAAGTTACATGTTTCCAATTATTGATACAGCAGCATCCCACTTTTAAGTACTAAATTCTTAAATTTAGCTTTTGCTGTGTGCCTACTCCAAGACTTAATGTTTAAAACAACAGCATTGTATTTCCCCTAACTCTAGGGTTGACACCTTGGGCACAGCTGAGCTAGCATTGGCAGGTCTCTCATGCACTTGGAGTCATTTGGCAATCCTGCTGGGGGCCAGCTCAGAGCATGTAGCCTCATTCACACATTGAGAGTTTGCTGGGGCTGTGGGTGGTAATGTCTCTGCTCTCTTTCCCATGGCCCCTCAAGCAGGCTACACTGGGATTTCTCACATGGCAGCCAGGTCCCAAGAGGGCAAAAATGGACACTTCGAGGACACTTAGAGTTTTATTGCATCCCTTCTGTTGCATTCCCTTGGCCAACAGTCACAAGCCTAGATTCAAGTAAGTAGAGAAACAGACCACCTTTTGCTGGAAGAAGTGGAAACTGCAATGAGGCCTATGTACAAAGACTAGAGAAACCTTCACCATATTCTGCAGTGTACCACATTGTGCTTAAGAAAATTATTTTCAATGTAAGCTCAAAGCAAGTTTGAGTTAATGAGCTTTCATATAACCTGGAACCTTGGTTTAACTGCTGCAGTAGATTTTAATAAGTCTCTAAACAAAGAGACCTATGAATAACTTTATTAAAGACATCATCCCAATGAATAATTATCAGCCAATGTATTATGGCACCAAACACAGCAATAGGTGAACAAAATGATGCCAACAGTGACTTTTAAAATGCCAAATCCCAGCGTTTCTTAGGGCTCATAAGCCATTTGACTGATGATAAAAATTGAATGCCAAATAAGGGAAAGATAAGAGTGAGTTTAAAAGATTATCAGTTAAGATCCTGAGAAATATGATTAAATCAGAAGATGCTCATAATGAGATTGGAATTGGAAATTACAATATGAAGACACATACATGTAGAGTCCCTGAAAAATATAGGATCTTCACTTATTTTCACAAAAATTAGAGAAGGACTGACTGGGAATTAGTAGATTCCCATGTATTAGCTAATGAGAGATACATGCCACGGACATCAGAATATGAAGCCAGCATGTAAAACCAATTATAATGAAATATGAAGAAAAAGAAACACCAAAGAAGAAAAAGGAGTATGAAGAGAAAAAAGAGAGGTAGGAAAGAAAACAGAAGGGGAAGAAGAAAGAATCTTTGGAACAATTCATCAGATCTATCCCAATTGCAAGGAATACCAGTTTGCTCCAAAGACAAATTCCAGTTTCCACCCTGAGTACATTTGTGTGCAAGTGGGTCTAGTAGTTTGAGAAATGTAACTTGAATCCATAAAGCGTTTTGACATGTGAAGTATAGTCTTAACCCCCAAATGTGGACAGACAACAAATGGCAAAAACTTAACTTGTCACCATTGCACTTGCCAAAATACAGCTGGAATGATGTTTCAGATATATGTAGCTGCTTTCATTGTCAGCCCTCCCCTCCCAGGTAAAGACGATTTATCTTTGGTTCAGTCCTCTGTCCTGAGTCTGGACCAGTGCCTGACATAGAGGAAACACTCCTTGTTAAATGAAAGAACAAATAAATGGAACATGCAAGTGTGTGACAATGGGGTGAGTATGTGTAACATTTGCTTAATTGCTTAATTCAAGAAATTATAAATGATTATGTTAATTAAGCTTTGTCATATCTATTTTCTCACCTGGATCCTGGAATAGATTCTCCTTTTTTTTTTTTTTTTTTTTTTGAGAGAGAGAGAGAGAGAGAGGGAGGGAGACAATGTGAGCAGGGGAGGGTCAGAGAGAAAGGGAGACACAGAATCCAAAGATAGGCCCCAGGCTCTGAGCTAGCTGTCAGCACAAAGCCTTATGCAGGGCTTGAACCCACAAACTGTGAGATCATGACCTGAGCCAAAGTCGGATGGACACTAAACCGACTGAGCCACACAGGCGCCCCTAGATTCTCCTTTAATGTAAGACTGAATGTTAAAGTAATCCAATCACTTAGTGTTTTTTGAACTCACAAAATACATTAATCTTAGGGATATCAATCTTTAGGATTTGGGAATGATACATTAGAATTCCTGAAATGCTCAGGATTTTCTAAATTCATATTATACTGTATTTTTTATAAAATGTTATTTAAATCTTTCAAAATACTGATTGGTAACTATAATATTAAATAGTGAATAATTTTTCTGAAACTAAAAAACTTTAGAGGTTTTCTATTAAAAAGATAAATAGGAGCACCTGGGAGGCTCAGTCAATTGAGCATCAGACTCTTGATTTCAGCTCAGTTCATGATCCCAGAGCATGGAATCAAGCTCTGCATCAGGCTCTGTGCTGAACGTGGAGCCTGATTAAGATTCACTCTCTCTCCCTCTGTCCCTCTTCCCAGCTTTCACACACACTCTCTCTCTCAAAATAAATAAATAAATAAATAAATAACATCATTATATATGGGGACAATATTTTATATTTCAATATATAAAATATTTATTTGATTTGAACATTTGATAATAGAAAACATTAAAAGAAAATAATACCAACACAAAATAAGTGTTAATAAAATACATTTAAAACTAATGGTAAGGGGCACCTGGGTGGCTCGTCGGTTAAGCGTCCGGCTTCGGCTCAGGTCATGATCTCACAGTTCGTGGGTTTGAGCCCCGCGTCGGGCTCTGTGCTGACAGCCAGCTCAGAGCCTGGAGCCTGCTTCAGATTCTGTGTCTCCCTCTCTCTCTGACCCTCCCCCTGCTCGCGCTGTCTCTCTCTGTCTCTCAAAAAATAAATTTAAAAACATAAAAAAAAATTTAAAACTAATGGTAATACCACAAATATTCATTATTTAAAGGTTATCCTTTTTTACATTTATTTATTTATTTATTTTGAGAGAGAAATAGCATGAGTGGGGCAGAGGCAGAGAGAGAGGGAGAGAATCTCAATCAGGCTCTGCACTGCCAGCACAGAACCCTACACAGGGCTGGAACTCACAAAACCATGAGATCATGACCTGAAACCAAGAGTCAGATGCATAACCAACTGAGCCACTCAGTTAAGAACAACTTTAGAGTTATTCTTAAAATGAAATTTTAGGGACTCTTGAATGGCTCCGTTGTTTACGTGTCTGACTCTTAATTTCAGCTCAAGTTATGATCTCACAGTTTGTGAGATTGAACCCTGCATCAGCCTCTGCACTGGCAGCACAGAGCTTGCTTGGGATTCTCTCTCTCCCTCTCTCTCTCTGTCCCTCCCCTGCTCTCTCACTCTGTCTCTCTCAAAATGAATAAACATTAAAAAATAAAATAAAATGAAATTTTAAAACAAAAAGGTAATTTTTCTTATAGTTTTGACCTTGTTCCATTACAAATATTCTAAAACAAAAAATGCACTTCTCTTTTGTTTTATTCATTTATTTTTAAATATGAAAATATTTTTGTCTACCTACTTGGATTTTGGTTTTGCTGTTGGAATTGATATTGCTCTGGCTAATTCAGATTCTAGAACAGTTGCTGATTTTACATCACAGTATTCCTCATCAGCCCCATCTACTCTTTGCATGTCTTCTGTTAAAGAGCACATGCCTCTGCAGAATATTCTGACACTGGGAAACACCAGCAAACTCGGGGTTCATCTGAATAACACAACATCCAGGTCCCTGAGCAAAGTCAGCAGCACTACACAGAATCAGAAGTTGAAATTGTCGATTTCAGGACTCATTTGCTTTCAACACAGATTTCTTAGAATGTCACTGTTTTGATTGTTAACTTTTAATTCCCATAACCTGGAAAGTTATACTACTGTTTTTGGTTTCCTCATTTTTTGATTTTATTTTCAGAACTCAAAATTCTGAAAACATAAATTTCCCAAGAAATACTAAGAGGAAATTTCCCCTTAGAAAGACTATATTCACTTTACCATATGCTATTCTATTAAAAAATCTTGACTTTGTGCTTTGAAACAATTATCTGAGGGGGGCAGTTTTTTCTTTGTAATGAATATTCATATGAGGATATTTTGGAATAAAGTAAAGACCTACATTCTTTTGGATGAGATTAAATATCTGTTACTTGGTGGTTTATTTTCTCTCCAAGCTGTACCTTGCTTTGTAAATGAAGTCAATTTTATGCCTTACTCTTAAATTGCTCAGATGTCTTCAAAGTCTCAGTCCAATATTTTAGTTCACATTTTATTAGCTCTTACATTATGAAAATAGGTTGTCAGTTGCTAAACCTGCTTTCAGTATCACAAATAGGTAACTAAAAGGGTTGAATAATAACAAATTTCCCTTAGTAACACCTAAACAAAAGATTCTCAAATATTCGACTTGAGTATATAAAATGTAAGCATGAATTTTGTACCTGTCCAAAGAGAGACTCTTGTATCTTTTTTATTTTTTCTGGCTTAAAAAATCCTGTGTTAGTTCTTACTTTTCTTCTTTTGTTGTGCTCGTTCACTCCCTTCTGTTAGTGAATATCTTACCAAAATACCTTATGGAATTCTTAGAGTTTTGTCACGGAAATTTTCCTGAATCCGATCAATGTGGTTGTTCCTTTTTCTTCTTCTTTATACAACATGACACTTTGAGTTATGCAGATACCTGCTTTCCCAGAAGCTTGTTTCAACAATCCTTGCATTTTTAGATCCCAGGAAATTTAGATGCTTCTCCTGACTCCAGTTGCCAAGAAACAGCCAAAGGCCAACAACAGTATCTCCTTTATGACATGTTCTTGGAGAGATCACAAGGAAAGAGCCCTCTGGATAAAATGAAGGCCAAAGTTCCAAGTATTATTAGATCTCTGCTTATTCAAAAAATGCCTTTTGAGTAGCTTGACACAAATGATTAAATCCCTTTATTTGTGGTGATGTTGGAAATGGTGCAGGATGAGAGTGGGGTGTCTTCAACAGTTCCATAATGGACGCAGAATGCAGCCAGCATGCTACAAGAACACAAATTCTACAACACTTTAAGTGCCTCTCAATATCCACACAACCTCAATACCCAAAGCTGCCCCAACTCCCACTGGTCCCAGGTGTCTATATTTATTCTGCAGTTGTCTATATCAGAAAGCAGGCCAGCCAAGCTCCCTCTGCATATGGAACTAAGAATGCAGTTTTGTCATTACAGCACCTGAAGTTAGTCACAGATCTCCCTGCTTCCCGATTCAGGAACAACCAACCTCTGCCTCCCACACTTGTCCACTCTGATAGCTAACATTCCATCCATTCATGCCTGTTGTAAGGCAGTCCCTGAAGAGGTCATTGGGTTGCTATGTTACATTTATTTATCCTCCTGGTTTCCATTTTGCCCTAGATTGCTATCCTTTGAATCATTCTCAGTTTCAAACTCAGAAGTTCTATCACCCGGTTAGGCCCCAGTTATCCTATTGACTGGAAGATTTCAAATAGCAGGGGCAACTCTGTGACAATGCCACAGGCTCTATATCCCCCTGCAGCCAACTCCTTCCGTCCTTCTCTCACCTCAACCCAAAAGGCCCAATTTTCATTCAAAACAAACAGGAAACTTCCAACTAAGGATCCTAATTTATGGACAGTGGTCAAACACAAATGCTTTGAACATAATGTATACAACATATATTGATTAAGCAAAACATAGCCCTATTTGATGCAATTAATCAGGGATTCTCATATTCCTTTAACAAACATAAGCAAATAAGATCCAGAGCAGAAGCCACCGCTAGAATAATCACAAAATACATTTTGTGAAACAGTAGGGAACAATAAGTGCTCTTACATATACAGAAGACATTTGATTTTAAAGTTCAAATCCTTAAATGCATTTCATTTTGCAATTTCTTCTTCAAACCATTCCCAAAGATTACAAGTTCAATATCAGCACCACCATATTCTGGAAGTTGGAAAGGTGATAGCCACTACATTCTTGCCAGTCTACATTCTTCTATAACTTGATTTAAATTTGGAATTAAATTTGAATTACAAACGCCCTCCATGTCTTCAGGTATCATAGCTGCTTCCAGGCCACCAGGGAGTCTCCACAGCCTGAAGTCTGCTGTGTGGTCTCTCTTCCTGCTTCTTACTAGAAAATATAGGTTACCAAAAAACCAATGGGTACACTCCCCAATTACTACTGGGAAGGAACACAACAATATTTTTATCCTATATGCTACTTACATGTTACTCACATGCTGTAGAACACCTGTTTCACCTTTGATGCTCTGTTTTTGCTGAGAGGGCTTAAATAACAACAGCAACAATAACAAATGCCCAAACTTGTCCTAAGGGCTTATAAATGTAAGAGCATTTATGGGAAAGTGGCACAAGACATGCAACTTGTAAACCAGCTTCTTTTATTTCTTCCTTCTTGATAAAATGAAATGATGCTCTTACAGTGAAAATCTGTTTTTATCATTCTTTTTTTGTTTGTTTTTGTTTTAGTGCTTAAATGACTAGAATTCTATTTTTTTTTCTTTGGGGGGGTGGTGGTAAGAAAGACTAGAGTGATAAGTTTTAAATAAATGGTAGTTTGGGAATACCCATGACATTGGTCCTCACTTGCAAAAATAAATTATTTGCCTAAATCAGTAAATGGGATGAGTATTTAAATGCATAATTAAAAGTCAATATGCAAATAATCTGAGCAATTATAACGGCACCTGTGCCTGGGCAAATTGAAGAAAATAGACACTTTTCACTTTATTATGCATCAACATAGTAAACAACTTTCATTACCACCAATACAAACCACACACACACACACACACACACACACACACACACACCCTGATGGTTAGTTGTCACAGAACATTCATTCCCCTTTCCTTCTCATCAGTAATTTCATTCCTTTGTTTCTGACTTAGTCACACTTGATTCAGAGTAGATAGGGTCTGCAAACAGCATGTTGTGTTAATGGATGACACTGGAGTATAAAGAGGTCACTTGTTGCAGAGCTAGGACTAAAATGAGGTTCTTTTCAAAAAGCTAACTGGGCTTAAAACTCTAACCTTGCTTAAAACATTTCAGTGGTTTCCTGATAATCTGATAAAATTCCAAACCCATGGCCAACCTCTCCAACCTCATTTTGCTCAACACTTTCTTGAATTCTCTGTGGTCTAGCCATGTTGAATATTTATTTTCTGTGCCTCAGATATGCTGTCATTCCAAAAGGACTTTCCCATGTTGTTTTCTTGGCTCAAAATACTTCCCTTATGTCTTTGACCACATAATGTCTACAAATGTATAGGTGTCTAGTTAAATATTATTCCTTAACAGAGTCTTTCTCGAGTTCTTAGAGTGAGTTACATTCACCCAGTATGTTTGTTTAGCCACATTGACCTTCCATTTTGTTAAAGCCCATCATGTTTGTAATTAGTCGTCCAGTGTGTGTCCTTTCTGCCAGTTAATAAACAATTGGAAGGCAGGGATGACTTCTGTCTTATTATATCTTCCATTTACTGGGCAGTACCTGGTACATACTAAACTTCCAATTAAAACTGAATAATTTAGGGGCACCTAGGTGGCTCAGTCAGTTAAGCATCTGACTCTTGGTTTCCAGCTCAGGTCATGATCTCACGGTTCATGAGATCAAGCCCGCATCAGGCTCTGCACTGCCAATGGGAAGCTTGCTTGGGATTCTCTCTCTTCCTCTCTCTGCCCCTCCCCCACTCTCTTTCTCTCTCTCTCAAAATAAATCAAGTTTAAAAAATAAATAAAATAAAATTGGATAAATCATTGTTAATAAACTGATGAATGTATCTTGCTTCCACTGATTATTTCCAAATTGTATCATATTGCTTCCCTGATGTAAAATGCATTTTACAAACACATAACTTTATAAATGTTTGCCATTAGTTGCAACTAAAAATTATTTGAGGGGTTTTGTCCAGTAGTTACGGTTACTGTAATTTCCAAGTAGCACGTAGTGGAAGAAATCAGGGATTTGAAAAGAAAGGGCTTACATTATTTCCAACAATGAGTCTAACTGCCTTTTACTATCCTACTTGAGTAGTGAAGCTCAGGAGAAGACAAATTCTGACCTTTCTTGTACATCTGAGCCTGCCTTATAATACTCTAGTTCCAACAACATTAACCATAACTGCTAAGTTATGAGCATTTTTTGGATACCTAACTGACATGTGAAAGGTACTCAGTGTCCAGGGGGAAAAATTAGATGATATCTACTCTCATATGCATTTCTCTGGCTTTTAAAAAATTAAATATTCATGTTCAAATGACCTAATGCTTTGCTAAATTTATTTTTTATCTCTATGCCAGCTGAAGAAAAATGCATTCCCAAGTACCTTTAATTTACAAAAAGCCTCAGAGTGATTGACAATATCCTAAAAGTTTGTCTGATTCATTTAGGGTCACTAAACACACAAAACAGACTGACTGAAACATAGAGGACAACTTGCAGTAGGAATAACAATGACAAAGGAGTGACTTGGGATGTGATGAGTGATTTGGAAATTTAACATGAAACATCATCGTTACTGTTACCATCACTGTTTCAGCTTCACCATCAGGATATCCAAAACTGAAAGCAATTGCTGCCAGCTCCATGCTAGGGATTGTCCACACAAATCATCCCTTACATTGTCATAAATGCCTAAAACTCCATATGGTCAAGTGATGTTTTAAATTCTTTTAATTACAAATATTCCACATATTAATTGAAATGTTTTATACTTTTAGTATTTATATTTTTATTACATAAAATGAAACATGTAATCATAACATATTAATATGTAATATTAATATTATATTATAACATATACTAATATATAATATTAATACACAGTAAAGCCTTGGGTTGCAAATAACTTGTTCTGCAAGTATTTCCCAAGTTGAGTAAATATTTGTAATATATTTTAACTTGATAAATGAGCAATGTCTTGCAATGTGAGTAGTATGTGACACTGAACATGATCACAACTGAGCCAGTGGTTTTTCTCTCGTGCTCTGTGGGATTATAGGTGATCGTCTCCTATGCTCAGATACTCAGTCTCAAGTCACAGTGTTTGGCAGAAATCAGTGATTTTCCAGACGTTGGAAGGTGCCCAAAACTGGCACTAGTGTTTTCATTGTTTTTTTTTTTTCCACTTCAAAGCACCTATGGGCAGCCCTTTGCTTTTCCATACAAGAATAAGTTTAGGAATGCTTTGTTTCATTCTAGGTCAGGCTGCCTGCAAATATAGACCCTTTCCTCTGCTGCCTTATTGCCATTTACATTAAATAAAGTATATGATAAGGGTTTATTAATATTGTACTGTAGTCAACATCTATGAGGGTGTATACAATGGCTTCCACGCAGAAACAGATTCCATTGAGCCAGTAGATAGCAGTGATTCCATTAGTGATAGTGAAAGTCGTCTTACACAATAACCCTCCTCTCTCCTGTCTCCCTCACACCAGCCATGAAGGTTTTCAAAGGTAAGTACAGGTTAGGTGGTTTATTTTTCTTTATACTTTGTATTTTCTTTATTATTTTGTTTTATATTACAGTATTGTAATCATTTTTATATTAATATTTTTGGGTTGTCAAGTGAATCATCTGAGTTTCCATGATTTCTTATGGGGAGATTCACCTTGATATACAACTGCTTTGGATTACAAACATGTTTCTGGAATGAAATATGCTTGCAAAAGCTTTATTGTATTACTATATATTTTTAATTTAATATATTAATAAATTATATTCAGTTGTTTACAAGTGATTGTGCCTAATTTTTCTGGGCACTGAGCTCAATTTGGCTAAAATTGTATTTATTCATATGTCTCATGTCCCAGATTGTTTTGAAATGGGTGCTTATTAATTAGCATTATCATATGTAGCATAATTAAAAATGAACAGAGAGAGAGAGAGAGAAAGAATGGAAAATAGTTCCATTCATACCAGGAATGGTATGGTATGAGGTAAAAATCAAGGTGAATTACCTTGAGAGTCAGCTAAAAGTCTGCCCTCACTTCATGTCACACCGGGCAGCCAACTTTCAAGCTGTGTTGTTCAGTTCATTAGGTTCTTAAAGACCTAACTTCTTTTTAAAATCAGATCCAGGGGCGCCTGGGTGGCTCAGTTGGTTAAGCAGCCGACTTTGGCTCAGGTCATGATCTCACGGTTCGTGGGTTCAAGCCCTGCGTCAGGCTCTGTGCTGACAGCTTAGAGCCTGGAGCCTGCTTCTGATTCTATGTCTCCCTCTCTCTCTGAAACCTCCCCCGCTCACACTCTATGTCTCTCTCTATCGAAGGTAAATAAACGTTAAAAAAATTTTTTTTAATTCAGATCCAGATTCTAGTTCAGCCAATCAGGAAAAGCCCAATGGGCCTGATTCTCATTCCAGCCCTCTTAACTACCAAGCCTGAGCAGGAAAGCTTAACAGTTTCAAGGGCTGCCCCAGGAATCTGCACAAGGAGGATGGACACTGGGTCACATGACCTCTTCTAGGAAACACTGGATAATTCTGATGACATTAAGCAAGCAGACAAGGTTTCCAAGGGATCAAATCCCTTTGAATAGAAGTTTAAGAAGTAAAACCCATACCAGTGGACATCAGGAAATTGCCCTCTAGGACTGCCAAATTATTTTACCAGGGTTAACAGATCTGTAACATTTTGAATTGGTTCATCCATATCTTCCTCTTGTTAGTTAACCTCACACAATTATACCAGACAGACAGCCTCAGAATTCATGCTAAGAAAGATCATGTATTGGTACACAGTGCTCTGGTTGACTCTAGCGTAACTAATTTTAACACAGCTGTCACACTTCCACTGACTCAGTCAGGTTTATGTCCAGTAGCTGTGTAAGGGTAGCATAAAGGGAAGGACAATTGTTCCATATTGGGTCCTAAGTGGAGGAAGTCTTCCCTGGTTCCTGGAAAAAACTACTGGAAGTCAATTTTTGATGTGGTGGTTCTAGAGGTTTCCCTGGTTTGTTTTGTCTTTTGTGTCATAGAGGGGTAAGGAAAGAGAAACTTTTGGGCAAAAGTGACACTATCCACTTTTCTGCCTGAGTTGATTGAAAATATCATCATTCTCTTACTGCTTTTAGAAAGAAGACCTGGCTTCAATGAGATGAAAAATTTGCTTATATTACCTTTAATTTCTCACTTAAAATATGTTAGGGGTAAGGGTGCCTGTATGGCTCAATCGGTTAAGTGTCCACCTCTTGATCTTATGGTTCATCAGGCTCTCCACTGTCAGTGCAGAGACTCCTTGGGATTCTCTCTCTCTCTCTCTCTCTCTCTCTCTCAAAATAAATAAATAAATCTAAAAAAGATATATTTTGGGTATATGACAGAGTTATAATGAGTCACCACAGTTTTGATTATTTACTTAATGAGAGTAAACAAGCACTTGGTTTTTATATAAATGGAAGGAGAAAATAGCTCCAATAAAATAAATCATTCCCCAAAATGAATATTTATGATTCTTTTCAGAAATACATGATCAAAGGACCACAACTTCCAGGATAAACTACCCCCTAAAGTATGAATAAAAAGAAACGTAAGAAGTCACAACATTTTATCAAAATCATTCTTGATAATCCCTACCCCTACAAAGGAACATGTCAGCTCAGGTAACTGACACTCCCAGAGCAGCACAGCCTTCCTGCGAGGTCAGTGCTCTGCTGGCCTCTGCAGGCTGGATGCCAGATCAGTTTCTTCCCTTGTCCTTGCAGATTCTGAGAAAGGAGCTGTAGATCTCACATCCTTTCAAATTTACGTCTAGTGACAGGGGAGTGTCTTTTCAAAAATCTCTTTTTGCCGACAGTTCAAGTGCTTCTTCCTGATCAATCCCTGTAGCCAGGGAAATGTAACATCCAGGGTCCTTGTTCTACCTTTAGATGCTGAGCTAAGACACTCCACTGAAGTCACATGGTCTGTGAAGAGAGGATAGGGTAGCTTTCCACAAGAAAACGAAGGTATGGTTACCAGAAAGTAAACAAATGTCTTTTTGTGGGGAAACAAGACAAGACAAGACAAGACAAAACAAAACATGTTCACATAGAGATATTTATTTCCTTCTATGGAAAATTTGGGATATAAATCAAGAAGAAATCTACCAGGATCCACTGCCCCAATATCCGGAAATATATTCTATTAATATTTTGATGTATTTCTTCTGAAGATACCTAAATTTTTTTTCCAACATAGCCTAATCTGTTTTATTTTTAACCAATGGACTTGTTTCTTCAAAATGTTAAAATCCACCAGTTCTTGAACAATATACTTTTCTTTATTTAACATTATTCTGTGAAGGCTTTTAGAAGTATCAACATAGCTCTCTTGTCAATTCCTCCTATAGCAAAATGTATATCAGAATATCTGATACTTAAGCTTATTCTGCTCTTAGGGCAAAGTACTTGTGTGTGAAAAGAGTGCAGAAATGCCTCTAACAATCATATACATTTAACATAATTGTGAGCCCGCTCTTGAAATAGAGTCGCCACCATGCAGCATTGTATTTTGATCATTTTTTCTGTGTGTCACTGAATGGTATTGATAACATGAATATTAATAGCACCTCGTATCCCTTTGTCTGGATGGATGTTCCATAATTTATTCGGCTGATCTCTACTCTGGCACTTCAAGTATTACAACTTTTAACTATTATATATAAAAAATAACTCCAATGAATATCCTTGAATATAAATCTACACTTGCATATCTAATTATTTCTGTAGGATAAATACTTCAAAGCAGAATTACTGAATAGGATGGTCTAAAATGTTGTAAGTCTTTTGGTACACATTGCCAAAATGCCCTCCTTCTGTAGTTCCATTTATATGCACAATCCCACTCTTACTAACACTTGGTATTAAAATTGTTTTAGTTTAAATTTAGAAATAGTGTATTCATCTAGTTAAGAAATTCCAGACAGTCCCATTATTTTAATAAATTCTACTTTCCGTGTTTCTGCTGATGAACACTATAAGTCTATGGAATCTGTTTCTGTTTCCTGATATATCACATTTGAATTGCATTGGTTAACTTCTGTGCTATAAAATAAGAAAAGCAGTTTAACACATATATACCACCTCCCCCTCTACACCTTCTAGCTTTTTGTTACATTATTATATTTAGATCTCAATATAACTTGATCTAAAACAAAGTTGTTTTTATTTTAGCCTTTGGGGTTTTATTATATTTGGGCAGAATCCTACCCCTCTCCACTAAGTAAAATTAAAAAAAATTGTTCAGAGAAACTTCTCCCCCCGCCCCCACAACCCCTCTACTTCCTGCCTCCATCTGCTACGCCTTCATTCCTCCATTAGAGAAGGGCATGCAGGAGGGTAGGGTTCATCAGCGGGATGTGCTATAGACCACATTCTGGAGACAGTGGAAGGCGCAAGAACAAGGCTTGAAGAGCAGAGCTTATTAATACGATAATACTTAAAGCCTTTTACTTCATCCATAGCAGGACTTTCCCACCTCAGCACAATTGACCTTTTGGACCAGAACTTTGTTGTGGGGCCTGCGTGGTCCGGGCAGAAAATTTCCAGTATCCTCTGTCCACCAGATGCCAGTACTAACCCTACCACTGCGACAACTGAACACGTCTCTGGGCATCGCACGTCGTACCCTGCTGGCGCAATATCGCTGGGTGGCCAACCGCTGGGCTGTCCCAGTCTCCCAGTAGGTCTGTTTGTACTGCTACTTTGATTTCAGTGGCAAGAGCAGGCCACTCAGCATACCTTGTAGCAGAGGCATTTCAGGGGTGGTGATGGTGATAGAGCAACAGAGAGGGAAGCAGGCAGGCTCCTGAGCTTGGTGCTTTCCTTCCTGGGAAGAACTGACAGTTTTTGTTTTCTCTTTCTCTTCAGTTTTATTGTGGACACCTCTGTTCTTCTTTTCCCTCAAAGGACACCCCCACCCCGGAGCCAGAGCAACAGCTCTCAATATTTACATTCCCTTTCAAATCTATCTGTAATGTTTACCTCCTAATGTTTTGTAGTTTCCTTATGGACTCAAGCCTTACCTTCAGCATTTTGAATAATTTAAGCACATGTCTTTAAAATTGTTTTCAGATTGTTCTGAATTTACAGTTCCTTCGTTGTGAATTCTCTGTTACGGTTTTGCTTTTAATTTTTGACTCTGAGCTTATCTTTGATGGGAGTCATTTTCAAGAGAGTCTAGAGATAAAGATATTAGTGTGGGGAAGTTTTTGCCTCTCACTAGGCACTATGAGTTTTATCGGTTTCACTAATCAAGTATTTAAGGTTAATTTCTTAGCTCATTATTTCCTCACCATGTACAAAATTCAAGATTGGATCCCATACTCCTACAGAGTACAAATTTGAGCATCTGTTTTCTTGCTCCTAGAGGCTCTTTCCACATCCATGGTCCAAGGCAGATGGGTTGCTCCATGGGACATTTCTGGCCTGGTGAGCACAATTTTATTTTAGTTCCCATTCATGGATAGAAAACCTCTCGCCTGCTTCCTCATTCAATGACCTCAGTTCTATTTCACATGGAGCACAGGGAATGCATTCTTAATTCTTCAATAGAATGGGTGTGAAAACCCCACTCGAATATGTAGATCAAAGTCTAATGTCTTTTTGGGTTAATAGACATTCCAATCTGGTCATCAAGCACCTGAAGATGTCCCCTACTTAACTTTAAGCTCAGCTGTGCATTTTATTTTATATTGTTTTATTTTTTAATGCTGTAATAAGTTGTTCAGCTCCCCTCTGTGTTTAGAATGGAGATAGGAGGGGCGCCTGCGTGGCCCAGTCAGTTAAGCTTCTAACTCTTGATTTCAGCTCAGGTCATGATCCCATCATTCATGAGTTCAAGCCCTGAATCAAGCTCTGCACTCTCTGCACTTAGGATTCTCTCCCCCTCTATCTCTGCCCCTCCTCTACTCTCTCTTTCTTTCTATGTCAAAATAAATTAATCAATTTTTTAAAAAAGAATGAAGGTAGGGGGCAAGCAGGACACATCAGTCTAGTCTGCCATCTTGACTTGGAGTATCTTGGCAGTGTTCCTGCATGCATGGTGGTGAAAGCCAGGTTGGTGTAGGTAGAGACTAGGCACAAGCTGAAGAGGTGAGGTAGACACCAAACAGGTGTCAACGTCCTCACAGGGCACAAAAAGAAACACATGTTTTCTTTTCGTCACAGGACCAGAGGTCAATGGAAATTTTTAAGTACTAGCAATGCATACCCAACCTCTGGTTTTTTAGAAGCAAACTCTGATAGCATGTAAGATTGATGACATGGAGTACAAATATCTAGTAAGCGAAGGCAATTAGAGTGTGGGTGATAGAGTCAAGCTAAGATAAGATGGTAAGGAAGAGCATTAATGCAGTGGTAGTCGTGATAGATAGGAGACAAAATTTAGGTAAACTTCCTGAGATATACTTGCAATGTTTAGTGAATATGAAGAGTGAGAAAAAAACATAGCTTGTGAGGACACTGATATTGCTGCATGGGATACACTAAAATACAAAGGACTGGCAGAGGCAGATTTGAGTAAGGCTGCACCACACCTGGAGATCTATGTCTAATGCTCAGAGGAAAATGCTGTCCAGGAAAAGAGTGTCAAGCCTGGAAATACAGATTTGGAAAACGCAGGCACGTGGGAACCAAAGGCAGGCAGGTGGACAGCATCACTAGATCCCAGGTAAAGCAGCAAGAGAGAACAAAGATGGAGCCCATGGGAATACCAACAATTAAAGGTCAAGTGGAGAAGGAAGAATGAAAACCATGGATGAAAGACACAGACTTAGCAGGAGGAGAAGACAAGAAACATGGCTGTGCTGGGATGAAGCAGGGTATTAGGAAGCAAGGATCCATCTGCACTGTCAAAGCTACAGAAAGTGAAGAGAGAGGTACTGGAGTTAAGGAAAAAGGACAAAGTGAGGATTTAAATGTACTGAACCATTTTATTTCTTAAAAACAGAATACTGAAGAAAATATGATAAAATATTAATATTAGATAAAATCTAGATAGTACATTTGTGTATATATTATATGGTATTATTTTGTGTATCTCCTACACTTACTATGTGTATACAAATATGTCATATGTGATTATTAAACTTTAACAGAAACTTAAAGTGAAAAAATTAATCCACTGATTAGATTGGGCAATTAGAAGACATTAACTACCTTATGAAAACACTTTCCACAATAGGAGTAGACACATGTGTCAAGTCATGTTAGATACAGGGAGATTGGCAGTGAAGTAAGTGAGGACCAGAGAACCAGTTATTCTTCCAGAAAATTTAGAATGGTAGAAATGGTGGGAAGTAGAGTAGTTCCTGTGGGGGCCATAGGATTGAGATTTTTAGAACAGGGCACTAGTGTGTAGACTCCTGGAAGATAAAGAGAAGTGGAAGATTTAGTAGACAGAAGAAATTATTGATGAAGAATCATGGAGAAGATAGGCCCTCTTCAGATTAATAACTAAAGACCATGTGGAAAAATTTTAAAT
The DNA here is from genome assembly GCA_028646485.1 of Cryptoprocta ferox. NCBI lineage: Eukaryota > Metazoa > Chordata > Mammalia > Carnivora > Eupleridae > Cryptoprocta > Cryptoprocta ferox. The sequence continues at coordinate 49,447,467 of CM053576.1, read as the reverse complement.
GCAGTATTCAAATAATCAATTACTGCTGTGTAACAATTTGAACCTAAACACTGGTTTTCTTGGGCACAGAATATATTTTAAATTGAGATTTCCTATGCAAGCTTTACAAAAGTTACTTCCAGAGGACTCACTTTCAGAAAACACCTCCACTTTTCCTGGAGGTGAGCTAGAAGGGGCACATTACCCTGATGCTCCCCATATCCCGATGGGGGGAGGGACACAGTTAATACTCAGATACAATGTTCATCAATAAGTGTACTGGTGAGTATTCCCTGCTAAGCAGACCGTCAGAGAATACAGACATCCTAAATTCTCATGATCCCTGGAAAAAAAGAAGCAAAATGGATCTTTAAAACCTCTTTCAATTGCAGTTCCATCAACATGTGAAGTTTATGTTAAGTGTGAAATACAGTAAATGGAATCTAGTTTCCATGATTTAGTTTGATCTGATTCACATTTTTTTTTGTATATTTGTCATAAAATTTTAGACTCATTCAAATAGAAAGGAGCTCTATATAGTGTAGTGTCCAGGGAAGATTGTCTGTATCTTTCCTTTTAAGCATCTTCATTGAAAAACATTTTTTAAACACCAGTTATATAGGAAACAGTGAGCTAGGCCTGAGAAAAATTATGATAATACAAGGTATACCTTCAAGGAGTCTGTATTCTAGCAAAGCAGACCAGTGGTGCAGAGCCAACAAAACCAGCAGGTGAAAACAACCAGAGCTGAGTGTGGGCTGAGCATGGAACCAATTGTCAAAGTTTCAAAATGGAAACATTGTACTAATTTTATATTTCAGTTCAATAGCAAGTAGGTAATTTTATCTAGGTGTAAAGGTAAGAAAAAAGTAAGACTGTGTGGGTTATCTATAAATGTGTGCATAGTCCTTGAGTTGAAGGGAAAGAGGCATATGGTTAACGTGGTGCTCACCACAGGAAAGGCCTAAATGGCAATTGACATTTGGAGGGCCTGAATGATACCAGACTTGACACCAACAACTTGAATTTGTGATTTGTGTCCTGCCTTATGTGAGTTTGGGGAGAAAATTTAATCTCTCCAATTTCTGCTTTCTCATTGTAAAAAGGATAGTGATTCCTATCTCTGAAGTTATTCTAAAGATTAAATGAGATAATGTATCTTAAACTGTCTTGTAAATACAAAGCTTTATGTAAATGTTAATTATACATAAACATTAAAGGAAGTTATAAAGAGACAAATGTTTTAAATATGAATAAACTAATACATCTGTAGAGAGTATGTGTCTTACATGAAAGTAATTCTCTCTATATGTTATTCAGAAATAAAAAATTCATTAGCTTAATAAAAGCAATGAAAATTATGTCCTAGGATTTCTCTCAGTATCCCCAGAAATTATGCATGACTTTGTATTTGGTAGGGTTCCACAGAGCAGACATTGTTTTTAATCTTCAGCTGCATTTTAAATTTTAGAGTTAGTTTACCAGGAGGCGGGGAAAGTGGGCTCTTTCCAATATATTTTACATTTTGATAAACCTGGACATAGCCAATAAAATCACAAACCTTCAAGCAAAAAAAACACATTTTCCTCTTGGAGATCATAAAAATAAAATTGCAATTACATTGACTAGTTAAATTAACTCACAGTTCTAGGTTTAATCACATTTGATGATTGTATGAATTATCATTTATTGTCTCTGTGCATGGCATTTTTTCCTTCCTAAAAGCCATACATTTTCAAGTTTCCATGTATCATTTCTGCACAGAATCAACTATTAGTTTAGCTATATTTTAAACAAGCCCCAGATTGTTTTCACAGGAAAGATAACAATTTATGAAGCCACCCACGGTGTCAGAGACAAACTGAAGGATTCAAACCAGAATGGGCAAAACATAATTGGATAAACGGAGGACAGTTGTTCTCTAGATGAGGCCACATGTTCTTATTTGAATTAATGGCTAACTCATTTCTGCAGCTTAACGGGCTTGCTTTTTTTTTCCAGGGTTGAACTGGATTTGTTCCATTTTACAATTGAAATAACTTAAAACATCTTAGAAAGTGTCTTTGGAATGCATACATTTGCTTTCCAGATCATAAAACCAACACGAATAATTTAGGTCAGATTGGAAAGACTATAACTCACTGATCAGCAAAGCCCAGTGCTAATCCATATTTTATGGAACGTACATATTTAATGAAGCAGGAACAGTTTTCCATTTCAGAATGAAATGAAATGCTGGTTGTTCTGTAATTAAAGGGAAGGGTGATGACACCCACTGCTGCCTTTGCTTTTCAGGATCCAGCTTCCTGGTGGGGATTCACCCCAGGGAAGGACCTGCCATGGTCTCCTTCTGCCACAAATCTTTCCACCTTTTATTAGAGCTGCAGGGTAGGGGGCAGGAACTGTGTTCACTTCTTCACAATTGACCTTTGCACATTCCTGTTAGCAAATATTTAAAGGCCATTCCACATGTGTTTACCTTACTCCCTGGGGAGACCATACCAGAAGCCCATATGGCTTTTCTCTCCAAGGGCCAATTTTGTATTCTTCTGTAGGTTTTGGCCCACATCTGAGACAGAAATGAATAAAGGTTTGCCAGGCCTGGGTGTGGGAAGAAAGACAAGATCATTTCTAACAGAATGACTCATTTATGGATCTCACAGAGTGAGACATGATGAAATAATAGACTGAACCTGAGTTTGGGTACAGAGAGACCAGATATACAGTCTCAGAAATTTGATTCAGAGGCCTGCCCCAGTGTCCAAAATGTCACCTTTAATGTTTTGGCCCTCTGTGTAAAAATGCATGTGTATCCAGAAAGAACCCAGGAATGTACAAAACCTTTAAAAAATCATTATATTTCAAAGCATGATGAGTCATTTATATCTTGGTATGTGTTTGTGATCAGGTTACTTACTGGTTTCCAGGAGAATAGAGCTACAGAACAAGTGGGTTTTTATGAGAAAACCTAGACAGACCCAGGCATGGATCCCGAAGGAGCGATGGGTGGACACAGCATGTATGCTGGGCATCCTAGTAACTAGAGTTCAGCATCGGGCCATGGGCTCTTTGAATGAAAGGTGGAAGGAGACCTGATCAAAGGGACCAGAAAGGAAAATTTGAAAATCAATTAAATGTACATTTCTTTCCATCTCTAACTGATGAGCCTCCTGTTACAATGCAGGAATCAAATGAATATGTCTATAGGACTCAAGTGCAATGAAGACTGAAATACTTTTATTTCAATGGGCAAAACTAGAGCTACCAGAATGAGAGAGAGAGAGAGAGAGAGAGAGAGAGAGAGAGAGAGACTCCTGTCACTATTTAGTTGGGGGAAAAGAAATGGGTATTTCTGAAGAGAAATATCGCCTGCTTTAGATCCTTGCCTAAGGTCAACTAGTTACTGTATTTGGAATAAGTATAGTCCATACTACTTATTTGTTTGTTTTTCTTTTTTTTTCTTTTATTTATTTTGAGAGACACATAGAGAGTGAGTGGGGGATCGACAGAGAGAGAAAGGTACAGAGGATCCCAAGCAAACCCCATGCCAACAACAGAGAGCTCAATTGTGGGACTTGAACTTGGAAACTGAGAGATCATAACCTGAGCTGAAGTTGGACACTCAACTGACTGAGCCACCCAGGCACCCTTGTTTATTTTTCTTTCTTTTTTTTTTAAATATTTTATTTATTTTTGAGAGAGAGAGAGACAGCGTGAGCAGGGGAGGGTCAGAGAGAGAGGGAGACACAGAATCTGAAGACAGGCTCCAGGCTCTCAGCTAGCCGTCAGCACAGAGCCTGATGCGGGACTTGAACCCACGAACTGCGAGATCATGACCTGACCCTAAGTCGGACATTCAACCAACTGAGCCACCCAGGCACCCCTATTTTTCTTTTTAAGGAATGGAGTCACCCTACTGTTTCCAAATGCACATATTTTCTTCAGAGAGAGGGGAGTGTGGGGAAAAGGATGGATTGACAGGCTTGGCCAAACAACAAGGGTGCTTAATCCCAGATGCCACCTCTTAATGGCCAACTGAATTGAGATCCCTTTCTTTTCAAAATATACTAAGTCATCCAATCCCCAAAAACGATAAGGGGAACCATGTTTAACTGGCAGGTTGCCAGTTACAATATTATATTACAATATAATAATGTAATATGTGAGTGCACAGATACTGTATTTATGTTTTTATTCTTTATGATGTCCATGGCTGAGCACCAACTTCAAAACTTTTAAAATACTGTTCTACAGTCTATAAGCAAGACAAAATTTGAGGCACTAGTAAAGAAGTGATTTCATTAGGACATTTCTAGCAAAAATTGAGGGAAGGAAAAACAAGAAAAAAAAATACTGTGAATGCCTTTAATTAACATAAAAATAGAAAGCATCAAATTCAATCAGTAATCGGCTCCCAGCCCATGGATGCATTGACTGAATTACCCATAATAAGTTTATCCTTGAGATGGGGGCGTAGAAAAACAAGCATCTTAATTTGCTTCAACATTAGATTTGACATTTGCACCTTAGTTGTTTTTAGGAAAGTATGCAACACTAACCTAAACAGGTATTGAGTTTTCTATGTAATTTCTGGCTTTGCTTCTTTGAAACCTTTTCCTCTACCCCCCTCTAGTGAGTCAAAAGCGATAAAACAGAAGAAACACAAGCAACTCATTCTGTTAAAAGTTTAAGTTGTGGGAAAAATAATAAAAATAAAGAACCCTCAGGACCCGTATGCTAAAGGTCAAAGTAAGTTGCTTTTAAGCCTAATTTATTCTCAGTTTGGACATTAACTCTACTTTCGTAGGGATTTTTTCAGAATAACAATGATGAGATCTTTAAAGTAATGCTATCTAATAAGTCAGGACGAGGAAAGCTTCACTGAGGCAGAACCAAATGGTTTCCATACAGGTAACATGTTTCAAATATCCAGTCAGATATGTCAGAATGAAAGACATGCTGTTGGATCCACCATCTAAATGATCGAGAAAACACAGAGAAGGAACCACACAAAACCAGTTAAATAATCATGGCCCCAGCTTTCTACCAAGCTCCTGAGAACCTGAGAACTCGTGAGAACAAATCCACCAAAGGAGAAGTGGAAAAATTAAATTCCATAAGTTCTTAGAAAGGATGAATGGAACAGAAAAAGACTTGCATCATATCTGTGACTGCTGAACTGTATGAATCAGGGAGGGTAATGAAAACACTTTCACAACTGTGGGATTTGTTCTCAGAGGATGTGAAGGCTTGAGTTACAAGCAAGGCTGGGATGGACTTCTTCCTACTCTCTCTGAGTCTGACCTTGGGGTCTTCTCGGTGGCTTGTTAAGAAAACTGGTAACTCTTGCTGTTCCCAGCTGGCACTGAGCAAAGAGAATAAACAGAACTGTATAAATCAAATAAATAAAATAGAAGTGTCCAGTGATATAAATATGGTTTTTATAAGCATATATCTTAACTTTAAAAAGGCAAAAAGAAAAAATAAATTTGTAGTATTTTAAAACTTTGGGATCTGCTAAGCCCTGTAAGTCCCCACCCCCGCTTTTTTTTTTTTTACATAAATAAGGAAATACACAGAGACACACGAAGCAATTTATTAAAATGACAATGTGCTGCTGTCCCTGTTGCTATGGGTCTCTAACCTTATCTGATGCTGAAGGCTTGGGCATGTTCTTCACATCTCTGAAATCAATGTTAAGTAGAGGCCAAGACTTTGCTGATCCATGAAGCCAAACCACATGATTGAAGGTGAAAGGGTAAAGCCTTCTCCTCCCATTGACACTCAACAGTGTCAACTCAAGGTATCTATGGGAGGTCAACTTGCTGTCATGAAAGCTAGACTGTAAAAAAGTTCAACAACTAAGTTTAGAATAAAGATAGTAAACAGATAATGTTTGAAATTATCTTAAAAATTTTTAACATTTATTATTTTTGAGAGACAGAGAGTGACAGACCATGAGTGAGGGAGGGGCAGAGAGAGTGAGAGACACAGAATCTAAAGCAGGATCCAGGTTGTAAGCTGTCAGCACAGAATCCAACATGGGGATCAAACTCAAGAGCTGTGAGATCAAGACGTGAGCCAAAGTCGGACACTTAACTGACTGAGCCATTCAGGCACCCCTGAAATTATCTTGACATAATTAAGTGGGACCACAGCAACTTTGATTTAGTAAACAGCAACAAATAAAATGTCACTTTAGATGTCACCAAGATGGTGACCTAGGAGGCTCTTGAATTTTCCTTCTGCACAGATACACCAAATGTAGAGCTACACACAGAGCAATTTTCTCTGAAAGAAATCTGGGAACTAGTTGAATGATTTCTATACCCCAAATAACTGAGAAAATACACACAATGAAATGGGTAGGAAAAGCTGAGACACATTCTGGCTAAAACCCAATATCCTTCACAGGACCTTACCACAGGGTAGGGAACCTCCAACTCCCAGCTTCTCCCTGAGAAGCAAAAGGTTTGGGCCTTACATCTGGTGCCCCAGCTTTTAAGGCTGCATCCTGATACATAGGTGTCCAAATCACAGTTCTGAAAGCCAACACAGCTTGTGGTCATAAGTCCGACATGAATATAGCAAAGGGCAGTTGTTAATGGGTGCATGAGCACTCACCACAGCTATCCTCCTAGGGCTCTGTACAGAAGGAGCAGACAAAAAAAAAAAAAAAAAAAAAGCCTATTTCTAGTCTTTTGCTGAAGGAGTTTGACTACATACTTTATAATCTGCTGCCCAAGTGTCAGATTTTCCAATTAGCATGCATCTAGGTACTGTCTGCAAACATCCTGGGAGCCAAAAAAAAGTCAGTTGGCGCTTCTGTCAATTTCTCCACCTGTACCATTCCAACAATAAAACCAAACTCCCAGCTTTATCCTAGAAAGAGCATGTCCATATATCTAGTGCCCTAACTTTTATGGCTGCCATGAGAGGGATGGGCCTACAAATTACCTATCCCTGATAAACAATGGAGCTTACATTAATGAGTCCCACAGGACTATAGCAAACGAAGAAGTAGTTGTTAAATGGGAACATGAGCTGTGTGTGCCTCATAGCTATCCCCCTGGGCTCAGCACAGGAGGAATGGGCAAAAATGCCTACCTTCAACTTTCTCCCCAAAAGAGATTTGATTGCATACTTTCCCAACTACTTCCTAAGGTTCTAGCTTCTAATCCATCTGCATGTGGGAGCTTCCTGCATTCCCCCAAGAAACATATTAGAGCTAGTGGGCACACCCTCTGCTACCTCCCCTTAGCTTGCTCCAATAGTAAAACCAAGTTTCCAGCTTCTTCCTGGAAGAAGATTGTCCAGATATCAGTACTCTAATTGTTATGGCTCCCACCCACGGAATGGGCTCCCAATTCATCTAACTCTGAAAACTGATAGGGTTCAACATTCATAAGTCCCCTGCGATCACACAAAACAAAGAGGCAGTTCCAACTGGGAGCCCAGTAATAGTCCCTCTAACTCAACACACAGCAAGTAAGCAAAAACACTCAGGTCCCAGTTTCACCCAAATAACGGTAAATAGACCACAACATCTTGACTTTTTTTGTGTGCTGTACAAAAGTGGGGTTTATAATTAGCCTGTATCAGGAAGCTGAAGGGACAGGCAATTAGTCATGTTCCAGGAGCCTCAATTGGTGTATCTTCCCCACCTTTGGAACACCAACAGACGTTGGCACATACTCAAATACTGGGAGCCACTAAAAAGAAAGACAATGGTTCACACAAACACAAAAGTTTGAGTGGCAACCAAGAACTTGGTCCCAGGCTGACTGATGATGCTCATTTCCCTACCAGTCAGTCAAGATTGAGACAGGTGGCTGTTATATCTAATGTGCAGAAACCAACACAGAGACCAAAGAAAAATTAATAAATATGGCAATATGGCCCAAACAGAAGAAGATAAATCTAAAAAAAAAAAAAAAAAAGCCAGTGCTACTGAAATAGGGATGAGTGGTTTGACCAAAAGAGTCATAATAATGGTCATAAACATGATCACTGATGACAGAAAAGCAATGTGTGGACAAAGTGAGAATTTCAACAAAGAGAGAAAGCATTAAAAGTGTCACATAGAAATAATGCATCTGAGAAATAGAACAACTAAACTGAAAATTTCAAAAGAAGGTTCTAATAAAAAACTAGATCAAATGGAGGAAAGGATTGTGAACATCAACACGACACTGGAATTCGTCTCACCAGAGGCACAAAAAGAGAAAAGGAATGAAAAAGAAGGGAGATACCTTTAGGGCTTGATAGGCCACCATCCGGTGGACCAACATTTCAAATTATAGAGGTCCAGTAGGACAAGAGAGATACAAAAAGCCAGAAAGCATATTCAAAGAAATAATGGCCAAAAACTTCCTTAACCTCGTGGAAAAAACAGATATCCAGATTCAGGAAACCCAAAAAGTACCAAAAAAGATGAATCTAAAGAGACCCACACCAAGATACATTATAATTAATTTATCAAAACTTAAAGACAAAGAGACAAGGAATGCCTGAGTGGCTCAGTCAGTTAAGTGTCTGACTCTTGATTTCAACTCAGGTCATCATCACACAGTTCATGGAATCAATCCCCACCTTGGTCTCCATGCTAACAGCATGAAGCCTGCTTGGGATTCTCCCTCCCTCTCTCTTTGCCCCTCCCCTGTTCTCTCTCTCTCTCTCTCTCTCTCTCTGCCCCTGCCCCCTCAAAATAAATAAAAAAGCTTTTAAAAAAGACAAAGAGACACAAAAGCATCAAGAGAAATGCACCTTGTTACACACAAGGGACCCCCTACCCAAAGGACTATTAAAGGTCTTTTCAGCATAAATCTTGCAGTCAGAAGGGAGTAAAATGATATATTCAAAGTGCTGAAAGAAAAAAAATGCCACTCAAGAACACTCTACCCAGCAAACTGTCATTCAAATTGAAGAAAAGATAAAGAATTTACCAAAGATAAATTGAAGGAGTTCATCCCCATTAGACCAGTCTAAATGAAAAATTAAAGGGAGTTTTTCCAGCTGAAATGAAAAGGTGCTAATTAGTAATTGGAAACATATAAAATATAAAACTCACTATTAAATGTAAATGTAGTGTTAAATTCAGAATATTTTAATATTATAATGGTGATGGGTCAATAACCTATAACTCTAGTATAAAGGTTAAAAGACAAAAGTATTAAAAATGACTATAACTACAATAAGTTGTTCATGGACACACAATGTAAATTGTAACATCAATATTATAAAATGGTGATGGGTCAATAACCTATAACTCTAGTATAAAAGTTAAAAGGCAAAAGTATTAAAAATGACTATAGCTACAATAAGTTGTTCATGGACACACAATGTAAATTGTAACATCAAAAATATAAAATGAGGGGAGACTGTAAAAATGTAGTTTTTGTATGTGTTCAAAGTGAAGTTGTTGTTAGCTTAATACACTGTTATGGGGTACCTGGGTGACTCAGTCAGTTAAGCTTCCAACTCTTGATCTCGGCTCAGGTCATATTCTCACAGTTTGTGAGTTCGAGCCTCACATCAGGCTCTGCACTGACAGCATGGAACCACTTGGGATACCCTCTCTCCTTTTCTCTCTGCCTTTCCCCATCTCTCTCTCTCAAAATAAATAAAATTTAAAAAAATAGACTGTTATAACTATAATGTGCTTTCATGTGAACTTCATGGCAACTAGAAACAAAAACTTATATGGATATAAAAAACATAGAGAGATAGGAGTCTAAACATACCACTACAAAAAATCACCAAGTCACAACAGAAGAGAGTAAAAGAGAAAGGAAAGAACAAAGGAAATATAAAAAGCCCGAGGACAAACAACAAAATGGCAATAATAACTCCATATTGATCAATAATTACTTTGAATATAAATGGACTAAACTTCTCAATCAAACTGAGGGTTGCTGGAGGGGTGATAGGCTAAATGGACGATGGGCTTTAAGGAGGGTATTTGTTAGGATGAGCACTAGGTGTTATATGTAAGCGATGATTCACTAAATTCTACTCCTGAAACCATTATTACACTTTATGTTAACTAACTTGGATTTAAATAAAATTAAAAAAAAAGACACAGAGGGGCTGAAGGAATAAAAAGTAAAAAAGAAAAGGAAAGACAAGAAAAGACAAGAAAAGTAAAAAAATTCAACTGTATGCTGCCCACAAGACTCACTTAAGCTTTAAAGACACAAGTAGACTGGAAGAGAAGGGTTGGAAAAAGATATTCCACAAAAACAGAATGAAAAAGAAAGTAGTAGAAGCTACATTCACATGAAAAAAAAAGTATACTTTAGCTAAAAACTGTAACAAGATACAAATAAAATCATTATATAATGACAAAATGCCCAATTCATCAAGAGAATATAACAATTACAAATACTGATGCACCCACATTGGAGCATTTAAATATATAAAGTGAATATTAATAGACACAAGGAACAAATAGACATTTATTCAATAATTGTAGGGAATTTTAAAACCCACTTTCACCGATGGATAGATTTTCCAGGCAGAAAATCAATAAGGATACATTGTACTTAACTATACATTAGACCAGATGGACCTAACAGATATGTATAGAACACTCCAACCAATAGCAGCAGAATACACATTCTTATCAAGCATGCATGGAACATTTTCTGAGATAAGTCATATGTTAGTCCATTAAACAAGTCTTAAAAAATTTAAGAACACTGAAGTCATATAAGCCATCTTTTTGGACCACAGTGGCTAGGAATCAATTACAAGAAGATTAGAAAATTTACAGGGAGGTGGAAATTAAACAACATGATTCTAAACAACCAAAGGGTAAAAATAAAAAAATAAAAAGGAAAATATAAGACTATCTTGAAATAAATGAAAATAGAAACACAATATATCAAAACTTGTGGGATGCTCAAAAGCGGTTTTTAAAGAGAAATTAATATGCAAACAAACTGGACAATCTAGAAGAAATGGACACATTCCTAAACACACATGCACTACCAAAATTCAAACAGGAAGAGATAGAAAGTATGAACAGACCCATAACCAGTGAAGAAATCGAATCAGTGATCAAAAATCTCC
>CM053576.1:49416725-49435915 GCA_028646485.1 Cryptoprocta ferox | reverse complement strand
AAACAAACTGAGGGGGGAAGGGGAAGGGGAAAAGGTAAAGCGGGGTGATGGTCTTGGTGGAGGTCACTTGTGGGGAAGAGCACTGGGTGTTATATGGAAACTAACCTGACAATAAACTATAAAGTTAAAAAAAAATAAAGAGAAATTAATAGCAATAAATGCATACTTAAAGAAAAGGAAAGATCTCAAATAAACAACCTAATTTTGCACTTTAAGGAAGTAGAAAAAGAAGAACAAACAGCCCAGTTAAGAAAAAAAAAAAGGAAATAACAAGGGATCAGAGTGTAAATAAATTAAATAGACACTAAAAAGACAATAGAAAAGATCAATGAAACTAAGAGCTTAATTTTTGAGAAGGTAAACAAAATTGACAAATTTTTACCTGGACTAAGAAACCAAGAGAGAGGACTCAAATAAAATCAGAAATAAAAGATAAAACATTACAACGGATACCACAGAAATACAAAGGATCCTAAGAGACTACTTTGAACAAGTATATGACAACAAATTACATAACCTAGAAGAAATGAAAAAAAAAAATTGCTAGAAACATACAACTTATAAGGACCAAATCATGAAGTAACTGAAAATCTGAACATACCAATTACTGGAAAGGAAATTGAATCAGTTATCAGAAATCTTCCCCTCCCCTTCGATAAAAGTCTAGGACCAGATAGGTGGTGAATTCTACCAAACACTTAAAGAAAAATTAATGTCAATTCTTCTCAAACTCTTCCAAAAATAGAAGAAGAAACACTTCCAAATTAATTTTTCAAGGTCAGCTGTACACTGATACCAAAGTGAGATGACACTACAAGAAAAGAAAACTACGAGCTAATTAATATCTCAGATAAACATACACGCAAAAATACTTACCAAAATATTAGCAAATCAAATACAATAGCACCTTAAAAGTACCACACATTATGATCAAATGAAATTTATCCCTGGGATACAAGGGTTTAACATATGCAAATCAATAAATGTGACAGACCACATTAACAAAAAGAATAACAAAAAAATATATATGATGACCTGAATAGATTCAGAAAATGCATTTGACAAAATTCAACATCTTGTCATGATAAAATCACTCAACAAATCTTTTTTTTTAAATTTTTTTTAACATTTATTTATTTTTGAGAGACAGAGAGAGACAGATCATGAGCAGGGAAGGGACAGAGAGAGAGAGGGACACACAGAATTGGAAGCAGCTCCAGGCTCTGAGCTGTCAGCACAGAGCCCGACGCGGGGCTCGAACCCACGAACCGTGAGATCGTGACCTGAGCCGAAGTTGGACGCTCAACCGGCTGAGCCACCCAGGCGCCCCTCAACAAATCTTGTCTAGATGTAATGTGCTTCAACATAACAAAGGCCATATATAACAAGACCACAGCTAGCATCGTACTCAGTGGTAAAAAGATGAAAGATTTTTTCCTAACATCAGGAACAACGTAGGGTGCCCACTCATACCACTGTTATTCAACATAGTACTGGAAGTCCAAGTAAGAGCAATTAGGTAAGAAAAATAATTAAAAGACATCAAAATCTGAAAGGGAGAAGTAAAATTGTATCTGTTTGCAGATGACATGATCTTATATAGAAAACCTCAAAGACCCTACCAAAACAACTGTTAGAAGCAATAAACCAACTCAGTAAAGTTTCAAGATACAAAATCAACATACTAAAATCAATTGTGCTTCTAATAATAAACTATCAGAAAGAGAAATTAAGAAAACAATCCCATAGGGCGCCTGGGTGGCTCAGTTGGTTAAGCATCCGACTTCGTTTCGGGTCATGATCTCATGGTTCTTGAGTTCAAGCCCCAAGTCAGGTTCTGTGCTGACAGCTCAGAGCCTGGAGCCTACTTCAGATTCTCTGTTTACCTCTCTCGCTGTCCCTCCCCTGCTTTCTCTCTCTCTCTCCCTCTCTTTCTCTCAAAAACAAATAACATTTAAAAATTAAAAAAAAAAAGAAAATCTCATTTACAGTAGCATCTAAAAGAATAAATTATTTAGGAATAATTTAACAAAAGAGGGTGAAAGAACTGTGCACTGAACACTATAAGACATTAATGAGAGAAATTGAAGAAGACACACATAAGTGGAAAGGTATTTTATGTTCATGAATCAGAGAATTAATATTGCTAAATATCCATACTACACAAAGTGATAAACAGATTCAGAAGAATCTCTATCAAAATTCCAATGGCATTTTTCACAGAAATAAAAATAACCGTCCTAAAATTCATGTGGAACCACAAAGACTCCAAATATCCAAAGCAATCTTGAGGATGAAAAACAAAAACAAAAACAAAACAAAAACAAAACAAAAAACAAAAACTGGACAGCCTAATTCCTAATTCCGAACTATATTACCAACCATAGTGATCTCAACAGTATAGTACTGGCATAAAAACAGATACAAAGATCAATAGAACAGAATAGAGAGCCCAGAAGTAAGCCCATTCACATACGGTCAAATGATTTACAACAAAGGAGCCAAAAGTATACACTGAAGAAAGAACAATTGCTTCAATAAATAGTATTGGGAAAACTGGACAGCCACATGCAAAAAACAAATAAACAAACAAAAACAAAAAAAACAGCCAAAAAACCCATTATCTTACATGATACATAAAAATTAACTCAAATTGGGTTAAAGACTTTAACATAAGACCTGAAACTGTAAAACTCCTAGGAGAAATCAGAAGGCATAAGCTCCTTGACATTGGTTTTGGCTGTGAGGTTTTGGATTTGATAACAAAGGTAAAGGCAAATATAAATGAGTGGAGCTACATCAAATTAAAAAGGTCTGCCCAGCAAAAAAACAATCAACAAAACAAAAAAGTAGTCTATGAAATGGGAGAAAATATTTGCAACCCACATATCTGATAAAGGGTTAGAATCCAAAATATGTAAGAAACTCATATAACCCGATAGTAAAAGATCAAACAATCCAATTTTCTTAATGGCAAAGTACCTGAATAGATGTTTCCCCAAAGAAGACATACAAATGGTCAACAGGTACAAAGGTGTTCAACATCTTAATAATTAGGGAAATGCAAATCAAAACCATGATGATCTATCACCTTACTCCCATTAGGATGTCTTTTATCAAGAATACAAAAGATAACAAATACTCTTGAGAATATAGAGAAAAGAGAATTCTTGTTCACTGTTGATGAGAAGGCAAACTATACAGCCTACATGAAAAACAGTATGGAAGTTCCTCAAGAAATTAAAAATAGAATTACCATGTAATCCAGCAATCCAACTTCTGGGTTTATATGCAAAGGAAATGAAATTACTGTCTTGAAGAGATATCCATATTACCATGTTTATTGCAGCTTTATTCACCATAACCAAGGTATATAAACCACCTAAATGTTCATTGAGAGATGAATAAAGAAAATGTGATGTATACATACAATTACTATTATTCAGTCTCAGAAAAGAATAAAATCTTGGAGCACCTAGGTGGCTCAATTGGTTAAGCGTCCGACTCTCAATTTGGGCTCAGGTCATGATCTCAAGGTTCGTGGGCTCGAGCCCTGCCTTGGATACTGTGCTGACAGCGCAAAGCCTGCTTGGGATTCTTTCTTTCCTGTCTCTGCCCTTCCCCTGCTTGCATATGCATGCATGCTCTCCCTCTCTCCCAAATTAAACAAATAAACTTAAAAAAAGAATAAAATCTTGCCATTTGTGACAACACAGATAAAACTGGAGAGCATTATGCTAAGTGAAATAAGCCAGACAAAGAAATACTGAATGGTATCACTTACATGTCAAATCTTTAATAAAAAGAAAACCTCATAGAAATAGAGAGTGGAATGGTGATTACTGTGGACTTAGGGTTGACTTTCAGTTATAAGATTAATAAGGTCTGAGAATTACACATTAGGTATAACATGGTGAATATAATTTATTATACTTTATTGTATAATTGAAATTTGCTAAGAGAGTTCTTACCACACACACACACACACACACACACACACAAGATGAGTATGTAGAGGTGATGGATGTGTTAATGAAATCAATGGTAGGTGTCCTTGCACAATGTATATATATATATATCAAGTTATCATCTTGTACATTTTAAATATACTACAATTGTATTTGTCAATTATATCTTGATAAAGCCAGAAAAAAAAAAACCTATCAACCTCACTGCATTTAATACCTGAGCTCCCCATCCAGTCCTGTTTTCCACACTACATACCTGAAGTGTAGGCCTTTATGTTTCTGAGTCTTAATCCTATAATGCTTTAAGAAGACTGGGTGTGTGGGAGGTGGGAGTGGAAGGTGGAAGGTCCCACAAAATGTTATTTTATCCTCCCAAAATCTTAACCTGTTTTCATTCCTTATGTAGGCTTACCAGCAGAGGGCTCCCCAATACCTTTTTTCTTCTCCCCCAAAACAAAACCATTTAAACAAGTAGCCTAAAAAATCAGAATCAATTTGATTATACCATATCGATCACTTACCATCCTTACAAGCAATCAGAGATGCTCTTCATGGCACAGAGTGCATGTGTATATCTTCCTGGAAAAGGAGACAAAATTCAGTTTAATGGAGGGCACACTGAGAGGTGGTAGGTAGTTTGTAGCTATTTTAGCAAATGCAACACATTTGAACTAGCATAGTAAAGTCATGTAATTTAATATGAAAATTCTTGCAAATGATGTTTCAGAATTAACATGAAAATGCTTGTTTTTAGAAGGCTCTGATTTCTGCGCATGCCAACTGAGAATTTAGTCTTCAATCAAGTTGGAGAATCCAACATTATTATTTTTCTTTAATTTAAGCTAATCAGTTAAATGAATGATACTGGCTTCCAGCCTACTTTTAATTGGTAAATTTAAACCTTATAAAAGCAGCATGTCATCCTATTGTCTCTTTTGGAAGCAAACTATTCTAAATCAGTAAACTACCTGATTTCCTGAGCTGGATTGTGTTCCTGAAAGCATTTAATAGTGATTAAGGACTTTATTTGCCTATTTCTTTTTCCCTGGGAAAACCTTGTGGTCTCTGAATTTTAGCTAACTTAAAATTCAGTTTTGTGTTCTGATGCTGTACAACAAAAAGTATGCCCTACTATGAATTACGGGCTTGTTAATAATAATGTATCAATATTGGTTTATCGATTCTAAGAAGTATACTGCACTGAGACAAGATAATAATAGGGGAAATTGAGTGATAGGAAGAGAGGATATACAGGAACTCTTTGTACTATCTGCCAATTTCTCTGTAAACCTAAATTTGCTCTAAAATATAAAGTCTATTAATTTTTTAAAGATAGATGAAGAAATAGAATAAGATTCTAGCACTGCTTGGTAATGCCTGTTTCCACTACATTCTGCGCAGAACCTTGGAGGGTGGGGCCTAATAGAATTTTCAGTCTGCTGACTGTTTTAGTCAGCTATTGACTTAGGAGGTTATTTATGGGAAGGGGGAACACAAGACAAGTTCCTGTCAGAACTCTAACAAGTTCTGAGGTGACATTTCAAATATGTAGAGGCAGAAGAGCCACCTCACAGAGACTTCTGCCTCATCGCAGGGCAAGGAAGCCACAGACATTCCCCAACCCTCAAGCCAAGGAGTACCCATGATTGGAAGCGCCAGGACTGTCAGCACCGAAACCATGAGACTGAAAACCAAACACCACAGTGGACAAAGAACATCTCCGTATCCCTGTGAGGACCAGTGATGCTAGGACCTGACATCTCTTGCTTCCCATCTTTGCACTTCAGAAATTCCCCAACCTGATTAACACAGCCCTGGGGAAGGGAGAAGGCCTCTGTTGATAAGATTATTGTCACTGCAGCTAGTGAGGGCTTGAAAAAGAAATAAAGCTCAGTTACCGAAAAAATTATATTCATTACACATACACATAAGATATTGAAGTTTTGGTAAATTAACTGTTTACCAAAATTAGGATAAAATGGAAAAATTTTTGAGGAGTTAATAGAGAAATTCATTCCTCATCATTTGTGGTATAACATATATTAAAATAAATACTTTTGGGATGCCTCAGTGTCTCAGTCGGTTGTGCATCTGACTCTTGATTTTGGCTCAGATCATGATTCCAAGGTCTTGGGGTTGAGCCCTGCATGGGGCTTCATGCTGAGCATGGAACCTGCTTGGGATTCTCTCTCCCTCTCCCCTCTCCTCTCTCTTTCTCTCCCTCTCTCCCCCCCCCTCTCTTTAGCACATACATACATATATATGTGTGTATGTATATACATATATATATATATACACACACATACCTACTTACACACATACTTTCAATGATTTCATACTTCTCAGATTAGAAAAAACCATACTTGTTTAAGCATAAAGGTGAGTACAAATTGATATTTATTTATAAATTTTGATATGCTTATCAATCAGAGACAATGTCATAAGATTCAGGATATAAATAAAAAGGCACTGGAAATTTTTTGACGGTCTCACTATTAATAAATTCTTACATACAGGGTAATTAGTGCTTATATCTTTACATATTAATTGTTTGTTATTATTCAAGAAAGTATTCCACTCCTTCATTCTGATAATGCTGGCTATCATAACTCATTAGTCAGGACAGTTCAATTTTATCACGAGAGCAGAGGAAAAAATATGATTGCAATCTTAAGCTAGCATTGACAGGGCAATTTTACTCAAAATTGCTGAGGTTGTTTCTGACACGTATTCTACCTGCTAAACCCATAATCCTGGCACAACTGTAAAGGGGGGGGGGACATAGGAAAGAATGAAAGCCCTAAGTCTATTTGAACATTTGCAGTGGATTTTATACAGTTGTTCCATTCAGATGGATATTTTGTTCTTACTACTGTCCATTTTCTGGATAGCTGGGTGCTTTCTCCTGCCAAAAGTCAACTGTCTTCTCTAGACCTTCTATTTCTCACATGGGGATTATTTTCCTATTTGTGCAGTGACAGATTTTATTTTTTTCCCACTGTCTTTTTTTTTTATTTACAGTTTATTGTCAAGTTGGTTTCCATATAACACCCAGTGCTCTTCCCCACAAGTGCCCTCCTCCATGACCATCAGAGAAAGTAACGTGAAAGAGCTTTGTAAGACCTGGCTCATCATATAGGAACTCCACTCACTTATCATCCTCAGTCATCAGAGAAAATTGAATGAGGAAATGGCACCCCCAAATAAGTTTACAAAGCTATCTGAAGACTTACCATAAAGTTTTATACAGGCCACCTCAGTTTACAATAAGCAGGTACAGACAGATTTTTTTCTACAGATAAAGTACAGGAACCTTGCAAGAACTTCAGCTCAGAGACCTGGGAACATCACCAGCGTCTGACTACCCTTGAACTTCGTGGAACAAGATCACAGTTACTGTGGGAGGGGAGTGTACTATGGTAAAGCGTAAGGAATCAACATCTGTGCTCTTATTTCTCCATTAAAAAGATGTGACATAGTCATATCCTGGATTCCATGCCTGTGGGACACGTACACTGAGAATCTCTTGGGATTCTCAGGAAGCAGATTTAACCTGAAGGAGAAAGCCTCCCCAAGACTTTTCAAAACTGTTAGGTAAGAAAGGCTTCTGCCCAGGCATTGACTCAAGACCTTGAGTACCAGGAGCCTGCGACTGCACACCCTGCCTCCTTTTCTTTCATTCTTTTCCTCCTCCTTCTAGCTGTTTTTCCCTCTCTGCTAGTTTAACACTCAGGTTTGTTAAGTATCAAGGATGGAAACTTTATCTTTCTAATATTTTCCCTTAATTCTGATGCTTTGGTTTTCAGGACTAAAACCTGGTATTTTGACACCTGTCTAACAGGCAGAGAACATGAGCAAGCTTGGGAAATACAAACTACAGCACTCTTGAGGTGGACTCAGGAACTAGACACAGGATAGGGTTTGCTTTCCTGATTCGGACCAGAGAAAATAGGTGAGTGGTTGAGGGGAGCATTTCATGGCACCTTGATTCTATTACTCTTCACCTTTCTCCTATGTCACTAGGAGCAGGTGTACTCCTATTCTTCACCATTTTTTTTTGAGTCTGGAAAATTGAAAACAAAATAAAAAACAACATACCCATTTACTTTGATAATATTTCCAGACTTCATCAAAATCAACCTTTTTTCAGAAAGATGATTTCTGCCTCACACTCAGGTTAATTCTGAAAAACAAAATCCAATAAATATTATGTTTGCATTTTTATTGTGTTTTCAGTTTTCAAGCTGTTTACTCAACTGAGCTTTTAAATGATGTGAAGTTTGTTGACTTCCAACTATTAGCTTTTCTTCAATAAAAAACTAGGTTGCAAGAAAACAGTTTTAAAGAGATGTAAAGAGAGGTCTCTCGAGTTTTGCAGTTTCAATAATAATGAACATTATTTATTGAGTTTCCACTGTGTACCAAACTCTATACCAAGGGCTCTACACTTATTATCTCATTGAATCTTCAAGATATTATCATGCAGTAAGATAAGGACTCTGGAGTTCAAAGAGTCTAAGTAATTTGCCTTGTGTCAATAGATTAGTAAGGACCTATGAATGAGAGCCTATGTATGAGGTTCTATGTATGAATGGGATCTTTGTATAAGATATTAAATATCACTGATGCTAAAAAACATTTTTAGATTTGTGTTTTGGTGAAGATGACACCCACAGTCCAAGTACAATTTATTCTACTGTCAAATTAGATTGTGAATCCATAAATGTTTTGCTACCACTCAGAAGTCAACCAAAACTTCTTTTTTTTATTAACTTTATATATATTATTGTCAGGTTGGTTTCCATATAACACCCAGTGCTCTTCCCCACAAGTGTCTTCCACCATGACCATCACCCCCTTCCCCTTTCCCCCTCCCCCTTCCGCCCTCAGTTTGCTTTCAGTATTTAAGAGTCTCTCATGCTCTGCCTCCCTCCCTCTCCCTAACTCTTTTTGCTCCTTCCCCTCCCCATGGTCCTCTGTTAGGTTTCTCCTGTTAGACCTATGAGTGAAAACATATGGTATCTGTCCTTCTCCGCCTGACTTATTTCGCTTAGCATGACACCCTCAAGGTCCATCCACGTTGCTACGAGTGGCCAGATTTCATTCTTTCTCATGGCCATGTAGTATTCCATTGTATACATAAACCACATCTTCTTGATCCATTCATCATTTGATGGACATTTAGGCTCTTTCCATGATTTGGCTATTGTTGAAAGTACCACTACGAACACTGGGGTACGTGTACCCCTATGCATCAGCGTTTCTGTATCCCTTGGGTAAATCCCCAGCAGTGCTATTTCTGGGTCATAGGGGATTGCTATTGATAGTTTTTTGAGGAACCTCCACACTGTTTTCCAGAGCGGCTGTACCAGTTTACATTCCCACCAACAGTGTAGGAGGATGCCCGTTTTTCCACATCCTCGCCAGCATCTACAGTCTCTTGAGTTGTTCATTTTAGCCATTCCGACTGGCATGAGATGGTATCTCAGTGTGGTTTTGATTTGTATTTCCCTGATGATGAGTGATGCTGAGCATCGTTTCATGTGTTTGTTGGCCATCTGGATGTCCTCTTTGGAGAAGTGTCTATTCATGTCTTCTGCCCATTTCTTCACTGGATTATTCATTTTTCAGGTGTGGAGTTTGGTGAGTTCCTTGTAGATTTTGGATACTAGCCCTTTATCCAATATGTCATTTGCAACTATCTTTTCCCATTCTGTCAGTTGCCTATTAGTTTTTTTGATTGTTTCCTTTGCTGTGCAGAAGCTTTTTATCTTGATGAGGTACCAATAGTTTATTTTGTTTCTTGATTCCCTTGCCTTTGGGGCTGTGTCGAGTAGGAAATTGCTGTAGTTGAGGTCAAAGAGGTTGTTTCCTGCTTTCTCCTCTTAGGGTTTTGATGGTTTTCTGTCTCACGTTCAGTATTACTTTGGCTATTTGGGGTTTTTTGTGGTTCCATATGAATTTTAGAATAGTTTGTTCTAGCTTTGAGAAGAATGCTGGTGCAAATTTGATTGGCATTGTATTGAATGTGTAGATTGCTTTGGGTAATAATGACATTTTAACGATGTTTATTCTTCCGAGCCATGAGCATGGAATACTTTTCCATTTCTTTGTGACTTCTTCAATTTCTTTCTTAAGTTTTCTATAGTTTTCATCGTACAGGTCTTTTACATCTTTGGTTAGGTTTATTCCTAGGTATTTTATGGTTTTTCGTGCAATTGTGAATGGGATCAGTTCCTTGATTTCTCTTTCTGTTGTTTCATTATTGGTGTGTAAAAATGCAACCGATTTCCATACGTTGATTTTGTACCCTGCGACTTTGCTGAATTCCTGGATCAGTTCTAGTAGGCTTCTGGTGGAGTCTGTTGGGTTTTCCATGTAGAGTATCATGTCATCTGTGAAAAGTGTAAGTTTGAGAAGTCAACCAAAACTTCTGCTGTAGATGTGAACACATAGCTTTTGTGAAGTTTCCCACAATGTAGAACTGGGTGGATCATGAAAAATCTCTATAGTTTTTGACAGCTTTCCGTGAGCAAGCTCTAAGAGTTGCTGTCAATCATGTCTGATTTGGGGTGCAGCTCCCCTCACGAGCAGTTCTCCTACATTGTAAATCGATCTCCCCGCTAAGTGAACAACCTCCATAAACTTGCAGTCTCCCTAGTCTTAAGTGACCCTTTCCAGTTACATGAGAGGTTGGCAAGTTGTGGCTGCCCATTTCCTTGCACAATACTGTGTGCCTGCCCCAAGCCAAGCCCCCACCACTTGGCATGAAACTCCCCACTGGACTAGAAACTCATTCACAGTAGGGACTTTGTCCTTCTGCTTAAAGTCTTCAATTCCTAACTGGAAATGCTTATATTTTTTTTAACCGTTGAACAATGAAAATCTTCAAATGAATAAACTAAAAGTTTTGTCCATATGGCTTTAGGGACTAAACTCATAATCTAAACAAAATATATAGGGACACCTGGGTGGCTCAGTTGGATAAGCATCTGACTCAATTTCAACTCAGATCATGATCTCACAGGTTCATGGGTTCGAGCCTGGCATTGGGCTCTGTGCTGACAGCGCAGAGCCTGCTTGGGATTCTCTCTCTCTCTCTCTCTCTCTCTCTCTCTCTCTCAAAATAGATAAATAAAATTTTTAAAAAATATTAAAACCCCCAAATTATATAAATCTTTCTCCCAAGCCCCAAAAGTATAACTTTATTCAGTTCCATCATGGACATTAGGAGAAAGAGGAGACACACCCACTAGGAAAGAACTCTGCTCCTTTTATACCCTCAAGTAAATTCTAAAAAAGGAAATATTTTGAGAACAGAAAGTAAAGTAACACAGTATGTAAAAAACATGAAATAATAAAGGTAAAGATTTGATAAAGAAAAAAGAAAACACCCTAAGGAGGGAGTAATACAAATGCACATGTAGGTCAAGAACACATCTAACATTTACCATGTATGTTGCTCAAATGTTTGTTTAGGACATTCTTTCTTTGAGTTTTTCTCTTTCTTAACAATAATAAGTCACATTTATGTATGTTTATCATTGTTGAACGTGTGTGTGTGTATGTGCTATATGCTTGTGTAGTAAGGATCCAAAAATTAATAAAATGCGGAAAGTAAGACTTACCAATATATCTGTCTCTTATGGTCAAAACTAATGGAGAACAAAAGTGTAGTAACTATCTTCTGTTTTTTACAATTCAGAATTCCTGTTTTTAACTGAATACCTTATTTTCCACAGGGGAACCAGCTCATTCCCACTGTTTAGGTGGGACTTGCAGTCTTGGTGGGCACATTCATCATGGTACCCTTTCCACTTCTACCCAAGGTACAAGTGTCTGACCCAGCAAGTTCAATCTGACACTCTCTCCAAAGGTTTTAGTATTTTAATGAATCTACACAGGATGGAAAATAATCTGCTTGACTATTTCCAAAGAGCATCTTGCAGGGGCTCAACCTCTGTTCTTATTACCTAAGTCTCCTGGACAATCCAACATTTCTTTTCCATTGATTGAATGAGCTACCTCAAACCTATTCTTTTGGCCTAAGTTATAGGCAGATTCTGTTGCCCAAAACCAAAACATCCTAACTGACCCAAGAAAAGTCAGCTAAGGTAGTCTGAGAACTCTGAAGAGCATTATGTTTTGGTTAAAGAGATTAGAAAGGACTCCATGGATAAATTGGCAATTTAGTTAATCCCTGAAAAAATAGCTAGGATTTGAATATATTAAAAAGAAGAAGGAAAGGGGTGTCTCAAATAGGATAGTTATGTGAACAAAGATATGTGGGCAAGAAACTGTGGAAGATTGCAAAGGACACTTCAAATAATTTATTTGACACAAACCATTTAAATGGCAGAAATGATAATACTGTAAGATAAAGTAATACAGTTGACTGAAAGGAAACTCATTGCACAAAACAAGGGCCTCAATTTCACAAGTTCGAAGTGATACAAATAGACAACTTGTCTGTCAAGTGTGTCCTGTCACTAGTTTCAACCCTTGATCTAACCTTGTTATAATGGATACCTGGAAAGAGAATGGACTCCTTGTAGGGACCACTATTATTATTTAAAATATTGTCCCCTTAAGACACCATTGAAACTGTATGGGGAAGACTTTACAATCTTAATAAAGCATGGCTGGTTCAGATTTGAATGCTAATATTAAAGAAAAAGGTTTTATATGACAACAGTGCCATAATGCCAAATGAGAAGATAGAACTCTATTCACTATAAGAGAAAATCAGAAAAACCAAAAATAATCTTGTAAAAACCCACAAGAAGAAATGTTTTTAAAAAGCTAAATATTTAATGAAAATAGAGAATAAAAATTATAGCTATTTCAATACTTCTCTAGTTTGTAGCAAAACCTTACCCAATTCACAGTTTTTGTATTAAAAAGAACTTCAATGATTCCAAGATTTATTTGAAAGAATAATATAGTAAAGAAGTTTTGGGGAAAAATACCAAAATACTTTTTAACAAAAAGGTATTAGCTGTATTTATACACAGTTATATAGAGTCAACAAAAATCCATGAGGCAAGAAACGGATTCAAATGTGTTCAAAGACACTATAGAGACAGAGGGTCAGTGCATGGACTTTGGAATCACAGAGAATTGCAACTGAATCTTGGTTCCAATACTCACTTACCAGCTATGTGACTTCAGGCAAATTCTCAGGTGGCCTCATCTGATACTATCTCATATTGCTTTAGGAAGATTAAAAGGATGAATTGATAAGTAGTTAATTCTTTCTTCTCATTCCTTTTGGGCAGGCAGAACAATGAACGATACTCAGAAAGCTTAATACTTGTGCTGCATCATATCACTTGGGCAATTAAGCCATCATTCAATCCAGTAGCAATGGTGATAAAATGGAATACACAGATATTCAAGAAGATGCTGAGCCTTAAAAGGAGTTTTGTAATATTACTCAGGGAGGAAAGAATATGCATATTAAGGAGTCCTGTCTTTGAGTACTGGTTAATCACTCAGCTATCAATATGACATTTTATTCAGGTAGTAGTTTTAGCTCATCGCCCAGAAATCTAATAATAAATTAATTAATGTTTCTATGAAATTCAGATAATTCATACATGAGACCTAGTATAAAGGATAATTATTTGAAATATCATTTGCTTGAAGAGAAGTACAAAGAATCATTTCCCAGTGTGGTTAGAGGCAGTTTGGGGAAAAAATTTTACACAATAAATTAGGAAATCTTTATAAGATTTTTAATATTTGCCAATTTTAGACATTATAAATGACATTTTAGTCATATTATTTTAAAAACTATTAATGTGATATGGGTTCTAAAGACAAAAAGACTCACAGCAGTAAAAAGCAATCAGATCACAGTATTATTTTCCTTCAGAAGCATTAAGGACATCAGATTAAACATTTCCTTTTCTCAGATGTTCCTGAATTATTACAACTCTTGCTTTAACCATTTTCAAACAAGAAAGTTTTAAGAGAAAAAAAAAGACAAAGAAACAGGGATACAGCTGTGCTGTAGGGGAGGCAAATTTCTGATGGTTTTCCTATGAATTTATCAAACTTTCACCATTGTTACCCCACAACTACTTTCCAAAGCAAGCCATAGGATTTTTTTTTTTTTTTAGCTTCACTCTGTTTCTCCATAATGGAGAGTCTCTAGCCTCACTTTTAATAGTGTATCAATTATCCTATAGTCGCCTCAAGGATTACCCAACTTTCAACTGTGCAATCACTTATGGCTTTAAATTGTAAGGGCATCGGCTAAAGCCACTGCCATTGTGACTTATGAATTGACTTCCCTCCTTTGGGCCCTTTCCGGTGGGGATGGATTAGGAAATAGACAACATGATTTTGTGAATCTCCAGTGTGTACAATAAAATTGTTTAAAGTTAGTGATGGTGACACCTGCCTGAAATTATAGATGTTTGCATTTTTTTAATTTCCTGTCTGAAACAATATTATAAATCCATTCATAGATCTGACTGATGCTCATGTCATGACAGATGAATTGTTCTATTTTTCTTTGGAGGATATTCTCCTTTTCTCTAGGTATACTCTGTAATTCTTGCCAGGAATTACTTTTTCCTCAGTAGAAATAATCTCCTCCTCAAAAAATCAGTTATCAAAATTTTTTTCACTGCACACTATCAATAAGTTTTGGGAAATTTGTTTGCAGATTTAAATGGAGAGTATCTCTGTAATATGTGAGTTTTGATTTTGGCTGCTATCTAAACTAACAGCAAATGACATAGGGAATTCAACTCTGTTTCCAGAAATTATCATGCAACACACAATAAAAGGCTTTACATTTTAAAGAATGTAAAACTAATTAGGAAACAATTATTATGGACTTCCATGATAGTTGCCTGGACCATGCACTCCTTTATAATAATATCATGTCTCCTTCATTTCTGCAAAATCAGTTCCTAAAAAAGTACATAATATTTTATTCTTTCAATGGCCAATGCACAGAATTTAGCTAATGAAACCCCTGACACACATATGTACACAAGTGCATACTTGTTCAAAATAATGTTCAAGCACACTAGAGGTCACAAACTTAAGAATGTATGGGCTTCAGACAGATAATACAAGAAGGGAGATAGAAGTGGTGAAACAATTGACCCTCTCTATCTAGCTCTTATTTTCCCACTTCTGATACAGCCATTAATTTAATAAATATTTTATTTTTCTCCTAACCCTCACTCTGAAAAAAGCAAAGCACATATGAAGAAGTGAATGCAAGATGACGTTTGCTCTTGGTCTCAGGAAAGTCAGAGCAGTCACTAAGGTCTATGGCTCCACATTTAAAGGGATCAGTGATCATTCAGAGGGGCCTGGCATTCTCCTGTGGGAACCAACAACCAGCCAGGTCAGCCTTTCAACTTTCATGGGAAATCTGAATTTTTATGTGAAATCTGATTTTAAGATTTCAGATAGGTCAAAGCTATGTGGTTCAAACAAAGCAGATCTTCGGATTGAATACAGCTCATAGAATACCACTTTGCTGCCAGAAGAGCCATATGGAAACCAGATAATGCCAGAGAACTGAGTAAGGAAGAGTTGAAGCCTCAGTGAAGGTACCTCAACAATGCCAATAATAACAATAACAATAAACCTTGTATATTTCCATTTGTGACAGAGATTTAGACTCACTTAACTAGTGATAATTACTGGGATGGAAAGAAAAAAAAAAAGTCCTATCCATTCCCCCAGGATTTTATTCCCCAGATATAATGACCTACGTTGGAGAGGTAGAGAGAACAGGCAAGTGGGTCCAAACTGTTGCCTTAGTCACAGCCCTAAAAAGCATCTAGTAAGTGAAAGAACTGTTACTAATTTTTTTAATAAAAGACTATTCTCTTTGTAATACTGCCACGTTTATTTTTATTTGAAAGACTTCTTTTTGTTGTTGTGCATGAGTGATTTTAATCAACAAAAATGTTTTTCTGAGATAAGTAACTGAGCCGGCTGGTCTATAGTCCTTTGAACCAAGCAATCTAATGTCTGATGGTGGGGGTGGGGTGGGGTAAGTATCACAACCATCCATGGCTCCTTGTTTTCAGAACATTTAGGCGAGGATAAGCCTTGTTCTTGTTTCCTGTTAGGAGGATTATATCCACTGAGATGAGAGGCCAAACTCCCATTTTTCACGATAAGGATTTACTTTGAGCTTCATTTTCTTCTTGCTATGGCCACGCACAACAGCACGCCCAGTGAGACTCTGTTCCGTTGCAAACGTTAGCCACAGCTGGCTGATTCACCCTCAAATGCGCGCCTTTCCTCCTGAGAAGAGAGAATGTGGCTCTGCAGATGAGACGCAGCTTGCAGGTTCGCCCACAGGGCTCTCTTGGCAGCCGCGTGAGGCCCTTTCTGGGGCCTGGGTTTTCATACATTGCTTATGGGAATCTTTGCGTTCACATGCTTTCCGGCAAACTTTGCATTTTGTGTCCTCTTTATGGGTTTCTCTCGCATGTTTTAGAAGCTCTGACCACGTTTTTCCCACAAAGGAGCATTCAGTTGGACACACACAGCCCTCGTGGCCTTCCTGTGTCGTTTCGGCCTGCTGGGTGAGGCGAAGCACGTCCCCCACCTTTCTTGCGTGAGCTTTCGTGTGGTGCTGGCACTGATGGATTCGCAGCCGCTGGGGTTTTTTCCCACATCCTTCGAAAGTACATAAATACCGTTTTTGCTGATTTTCACGTCTGCGTTCACAATGCCCCCTCAAGTTTGATTTTGTGTTGAATTTGTGATTACAGCCACTAACTGTACAAAGGCTTTTCCCAGCGTGAATCTGTACGTGGCAGCTCAGAAGGCAGTCCCTGATGAAGACTTTGCCGCACTCTTCGTGGTCACAGAGAGCGAGTCTCTCCCAGTGGGCTAGCACGGGTGCGCACCTAGCTTCCGGGCTTTGTTGTGGTCG
This sequence comes from Cryptoprocta ferox, assembly GCA_028646485.1. Lineage (NCBI taxonomy): Eukaryota > Metazoa > Chordata > Mammalia > Carnivora > Eupleridae > Cryptoprocta > Cryptoprocta ferox. The sequence goes on along the minus strand of CM053576.1, from coordinate 49,419,025 downwards.
GAGCTGCAGTCAGGCAAGGGACAGGTTAACCTCAGGGCTCAGGGGGCGGTGGGGCGGGGCTCTCCCCGGCCTGGGGTAAGCGGGTGGCTGGTGAAGAAAGAACAACAGGAACACCTCCTTGGTGCCTGGTCCTGTGCTCAACTAAGCGCTGAGCTACTGCGCACAGCCTATGCCCTGGCCTTCCGCTCCGAGAGGGCCTTCCGCACGACTTGAAATACTTTCTAAAGTAGAAAGTAAGTATAGTTACAAGTCCTAGGCCAATCATTAGAAATGCACAGCTATGAAGACATTCTACAGTCTGTGTTGCTGTATATAAAAGAGTGAGAATCTCTGGTTGAGCAAAGAAAAAACCAAAGGATAATACGTGCTATTTTGCTTATTCACAATACCAGCACAGTTTGAAGAAATACTTATTCCCAGAGGATCACAATAGCATAATTACATACATCTTTAAATAAAGTTTTACTTTTATTATGCAACTTTTATGTCAGATGCAAAAAAATGTTTAAAAGCTATTGTGCACATAAGTTTGGCACATGGTAGGTGATATATATTTGTAGAAAGAATGAATGGATTATTTTACCAGCAGGAGAGCATACATGTGTCTAAATCATCTATAACTAAAATTAACAGAAACATATAATTAGATCTGCTTAAGTAACCATCTAAATGCAATTAATTACAGACTAATTGCATGCAGCTAATAAAATTTAATCTGAATAGAAACATAAAAGTATCTAAAATGGAATTTATAGTTCAAATAGAGTTACTATTCTCTGGAACAAAATTAAATTCTTTGCCTAAAGAATTAATTTCTTTTTAATAACCTAGGGTATCTCTAAACTATTTTGCATTGGGAATATAGGTAGAATATCTATCCTTAGTGCAATCTGAAAATCATCTATTTGTTAATTTACTTAAAGTAGTAACATAAACGATTTCAGTATTAATTTCTATTAATTTTTATATCAAATATCTTCTGAATACCCACACCTAACTAGTAAAGATAATGTTCATTTTCATTTTCTTCCTTACTGAGCAGCAATGCTTAATGTCAAAAACATTTACTAACAGAATGTATTTAGATTCAACATGAACAGAGCAAACAAATTCCAATCATCAATTAGAATATGAAGAACATGAGGTGCAATCCAGATGATTCTGTGTAAGGAATGATAAATGTCTCTTACTGTTAGGAATTGGAGAAGACTCACCAAATGGCCCATTAGATTCACATTCACAGACTTCGTAAAATTGAATTAAATGATATGTTAATGCTTATAGACTTTTTAATTTTTAAAATATCAAGATTAGATCAACTCCAATCATTAGGGAAAAAATAAGCAAAGAGACCTGAGGTATACCTATAGTTTCCAGTTTTTAAAATATTTTTTTTTTAAATCTAGGATTCTGTAATTTGAAACATAAGAGTCCCCAAAAGATAGCATATATATCGTAGATGAAGTCAAGATGCTGAGAATACAGGAAACTCTTTCATGGGTAAGGGGTAGGTATTTATGTCTGATGGATTAAAGCAGGGTTTCGTCATTGTAATATTAAATTTCCCCCAACAGTAAATTGGGAGCATTAATTCTTTCTGGCCCCAAGAGTGATGGATGAGGAACTGGCTTATCTCTTTTCCTCTAATTACCGCTCCACTTTTAAGTAGGAAAAATTAATAATAATTCATATGAATTAGAGGCAAAAACTAAAGTTCATTTTCACTTATTCATTTTAACTGGATAAAATAGTTCTTATGGTTTCTCCTCTAGGGTTTTGATGGTTTCCTGTCTCACATTCAGGTCCTTCATCCATTTTGAGTTTCTTATTGTGTATGGTGTAAGAGAGTGATCTAGTTTCATTCTTCTGCATGTTGCTGTCCATTCTCCCAGCACCACCTGCTAAAGAGGCTATCTTTTTTCCATTGGGTACTGTTTCCTGTTTTGTCAAAGATTAATTGGCCATACATTTGTGGGTCCAGTTCTGGGATCTCTAATCTATTCCATTGGTCTATGTGTCTGTTTTTGTGCCAGTACCATACTGTCTTGGTGATGACAGCTTTAAAGTCTGGGATTGTGATGCCTCCCGTGTTGGTTTTCTTCTTCAATATTACTTTGGCTATTCTGGGTTTTTTGTGGTTCCATACGAATTTTAGGATAGTTTCTTCCAGCTTTGGGAAGAATGCTGGTGCAATTTTAATTGGTATTGCATTGAATGTGTAGATTGCTTTGGGTAATAATGATATTTTAATGATGTTTATTCTTCTGATCCATGAGCATGGAATGTTTTTCCATTTCTTT
>CM053576.1:49396510-49416225 GCA_028646485.1 Cryptoprocta ferox | reverse complement strand
CTGATGCTAGGACTTCCAGCACTATGTTAAACAACAGTGGCGAGAGTGGACATCCCTGTAGTGTTCCTGATCTCAGGGGGAAAGCTGTCAGTTTTTCCCCATTGAGGATGATATTAGCTGTGGGCTTTTCATAAATTGCTTTTATAATGTGTAAGTAAGTTCCTTCTATCCCGACTTTCTTGAGGGTTTTTATTAAGAAAGTATGCTGTATGCCAAATTGTATTTTCCAAGCTCCACCTCACTTTTAAATCCTAGTCCATGCACTTTAATACTACCACCGGAGAGGAGATGCGCTCCCACTGGCAGCCAGCCTCCCTGATGGGATCACGTAGTGGGAGGAGGCTGTTTTTCCTGGTGCCCCCTGGAATGGATGCCGCTGGCACCATGCCCAAGGAAGAATCCGCCAGCTAGATGGGATGGATTTCTCTCCCCACATCCAGCGGTTATATATGGGGTGACAATATCTCTCTCCGTCCTGGGGCAAGTTTTTTATCTCTTCTTTAGAGACAATTCTATGAGCATTTTCAGTCTCTCTTTCTCTTCCCTTGTGTCTCTGGGGCACAGCGCACTCTCCTTGTGTTGGGCTGGGGCTCCCACCCTTCTGTAGTTTGGGGGCCTGGCCCATCCTCCAATCTCCCCAGTTCGTACTCACTCACTCAGGCATCTTTGAGGTTGTCTTCTTCCTGGAGTCTGTATGTTCTCTTCCCCCTCTTGCAGATCAGAGTATTGTCTCTTCAGTCCTTCACAGTTTAATAGATGTGAGTGGGCGAAGATTACAGAGCTCCTTACTTCTCCACCATCTTGCCCTTCCATGAAGAGACATTTTCCAAAGAAGACATCCAGTTGGCCAACAGACACATGAAACGATGCTCAACATCACTCATCATCAGAGAAAAACAAATCAAAACCACAATGAGATACCACCTCACACCTATCAGAATGGCTAAAATCAACAAATCAGGCAACAACAGATGCTGGCAAGGACGCAGAGAAAGAGAATCTCTTTTGTACTACTTGTGGGAATGCAAACTGGTACAGCCACTCAGGAAAACAGTATGGAGATTCCTCAAAAAACTAAAAATAGAACTATCCTATGACCCAGCAATTGCACTACTAGGTATTTATCCAAAGGATACAGGTGTGCTGTTTGAAAGGGATGCGTGCACCTCAGTGTTTATAGCAGTGCTATCAGCAATAACCAAAGTATGGAAAGAGCCCAAATGCCCATCGACGAATGAATGGATAAAGAAGTGCATATATATATATATATATATATATATATATATATATGCAATGGAGTACTACTCACCATTCAAAACGAATGAAATTTTACCATTTGCAACTATGTGGTTGGAACTATTGGGTATCACGCTAAGTGAAATTAGTCAGTCAGAGAAAGACAAATATCATATGATTTGACTCATATGAGGACTTTAAGATACAAAACAGATGAACATAAGGGAAAGGAAGCAAAAATAACATAAAAACAGGGAGGGGGCAAAAACATAAGACTCTTAAATATGGAGAACAAACAGAGGGTTACTGGAGGAGGTGTGGGAAGGGGGATGACCTAAATGGGTAAGGGGCTTTAAGGAATATTCTCTTGAAATCATTGTTGAACTATATGCTAATTAACTTGGATGCAAATTTTAAAAAATTAATACAAATTTTTTTAGAAATATGCTGGGTGGAAATACATACATTGTGATTCCATCTACATGAAGTTCTAAAATAGGCAAAATTAATCTACAGTAGAAGAAAATTTAGAACTTCTATTGCCTTTTTGGGACTCTGGCAAGGATTGATTCAGAAGGGGTATAAGAGACTTTCTGAGGTACAAAGTAATGTTTTATATCTTGATCAGATTTTGGGTTACACTGGCCTTTTCTTTTACCAAAAGTCAGCTAATATACTCTCAAGATTCATTAATTTCAGTGCATGTAAATTTTACCTCCATAGGAAAGAAAACAACTGTAAACAATTAGTGAACTCTGGTTAATTATATGCTTGCTCAGGGGTAATTGCAGTAATGTCATTTATTTTGAAATGCATCAAATAAATGAGATGAATTGATGAATAGATAGAAGATAGACAGATATGAGAAAAAGAAACGTTTTGAAAGGATCTGAATGATGGCTATACAAGTTTTAACTTTGATAAGTGTTTCAACTTTAATGTTTATTTGAATATTTTCATAATACAATGTTAGGAAAAAACAGAAGGAAAAATATTTCCTGCTGCTACCAAGAATGATAACAATGGTTGCACAGAATGACTATGAAACCACCAATAGAGGGTGACCCTAAAATACATTGACCCTAAAATACATTATTCATAACTGTTATACTTTTTAAAAACTATGGTGAGGCTATACAATTATATAATTCCCATATAACTTCTTGTTTTAAAGGTATGAAGATGCAGTCATCATATGCCATTTATCATAAGGACAGAAGGAAAAATCTTGGCATTTTGTGGGCAACTGCATTTGAATCTAATTGATTTGTATCCAAGTGATTAATTTTAGTGTTATTGCAGCACATGGAGGTCTATTCTAATGCACTCAGGTCTTCATTTATTTTGAGTCTCAATTTTCCTTCTGTAAAAGAACAAAGCAGTTCAGCTCAACTAAGTTTTTGACTAGTAATATTCCAGGCACAGTGCTAAGTGTGACTATAGAAAATGTATGGAATGTGATCTTTCCCTTCACAGAGTTTGCAGGCTAATAGAAAAATAGACATATGATCTGTTGACCATCAAAGTAGTAGTAAGTGCCATGGGAAAACAGCCTGGAAGAGGGACAAATTACCCTGTCTGGATGTAGACAGGGATCATGGAAGTTGATCTTGGATTCATGTCTGAGCTGGATCTAAATGAAAAGGGGTTAGACTTATACAAGGTGACCAAAGTGAAGAGCGTATCACTGAAAAGTTTCTGGGGAGTGTTGGTGAGGACTGAGTGTCAGGCAGAGGACGAAGTCGGATGTCTCCTCCACATGTATCTCAATGAAAGTGAATTATTACTGGTAAAGGCAGTACCTACCTACAAAGGCATAAATTGCATTTAGCCAAAAATTGATCAAGTAGTAGCTGCACCTTAGTCTATGATGTGGTTCATGGAATATATGAACTTCTGAAGCAGCCCTGAGGTTATTAGCAAAACATTTCTTTGCCATTAAGTAAGGAAGTGGTCAGGAATATTCATCCACCACAATAGTTGTGTAATTAACTGCTATCAGAGGCTAGAACATCAGCAGCCTTCAACAGTGAATCAAGCAACAATAACAGAAGTTACTGGTGAGGTAGCAATTACCAACTGTATATTGAGCATCAGTAGGAAAATATGTGTTGCACTTAGTGTTTTAAAAAATACTGTCTTAATCTTCACATTCCTATGAAATCAACAATAACCTTGTACATTTTTTATTTCCTTTTTAGAGGAAAATCATTAAAACTCAAAGAAGGCAAAATAATTTTTCTGAAGTTCCCATAACTAGCAAATATCCTTTAAAGTTGTGTGTTTTGATATCAAAAATTTTTCCATCCTGAAAAGCAGCAGGATCCCCAACTTAGCTGATGATCAAGATCACCAGGAAGGGCTTCAAAACAAAAACAAAACAAAACAAAACCCCCCAAAAATCCTGCTTTCATATATACCTATACACATAAGTAACAAGCAGAATCTGAAATTAAAATCACATTAACACTTACATTAGCACCCCAAAAATAATACAGATATAAATATAACAAAACATGTACAAAATCTATGGGATAAAAACTACATAACTGATGAAAGAAATAAGTAAATGGAGAGATATTCCATGTTTATGGATAAGAAAGGAAGACTCAATATTGTCAAGATATCAATTCTTCCCAATTTTATCTAGAGAGTCAATAAAATTCCAGTCAAAATCCCAGAAAGTTATTTTTGGGGATATTGAGAAACTGATTCTCACATTTATATGGAGAGGGAAAAGACCCAGAAAAGCCAACACAATATTTAAGGAGAGAAACAAAGTTGGACGACCCATGTTACTCAACTTTATGACTTACTATAAAACTACAGCAATGAGACAAAATTGTATTGGTGAAAGAATAGATAAATACATTAATGGAAAAGAATAGCAAGCCCAGAAAAAGACCCACATAAATATAGTCAACTGATAACTAATCTTTGACAAAGGAGTAAAGGCAATGTAATTAAGCAAAGGTAGTCTTTTCAACAAATGATCCTTGAACACACGCACACAAATGTAGACACAGACCTTACACCATTCATAGAAATTGATGAAAATGGTTCACAGGCCTACATGTAAAACACAGAACTATAAAAATCCTATAAGACAATGGGATATTTAGATAACCTTGGCTATAAAGATGACTTTTTATATACAACATCAAAGACACAGTTCATGAAAGAGATAATTGATAAACTGTACTTTATTAAATTAAAATTTTCTGCTCTTCAAAAGACATTGTCAAGAGAATTTTAAAAAGCCACAGACTGGAAGAAAAATGTTTGCAAAGTAATATGTAATAAAGGACTTTATCCAACAGATACAGAAAACTCTTAAAATTCAACAAGAAAATAATCTTATTTAAAAATGGGCCAAAAGTCTCAAATGGCACCTCATAAGGGAAGATATGCAGATGACAAATAAACATATGAAAAGATGCTCTATGTCATATGTCATCAGAGATATGCAAATAAAAATAAAAATATAATAGCAGTACACATTTATTAGAAGGGCTAAACTTCAGAACACTTGACAACACCAAATGCTGCTGGGAATGTGGAGCTGTAAGAACTCTCATTCATTGCTGGTGGGAGTAAAAATTGGTGTAGACGCTTTGGAAGATAGTTTGACAGTTTCTTACAAAACTGAACATACTCTTACCATGTGATCTTACAATCATGATCCTTAGTATTTACTCAAAGGAGTTGAAAATTTATGTCTACACAAAAAACTGCACATAGATATTAATAGCAGCTTTACTCATAATTGCCCAAATTTGGAAGTAAAGAATGTGTTCTTTAGTGGGTTAATGGATAAACAAACTGATACATTCAGACAGTGGAATATTATTTAGTACTAAAAATTTATGAGCTATCGAACTATGAAAAGGTGGAGAGGAAACATAAATGCACATTACTAAGTGAATGAAGCCAACTTGACATGACTACATACCATTTGATTCCAACTATATGACATTCCAAAAAAGCAAAACTATGAAGACAGCAGAAAGATTATTGGTTGCCACAGGTTAGTGAGGAAGGAAAGAATCAGTAGAGTACAGATGATTTTTAGGGCAGTAAAACCACTCTGTATGACAATATAATGGTGGATACATATCATTGTACATTTGTCCAAACCCAGAGAAAGAACACCAAGAGTGAAATCTAACAAACTATAGACCGTGGGTGATAATGATAATGATGTGTCAATGTAGGCTTATCTACTGTAACAAATGTACCAATGGGCTGAGGTAGTGCTGAGGGTGGTATTGATAACAATGGAGGCTATGCATGTCAGGGAGGGAGTATTTGGGAAATACCTCTATTCAATTTTTCTGTGAACCTAAAACCCTCTTTAAAATAGTCTATTTAAAAAGAGATTTCTGAACTCTTTTCCAAGATTCACTGAATCAGATTTTTGCTGTGGGGACCTAGTATCTGCAATTTTTAAAGTACTCTGTGACTCTTGATGATCACCCTGGTTTGCAAATGACAGGCCAAAATTGCAATTGAAGCTGAATGCAATCAATTAGAAATTATGAAAGGTTCAAGTAAAAATTGTATGAGGAAACTGAGACATGATGAAGAATAATGATTTAAGGAAAATGGATCCCTCAAAATCTCATTATGCATTGTCATTCATATCTGAGTCATGTTCAATGTGTGTATGCCAAGTGATGTCCTTCTCAAATTACCAATGTTATATAAACAAAATAAAAAGAGAGAGAGATGATATTTGACACTGTTGTTCCATGGACCATACTTTGAGTAGTGAGGTCATAGACTATAAACTCAAGGAGGGCAAGGCTATCTTCATTTCTGGCCTCACACTGTACCTCACACCTCTAGTAATTCCTGGCACAGAGTAGGTCCTCATATTGTGTTTGTTGAATGAATAAATCTCCGCTTCCTCAAGAAGAATACCCCAGCCTGATTGAGGCCTTTTTGTGTTTTCCCTAAAATCTGTGTGCATAGAAACGACATGTCTTTGCCAGCATTTATAATACTATATTCAAGCAGAGCTTTTGCTTGTTTGTTCCTGCTTTCCTTTCACTAATGATAAATTGCTTGAGGGAAGGGACTATATAATTTTCCACATGCTTCTTAGTACTCAGAACAGTACTTGGAACATAAAAGGCACTTAGGAAATGTCTGTTAAATAAATAAATGATTTGGAAAGGCAAAACCTGCTTTTTTATTGTCCAAAGCTGCAGTTGAGCTTTCGCTACCATGTACTTCACATATTGTTAGGAGAGCAGAAGAAGAGGTGAATATTAAAGACAAAAGAGGAGTGGGTGTCTGGGAAGGTACATCCTAGAGCAGAAATTCACAAGCAGCGTCATCATCAGATCCGATGCAGGAGCTCAAAGGGCTCGGCAAATGAGGAAACGTCTCCACAGAAGTAGACTCAATACATCAGCAATTGTTATTTTTCAACCGGTGCTTTCTGTCATGAAGGATAGCTGCTCTGCCAGGTCAGAATTGTTTTGGCCACCTTCAAGGTCATCGTATCTTCCCAGATCTGGCACTGAATGTAGAGGCTGGCAAATCTGGCTTCTTAAGGTGGATTAGGTGGGTCCCACAGAGAGCTTTGTGTCCTGGCTGCCTTCCTGATTCTTATAGCCGAAAGCCCTGGTGATGTTTCTCTGAGGACAACTACCTCTTTTGTCCATCTTCATATTTGAGTCTAGCCCCCAGGACCTTACCCTTGTGTATGATTTCAAACACTGTCACTGCCCACATCTGCCCTGCTACGACCACAAGATTTTTGTCATCATCACCTTAAGTGTATTCTGGTAGGAAAGACAGAACTTAACCTGTGGCCAAAGTCCAAAATCAGAAATTGACTTATATATAACTGTCAAAAACAAAATCAAGAATGAATGAATGAATTTCTATTGAAAAGCACTCGAGGGGCACCTGGGTGGCTCAGTCAGTTAAGCATTGGACTTTGCCTCAGGTCATGAGCTTGTGGTCTGTGAGTTCGACCCTCATGTCAGGCTCTGTGCTGACAGCTCAGAGCCTGGAGCATGCTTCAGATTCTGTGTCTCCCTCTCTCTCTGCCCCTCAGCAGCTCCTGTTCTGTCTCTCTTGCTCTCAAAAATATATAAACATAAAAAAAACTTTAAAAAAAGAAAAGCACTTGAGTGATAATATGAAATTCCATCTCTGTTTTCCTTAAAATTGTTTAAATTCATATCCTTTCATGTAAAAAAAAAATGGAGGGCCATTGAAAGACTATCTAAACCTTTTCCAGAAAAGCAATGAGCTAATCATTCAAACCAGATGAGATAACTGTCCATGCAGACTCTTCTCTCTTGTCTTAATTTCTATTTGAATTCTATGGGAATTCTTAGCTCAAACAAGGTGATTGGATGTAGTTACTCTTTATACAGAGAACAAACAAAAGAGGTAGTGATATAAATTTGAAATTTCATTTTCAAATCCAGCATAAGAAAATGGGATATGGTCTGAAATTTCACCTCGAGAGACGTGGACATTAGTTAAGAACTACTCTTACTTATTCTGTCAGTTACTAGATTTTCATATTTCACTGTTTAATACACTGGCATGGTGCAATGCAGAAAGAAGGAAGAACATGGCCAGAGGGACTTGTTGCCATTCTCTCTCTTTACATACACTCACATATGTATATAAATACACAGACATCTATATCTATCAATCCATCTATATATCTAGATAAATAAATATAGCTCTATATAAATAGCTATACATGTGTAACTATATCCGGGTACATATAAACAATCTAGGCATTAAATATAGCTATCTAGGGATGGATGGATGGATGGATGGATGGATGGATAGATAGATGATAGACAGATAGATAATTTTAAACTTACAGCAAAAAAAATTTTTGTGACGCTAGAATAAGAGATTTTGGTGGGCAAACAACCTAGTAACTTCTACAAGGAAAGCTATCTTGTCTGGCTTGTGCCATACTTCATTGTTTTGGACAACTCTTGGAGTTTTTTTATTTTAGCCCCATTTTTAAGCGAAAGGGATATGAATTTAAAAACGACTTCGGAAACTTTCCTGAAATGTCTTCTTCATAAAACCCTTCACCAGGGCAGCCGGGACCAGCCTCCACTCAAGGCCCATGGGAGACAGTGGGAGATAGCCCCTCTATTCCATGAGAGGTGCAAGAAACCATTTCGGGCCAGTCTGGGACGACAAGAACTCTAGACCCCTCCTCTCTGTTGGACTTTAGCTGCTCCATCTGAAAACAAGATGCCCCGGGACCCTCCCAGTGTCCCCATCCCCTGCTAAGAACCAGAGCCCTGGGAAGTTAGAATGGGAGATGATCCTCAGGAACACGCTCTCCTTCCCGGAGGAAGGGAGCGGGGTGGCAGCCACTTGGCCTGCACCTCCAGGGCGCAGGATCCCGAAGAGGAGCCAGCCCAGAACCCGGCTCCAGCCCAGCCCCTCAGCCCCCGCCCCCCCTCATCCCCACACCCACCCTGCGCCGGAGGGCACAGTCCCCGACACCCGCCCCAGCACCACTTTGCTCTGACGTCTGCCTGCCCAGCTCTGACGATCGCCCCCGCCAGCCGCCCTTATAAAGGGGACTTTTGCCAATACTGGGATCGATCGCCACCTCGTCCCCATCGCGCGCCCTCCGCCAGGGCGCCCACACCTGTCAACTCCGCTCGCGCCCAGGTTCTGGGAGACCCCCGGCAGGAGCCCAGCCACCTGGCGCTACTCCTTGCCCCTTGGCATCCCTGACCCTCCCCCTTCCTCGGCATCTTTGCAGCCCCCAACCACCGAGGTGCCTGGGCGGCGGTCCCGAGAGGAGCCCCAGCCGGCAGAGCACTTCCCCGCGCTGCAACCACTTCAGGTAGGAGCAGAACCTGCATCCCGGGCGCGTCGGAGCCCGCTCCCTAGGGGACACGGTGGCCGCCCAGCCGGCGTTTTAGGTCGGAAGGACGTGGCTTTTGTTGCCTCTTGGCAGGGATGCACGGGCGGGTCCACTGTCTGGCACCCAAGGCTCTTGGGCTGCAGCGGCAGGAAAGTCTGGGCGCAGGAGAGGGACCGAGGGGTAGCGGGAGGGTCGGTGGCGTGGGGGAGGGGGTTTGGGGATCCCCCAAGCTGGGCCCTGGAAAGAACTTCCCAGCCCGGTTGCTCACAAAGGCGGAGCGCAACCAGCCCGCCTTCGCTTCTTTCGCTTCTGCTGAATCTGAGGGAGGCTAATTCTTTGACCCAAAGACTCATCTGCCGCCTGCATATCCCCCAGAAGCGGGCTTGTGTGAACGGGAGGGCATGAAATAGCCGAGGTCACGAGGGTTGAAAAATAACAGAGAACAAGAATTCCAGAAAGTGAAGGCGTTAGAATTTGACATCTGTCTCTTAAGTCTTGTTTTTAATATCTTTGACGCCCTCTTATATTTTTAGGCAATACTGTATTTTTAATTCTTTTATTATACATACCATTAAGAGGGTGGGGGAGAGATGAAAAGAGCAAAGAACAATGGAAGAGCAAGAAGAGCTGGCCGAGAGGGTGCACTCTTTAAACAATGTACCGTCTTTAGTTGCTACAGTAACTTGGATCACTAGCACTTGTTGAAAATTGGAGTTGAATGTGCTTTTGAAACTGGTTTTCCCCCAGATATTTGTATGTCACATTACTTTTGGAATCATTTCCTACAATTGTTTGAAAGGAGAGACGGAGGAATGAATGGATGACTGAACGTAAGAATATGTTAGAATTCTCAGAGTAGTCTTACAATACCCTTTACATTACTGCATAATGTTAGATGAAATAGTAAGTTAGTTCCAAAAGCTGGATACATCCTCTTTGTAAATGATTTCTTGACTGAGTTACTGAGTTAAGACACAAGACAAGGTTAATTTTAAATTGAAAGAGTTTATTAAGCACAGAAAGTGACCATGATTACATTTGGCAAACAGCTGTTTCTCTTTTTTTTTCTTTTTCTTGAAAGCTCAAAACAATGTTAAACTGTTAAATAAATACTAATTAGAATGAAATAGTGGACATGTGTTGGCAATTGCTAGTGTCATATGCGATTTCAATGTGTGCTTTTTCTGTAAGTGGCACAGGATCTCTCATGAGCCAGCTGGTTTATTCCCAGCTGCCTATGCATGCTTGGCTGGTTTATAATGCATTACTGTATTTTCTTCAGAAATCTTAATGAAGTAGCTCACTGTGGAAGAATTTGGACCCCTAGATAAAAATGGCTTTCCATGTGGAAGGACTGATTGCTATCATCGTGTTCTACCTTCTGATATTGCTGGTTGGAATATGGGCTGCCTGGAGAACCAAAAACAGTGGCAGCTCAGAAGAACGCAGCGAGGCCATCATAGTTGGGGGCCGAGACATTGGTCTGCTGGTGGGTGGATTTACCATGACAGGTAGGTTCTGATGCCTCCGCTCTATGCTGCCCACCCCTCCTTGGCTTCTCAGAGTGACAAAGCAAACAGCCTATGTCCTTTGGGGATTCTTTATGTTCATTAATCACATATTCTAAAAATAATTTTACATTTTTTGAAACAAAAATAAATGGGTGTCAACTCTGTAGTACTTTAACAAAATGATTTTATAATAAATGCTGGACAGAATATCAATGAAACGATTCTGGGCAATCTGGACAGTTCAATGGGTAGGAACAGAATAAAAACAAAGGAAAAAATTGTCCTTAGTCTCACAAGCTATGTGATAAAGTCAGTATGTCATCGTGTTCATTAATACAGGCACCAAGTTGTGACTTTGTGTTGTCTTAAATGATGAATGTCAATCAACATTAACTGGTGATGGTTTTCGACTGAATGAATCAATTAGGGGCAACAAAATTCCAAATTGATAGATGCCCTGTTTTGAAACCTAATCCTCCCATTTAATAAACTAATTTCCTCAGAGGAAGACAATCACATGTTAGGAATTCACAGCACTGGAAAAAAAAAAAAAAAGATTTCCAGAAGGCTTAATATAATAGGGGGAAAGTGAGGATGTGTCCTAACAGGAATACCTTAGCCAACATCTGCAGCCCTTTCCTCCTCAAACCCCCTCTCGGCTCAGAGAGGCTATTATCTTTCCTCCTGTGCCCAAAAGTGGTTCTGTTTAAGTGGTGACTTGTTTCTTTTTTTTATTTTCTTCTTGGTTGTTGAAAATATTTCTGAAAAACAATTTAAAATTATATCTTTAATATTATTTAATATATAGTCACTAACAATACACATTTCATTTCTGATTCTTACTAGGTTTTTAAACATTAGCAACATAATCCAGACTAACCAGAACTCTGAGGGCCATTGGAAAATATCCCATGAGAAATCATATCCAAATGATACCCAGTTTCAGTCCTGATGTGCTATTTAAACATGATTCATCTGTTTATGAAATAGTTTAGCAGAACAGTCTGTGAAGACTGCATCCCTGCCAGCCATCTGAAACCTACAATGTTCTAGAATAATTTATGGACTATAGGTTTTATTTTTCAGACATGCACATTTTATGTTCCTTTAACTCTTCATCAACTGTATATGGTTTCATATGATCATTATGAGGCTCTTTATATTTGAGCACTGTGAAAAGGCTCTGGGATTAAGTAAGGGCTGGAGTCAGCACCAAGTCCTGGTCTTCTGGCAACCACGCCCTGGAGCCCCTCCGCAATGCACCACATGCAGCCCTCCAGCTGGCTTTGCTTCCTTTCTTTATAAAGGCACAATATTTGTAAATAAGTCCTTTTTTACCCTCTGTGTCTCAATTTTTCTATGTACACACATACATAGAACAAATTGTATTGTGCCAAATATTTTCCGTGATATCTAATATACACAGATAAGTAGGAAAACATAAAGATTAAGAATCATTCATAGCCCTACCACTTGCCTATATGTTTACTGAAATGTTGGTATCAATTTTCAGATGTTGTTTCTCTTATTATCCACCTATTGATGAATACCATGCACAACTTTACAACTTAATTTTCATTTTTTATTATAAGCATGAACACCTCTTCTTTGCCCTAAAAATCCAGATGTGATACTAGTATCTGAAGTGAATCAAAACATTGTGATTATATTCCCTTCAAGTTTTTCTTATACTAAGAAAATAAGAAGAAAAGCAAAATAAAACAATGAAAGCTGATCTTACTCACAAAAAGGTTGAAAAGAATAAATGAGCTGCTGTACATCAAAGTTTTTGTTCATTGAAAATTATTATGGTGTTCTATGACTCTATTTTAATATTAGATCTATTGTGTTCATAAAGATAATATTTCAGAATTTGTTCTTTTATGATCTAGAATGATTATTTCAACCTAATAGTTTTTTTTAAAGTGTATAGAAAAAATTGAATCATGATTACTTCATATGAAGTGTCATAGTCTAGCTCAATTTCTAATTTTTTTCAGTCTTTCAGAACTGAAAAGAACCTTGGTCAATATCATAATTCATTTAAAATATGAACCATATTATCTAAACCTTGTCAGATTCATTGATCATATATATTTGATAAAGAATAAAGATTAAAAAATAAAAGTGCGTATAGTTTAAAAGAATTCTTGTTTTCACTGATGAATCTGACATGAAATATACAAACATGCAGAGCAAATCCTGGCATTGAAGGGACTAGACTGATAAAAATGGAGGGACTTAATCAGGATAAGTAACCAAGTCTTCATTTCTATATTATAATATTTACAATCACTCAGATACCAATTTTGTTTTTGGACAAGGGAGAGGACATCCATACAATGAAAAATGATCACGTATAAGCTTTGTGCTCATAAGAACCTTTCCTTTATGCAATGAAACACTGCTAGTGTGTTGTTAGGAGTTTCAGTTGCCTAGAAGGAGAATCAAGTCTGATTCTATACCTGTGAAAATCATTTCTTCAAATACTAATTAGACACCCAGTGGAGGGAAGAAACCCTGTTTAAATTTACTGGAGGACTTAAAATGAGAAAAACAAATAATAGCATTTGTTATTTGTTCACAACCATGTAAAAGCTAGCAAGCAGATGAGAGTGGCTACTGTATGCGTATTTGTCCAATTTAGGATTTTGTATGTCCATTTAAATGTGCTTAGGATTCCTTTACAGGGAGGTCTTTTCATGTTAACCTTAAAAAATAATATAACTCTAAAACATTCCCTTCTTTTCTTGGTATCTGGATTAAAAGCCAGATAAATTTTGGCATGAACACAATGGAAACACCTGTCTTTGATAGTTTCATATACATATTACTTTACTTACATTCTAATTGTGAGATTTCAGAGAACTTTTCAGAGTCAAATTTTATTCCCAATTGGATGATATAGCCTATAATTCAGACTCATATCTGATATGTGAGCCCATGTTCCACATAATTTTACACACTTTCTACAAGGGATTCTTTTAAATATTTTGGCAATATTCTTAGAAGGATATAAACTATAAAGATTTGGAGCACCTGGTTGGCTCAGTCAGTTTAGTGTCCGACTTCATCTCCGGTCATGATCTCACGGTTCACAAGTTTGAGCCCCATGTCAGGCTCTGTATTGACAACTCATAGCCTGGAGCCTGCTTCAAATTCTGTGTTTCCCTTTCTCTCTCTGCCCCTCCTCCACTCATGCTCTGTATCTCTCTCTCTCTCTCTCTCTCTCAAAAGTAAATAAACATTTTTTAAAAACCTACAAAGAATTAGTGTTTCAGGAAGAAGCAAGTAAGATATTGCCTTCTCAGAGAAAATGGTAGAGTTTATAGATCCTTTTTGGGCCAAACTTGTTTAACCAACATGTGTTTTCTTAGGTTCCTTGATCTCCTCCTTCAGTTGTTATGCTACAGGAGTTCTATTAAATAACATCTGAAGAAGACATATTTCTTATTATTCTCCATTAAATATCAAATATCTTACTAAGAGACCCAGATTAGAACAAAAAGTGCAAGTGGGTATGCAGTCAACATTTAAATTCTAATATCAGTCCAGGTCCTAAGTGTATATTAGGTACTTGGGAAGAAGGAGGAAAAAGATAATTTAAACTCACTTTAGGACACCTTGGAGTAAAATTATCATCCCTCCCTTAATAATTTAAGAAAGTAAGTAAAATGTTAGGATGGAGAACATTTCTGCCAAAATCTTATGTACCCAGGGTGTTTAAGAAGTGACCCTATTAATTAAAAATAAAATTAAAAAGCAGCACACACATCCACAACTGCACACGCATCCTCCTGCCCCCTCCTTGAGGAAGATAATCATGATCCATGTGAAAGGATCAATACAATTAAAACAAAAAAAAAAAAACCCCTTTAAAATAAAGAAACTTGACCTCATGTTCTGGAGGCTGGTGGGAAAGTTGTAGTATTATTGAGACTAGAAATAGTCATATAATATTTTATATATAATCTCAGACTTTGGAATATAACAATATCATTTTAAAGTATTGATGACTAAATGGACTCAGCAAACACAGGGCAACACTGTCCAATAGAAATACCATGTGAGTCACAAAGGTAATGTTCAATTTTTTACAAACCATTTTAAATAACACTAAAAAGTAGAGAATAAATTTAAATAATAGAATGTATTTAACTCAGTACACTGAAAATGTTTCCATTTCACCATATAATTAATGCAAAACAATTATTGAGATATCTTACATTCACCTTCGCATATGAAGTCTTTGAAATCCAGTGTGTATTTTACACTCGGAACATTTCAATCCAGACTAGCCACATTTCAAGTGCTCAGCAGTCATAGGAGGCTACTGGCCACTGTGTTAACCTGAGCAGGTCTGGGGTATGACAGGTCTGGCAGCGTCTTTCCCTCATTCTTCATTCTATTTCAGCCACCTGGGTCGGAGGAGGTTACATCAATGGGACAGCTGAAGCAGTGTATGTACCAGACTATGGTCTAGCTTGGGCTCAGGCACCAATTGGATATTCTCTTAGCTTGATTTTAGGTAAGTGAAAGTTTAAACCTTAGTGACGAACTCAGTAAAGCATAAAGAACAGGAGTACAAATAACAAGTGAAATAACAAGTCAAATGTGAATAACTATTGTGGAAAACAGTGTTATCAGAATTCTCTCAAGTAGCTGTTACCAGAAATCAGTAACACTAGTGCATAGATTATTTGATCTCTTGGTTATGGAATATGTTTTTAGACGCTTGATCAGATGGCAAGAGAATAGTCAATTTCCTAACATATGATTTTTTTCTTTCAAAAATAGTGTAGAGATATCATTAACAATGAATCAACTTGAATTTTACCTGAATTTCTTTTTGCAGATCAAACTGAGAAAAGGTCAAGAATATTATATAACAGAGTTCCTACTGTTTTTTTAACTTAAAATACTTTTATTGGATCTTGTGCTTAATCAGTGTCTAAATGTTATGCTGAGTGATACAAATGCATTTTTAGTGACTGCCACACTGGTCCATGTTTTTCAATACGCATGCCTCAGATATACCATTCAATGGCCCTTTGGATGCATACAATGACAAATGTATTAAGAAAGTCATGTTTGGTTGCTAAGCATGTCTTGATTCTTTATTCACAGTGCATTTCAGGCTGCTTCCTCCACATATATAAATGTTCTAAAAAATTTATTTCTCTTGAGAAATTATAAAATGATATAATGATGACAAAGACTATTAATTTTTTATTTTCTCATAAACCCTTGTTTAATTTCTTTTAGGTGGTTTGTTCTTTGCAAAGCCTATGCGTTCCAAGGGATATGTGACCATGTTAGACCCATTTCAGCAGATCTATGGAAAACGCATGGGTGGGCTCCTATTTATTCCTGCGCTAATGGGAGAAATGTTTTGGGCTGCAGCCATTTTCTCTGCCTTAGGTAAGGACCTCTGCCTCTTACTCCCTTCAATCACAGGCCAGGCTACCTGCAGCTTCTCTCACCTGAATTAATGCAACTATCTCCCTGCTTATGGTTCAGCCCTCTTCCTCTAGTCTACACATGGTAGCCAGACTCATCCTGCTAACAGAAATCTGATCATGACCCTTTACTGCCCCTTTCTAAACTTTTAAGTGGGCCAATAAAGCATTTTATGACGTAGGCTCTGGTTCCTTTTATCATTCCCCCCTCCCTTATTCTTTCAGAATTATAGACCTCCTCTCTTGCCTCTAACACTGTGCAAGCCCAGGTGCCCTCTGCTTTGGACTCCTTTCTGCCCTTCCATTTTGCACATCTGCCTAACTAACCAGGAAATGTCCTTCAGTCTTCTTATAGATGTCACTTCCTCGGACCAGTAATCCTGACCTTGCTGGATGCCTTTCCTATGGGCTTCCTTAGACACCTAGAGTTTTGTTTTCATTGAACTTGTTACTTTGTATTATTATGTGCCTGTTTATCTATATCATGCCCAAATCCAACCTCACAAAGGGGATTCTAAATTTCTTGAAGGTAGGACTTGTATCTTGTTAACAGTTGTAACCTTATGACAAATGAATGAATGAATAAATCATCTATGGCTATACTTTCTTCAAAAGAAGAAAAACAACATTATTTCCTTTCTGAGTGTAATCCTAGTACATCCTAAAGTACTGGGTTGTAGATATGTTTAGGGATCTAGAAAATAAACTTAGACTCCTAAGGGTCTAACTTACTACCAAGATCAATTAATGCTAAGAACAGCCTATACTTGGCCCATCGGTTCTCAGCCCACGTGCAAGGTTTAGAAAACAAAATGGTGGAGGATCGGTCAGGCTCAATAACCTGACTTTTTATCAAGGGGAAATATAAACCATTTCACTAAGTGCTGAGTTCCTTCTTGATTATTAATAGAGTTGGAAGTTCCACAACCTTCCTCAGAGAGCTATGTCCATGTTTGATATCCAGGCATCCATGTATGTTTCTCTCCATCTCTTCTTACAAATGAAGATGAAGGGCTTATGTCTATAGCTAGACCCTAAGTGGTCAAAGCAAAAGTAAGATAAGATGAATTTCCTTCTATGGTGTATATTCTATACTACAAACTTATCTTCTGGCTTCAATATTATCATCATATCTGACTTCTGTAATGTCACATATTAGTTTATACTACCTTTCATGCCATTATTTTTCAAACTCCCATATAATCTTATCTTTTCGGTCTCCAACTATAAAATGAAGGGATTATTTGATTTAGAAAAGGAGAGAGTTTCATAGCTATAAAATACTGTAATAACTCAGTGGAAAATGTTGCACTTTCTTGGTACTATATAATAATACTCCACAACTACCACGCACTTATATCCTAATGAAATTATGTGTAAAAATACATCTCCTTCCCTACCTTGCTCTCATTAGCCAAGAAGCAAAGGTAGTTTGTCATTGGTTTCAACACTAGAAAATGTTGGTTTTAAGAGCAAACTGCCTGTGGAGATATTTAAAAAGGAGTGGGCTGAATAGCTAACAGAATGAATACAAAATGTTCACTCTCATGGAATACAGATCAATTTACGTCACTGAATCCTGAAAGGAGAATTGAAATAATAAACTAATATTTCTAAAGTATTTTGGAAATATAAACTTGAACCAAACTCTGAACTTTGCTGCAGTTAGTTATTATTGTATATGTGTGTGTCTACATCTGTGTTATGTCACTATATATGTAAAATGTATTGATATCTATATATCCCTCTCTACGCAGATGCACACACATATCAAAAACATGTATAAAAACATTGCTGCTATTGCTTAAAATATATGCTCTGGTAAAGAGAATATGTACTTTTAAATTAACATATTTTCTTCAAAATTAATAGTTGGACATAATTCAAAATTAGTGCTTATTAGAAATAACTTGGAATACTTAAAGGACAAATATAACATCTATTACCATTTCTTGTGAATGTGTTGAAACCTAGGAGAATTTTAAACTGTCTTCTTGTCATAATTGGACAACATCCTTTACATATATTTTTAAAGAAATATATATTTACACTTCTCCAGCTCAATTCAGTGAATTTTTATAACTTTATTTTATGTTTATTTTTATGGATTCTAGAGAAAACTAAATATTTCACGGCAGATTTGGAAGTGTAACTTTGATTTTAGTCACTACAAATGATGGAATTACTTAGAAAATATTTTAGATTAAAAAAATCCCAATATTTTTTTATTAACTTTATGGTTTATTGTCAGGTTGGTTTCCATATAACACCCAGTGCTCTTCCCCACAAGTGTCCTCCACCATGACCATCACCCCCTTGCCCTTTCCCCCTTCCCCTTCCGCCCTCAGTTTGCTTTCAGTATTCAAGAGTCTCTCATGCTTTGTCTCCCTCCCTCTCCCTCTTTTTCCTCCTTCCCCTCCCCCTGGTCCTCTGTTAGGTTTCTCCTGTTAGACCTATGAGTTATTTCGCTTAACATGACACCCTCGAGGTCCATCCACTTTGCTATGAATGGCCAGCTTTCACTCTTTCTCATTGCCATGTAGTATTCCATTGTATAGATGAACCACATCTTCCTAATCCATTCATCAGTAGATGGACATTTAGGCTCTTTCCATGATTTGGCTATTGTTGAAAGTGCCGCTATGAACATTGGGGTACATGTGCCCCTATGCATCAGCATTTCTGTATCCCTTGGGTAAATCCCTAGCAGTGCTATTGCTGGATCATAGGGGAATTCTATTGATAGTTTTTTGAGGAACCTCCACACTGTTTTCCAGAGCAGCTGTACCAATTTACATTCCAACCAACAGTGTCGGAGGGTACCCGTTTCTCCACATCCTCGCCAGCATCTGTAGACTCTTGAGTTGTTCATTTTAGCCACTCTGACTGGCGTGAGATGGTATCTCAGTGTGGTTTTGATTTGTATTTCCCTGATGATGAGTGATGCTGAGCACCGTTTCATGTGTTTGTTGGCCGTCTGGATGTCCTCTTTGGAGAAGTGTCTATTCGTGTCTTCTGCCCATTTCTTCACTGGATTGATTGTCTTTTGGGTGTGGAGTTTGGTGAGTACTTTGTAGATTTTGGGTACCAGCCCTTTATCCGATATGCCATTTGCCACTATCTTTCCCATTCCATCGGTTTCCTATTAGTTTTTTTTTTATTGTTTCCTTTGCAGTGCAGAAGATTTTTATCTTGATGAGGTCCCAATAGTTTATTTTTGCTCTTGATTCCCTTGCCTTTGGGGATGTGTCAAGTAGGAAATTGCTGTGGTTGAGGTCATAGAGGTTGTTTCCTGCTTTCTCCTCTAGGGTTTTGATGGTTTCCTGTCTCACATTCAGGTCCTTCATCCATTTTGAGTTTATTTTTGTGTATGGTGTAAGAAAGTGGTCTAGTTTCATTCTTCTGCATGTTGCTGTCCAGTTCTCCCAGCACCACTTATTAAAGAGGCTATCTTTTTTCCATTGGATACTATTTCCTGTTTTGTCAAAGAATTAATTGGCCGTACATTTGTGGGTCCAGTTCTGGGCTCTCTAATCTATTCCATGGGTCTATGTGTCTGTTTTTGTGCTAGTACCATACTGTCTTGGTGATGACAGCTTTGTAGTAGAGGCTAAAGTCTGGGATTGTGATGCC
>CM053576.1:49342219-49396410 GCA_028646485.1 Cryptoprocta ferox | reverse complement strand
ACTTTCTATAGTTTTCATCGTACAGGTCTTTTACATCTTTGGTTAGGTTTATTCCTAGGTATTTTATGGTTTTTCATGCAATTGTGAATGGGATCAGTTCCTTGATTTCTCTTCCTGTTGCTTCATTGTTGGTGTATAAAAATGCAACCGATTTCTGTACATTGATTTTGTACCCTGCGACGTTGCTGAATTCCTGGATCAGTACTAGTAGGCTTCTGGTGGAGGCAGTCGGGTTTTCCATGTAGAGTATCATGTCATCTGCGAAAAGTGAAAGTTTGACTTCCTCTTTGCCAATTCTGATGCCTTTTATTTCCTTTTGTTGTCTGATTGCTGATGCTAGGACTTCCCAATCTTAATAGCTGTAGAAAAGTAGGTGATTCCTTTAAAACCACTGAGTTAAAACCAAATGGCAGTATTTTACCAGGATCCAAATCTTTAAAAATCCTAGTCCAGTGATCTTTCTTCTATAACATACAGCCTCCCTCCCTCCATTTTGGGGGTATGGAATTAATAAAAATGTCAATAATAGGTAAAAAATTAAATGACAGCCCAAAGAGGCAGAGTAATAATTGTACTTTTCATAATTCCTGAGATATGAGTTGGAAATATTGTTGTTAAAGTTGAAGACCAGACCAAAAGAAGATTGGCAAAGAATTGCAACTAAAGTTTCAACATGAAGCAAAAACTCAGTCCATTATCCAAAGTAACCTCCTTTGGACTGATCCAAATTGAGCACCTTCCCTCATCTTCATCCTCTAATACCAGACTTTTCATTTTATTGATTCAGTTTTACTCATAAAAATAATTTAATTTTGTTACCAAAGCCAAATAACTAAGAACAAAATTCTTGAAAAATATTTTACATTGTTATGTTAAATCAAAATAGTTTATTCTGCTCCTTGAGCAAATGGATTTTCCTCTTTGGTGGGGTGCATATTCTATTAGCATACATTTGAAGAGTGGTAGCAGAACATAAGATTGCAATTAATGATACAAAAAAAATTACATATTTGTTGCACGTATGTTAGTATTTCTAAAATTTCTGTGTTTAACAATATGAAACATAAATTATGTAACTTTTGAGAACAATGGCAGCAGGTGAATTCTGAACTGGAAGTCCAAGAAATATAGTGGTCCAGTGTCTGTATCCTTATATTCTCACTGGAAATATAGACATCAAAAACACATAAACAGTCAGAAAGTAAGAAAAATATAAACTTTATTTCTAAGGCAGGTTTAAAATTCTGATAAGGAAAATTACTTAAAAATATGATGTTGAAATCTAGGGTTCTTCAATATGTTGGTGTCCTAGCAGCGGGACTGGTTTAAATTTACCAGTTCTATTACTTTCTCTTACAAAGTTGTTTTAAACCTTGGCACTTTATACCATCTGTCATCTAAGAAAAGCTAGCAGGGGTCAGAGTTAATGCAAAATGGAAAATGAATATACTATTCATTTATATTACAATTAAATTGTAAAATTTGGAAATGGGTGATTGTGCTTATCTCATGAATATGAGTAAATATGTTGCATATATTTAATTAAAGTGTGTTTCAGATAGCTAGTAAAATTATTATAAGTTTTTTTTAAGTTTATTTATTTTGAGACAGACAGAGGGAGTGCAAGCAGGAGAGTGGCAGAGAGATAGGGAGAGACAGAAAATCCCAAGCAGGCTCCACACTGCCAGCTGCAGAGCCCCACACAGGGCTTGAACTCACCAACCATGAGATCATGACCTGAACTGAAACCAAAAGTTGGATGTTTAACCAACTGAACCACCCGGGTGCCTAGGCAAGTTCTTATAATAGTTTAAATTTAATGTATTTCATGGAGTTCTGAGGTCATATCATCAATTTTGGGCTTCCCTACATATGTAAGTTACCTATGTACCAATTTCAGGAAGGAAGAATATTTTATAGATTTTAAGATTTCAATATGAAAATTCACTTTGACTGTTATCATCCAATACATTTCACATGACATAGGGGTACTACCTGCTGGTACTGAACATTCAACATATCCTTGAACAGAAAGTGCAATCCATTTGAGGACCTTGACCACAGCGTTCTCTTGTCTGCTTTCTTCAGGAGCCACTATCAGCGTGATAATTAACGTCAATGTGCAAGCTTCTGTCATTGTCTCTGCGCTCATCGCCACTCTGTACACGCTGGTGGGTGGTCTCTACTCCGTGGCCTACACTGATGTAGTTCAGCTTTTCTGCATCTTCATAGGCCTGGTAAGTGGGGCCATCCACAGACTTCCTTTCTTTCTTTCCTTTCTTTCTTTCTAAAAGATAATGTGGTATTTTATACTAACTCAGCAAAATTGAATAGAAATGTTATTTTCCATCATGAGTCATACATAGTAAGTCATGTACCGTTTGAAACTTTAAATTTCTAATTGAATTAATTGGATTAAAACCTCTAGTCGTCTAGTTGAATTTTGACAGAAAATATAATTTCAGTTCAATTCTTAGAAAGGTCTAGGGCTTCCTTTCCTTCGTGTCCACATTGTATGGAAACTTATGTATGCTCTTCCTTGAGTTTGAAGGCAAACAACACTTTACTCAGAGTTAAAATGTCAATGTTGGTGCTTACCTGCATTAATCTCTTAACTTTCCCTTGTGTTAGTTTTAATTTCATAAGACTGCTCATAAGACAGAAACTATCCCATTGGAAAAACTGTGGGTTTCAATATTTATTATCACTATTTGGAGTCTAAAAACAAATTATGTATTGCTTGTAAGTCCTAAATTAAGTTAGGTAATATATGTATGTTTATTCAGTAAAAAGTACTGAATTATGAGACATGAATATTATTGGTATTATATTTAAAGTGCTTTTGTGTTCTACATGCACATTTAAGTCAATGGTGAGCCCTTGTAAACTCAACATCTTAAAATGTGAAGACTGTATTATTATCCATGTAATAATATCCAACACCTGAGACATATCTAAGGAAGTATAGAGAAAATGGTGTGACCACTACGTGCCAGGTGCTGTAGTGAGGTCAGACATGCGTATGTTATCTGAGCTATGTGGCCTATAGGGGTGGTGCCCTTGTAGAAAGTCCACGGACAGAACACACTGAGACTACTGCACATCATGACTCACTTTCCACAGATGATTAAAGCACCCTTGAGCCTCCTCTTTTTTCCTTATTTTTCTCATAATAAAAAACTCTTCACCCTATGTTAGTGTTTACACTAGACAGAAATGAAAAATGAAGTTGAATCTCAGACTTTTTTTTTGTTTTTGTTTTCTAGCATCATTAATAATGGAAGAAAAAATTTGAAAGAACTGACTACAATTAAAGTTACAGTTCAGCCACAAATTAACATATGTTAGCAATGATCATATTTCCTTTTCCCCCTAAAATCTATGTGCATTTCATGGAATTTCATTCATTGTATTTTAATTTAATTCATGTATATTTAATTTGCTCAATGACTCCTACTTTTTTATTTTTAAATTGCCAAAAGCAAGTGGGCAGTGCTGAAATTCAGAATTCTCTTTAGCATCATCATACACTTCCAGAAATAAATCTCTGTTCATAACTTTGGAGGCAAGGTTGGTTTGGCACTGACTGCTCTCATAGTTGATGCACTTGGTATTCTAACAAACACAACCTCAGGGGATGAAGCTATTTATTGATGATAAGTGTAATTTCTCATTGCTTTGCATGAGACTAGAACTTAAAATGCACAGGTGCTTAAATCAAGCATGTCAGTACAAAGATGGTAGGGCAAATATATGTGGGGATAGATGTTAGAGTGCTTTTCTGATGCAAACTAACTAAACTGATAAGGAATCAAGTTGTCTTGGTTATTAGTTAAGGGTCTATTGATTTAACTGAATAAAAGGCCAAGAATGGTTTGTTTTCCAACCTTCAAATGGCTATATGTGCATACATAATTAATGATCGAATCACACCTTACCATTTCCTTTTCTCAAATTCTCCAATTCTGTTGATTTTATCACCATCCTTGGAGGTCCACAACTGTAAACTTGAGGTTCATCTGTTCATTTTCCCTCTTTGACCTCTCTTCCCACTATAATCTAAGGGCTGTTGAATCTCTCTTCATAATCCATTTTAGTACCAATGTCTTTCTATTTCCAATATCATCGCTCTATTTCAGGCCTTTACCTGAGTCATATAAGTGTATCTACTGCTTTTTCTGACTTCTCCTTCTCCTAAGCTTACTGTTCACATCTAGAAATTAAAATGCAGAAGAAATCTACTAAACTCGTTTTAAAACTCAGGAAAAACAACAGGTGTTGGTGAGAATGTGTAGAAAGAGGAAGCCTCTTACACTGATGGTGGGAAGGCAATAGGTGCAGCCACTCTGGAAGACAGTATGGATGTTCCTCAAAAAGTTAAAAATAGAACTACCCTGCATTCCAGCAATCACACTACTTGGTATTTACTCAAAGAATACAAAATACTAACTCAAAGGCATACATGCACCCTGATATTTACAGTAGCATTATCTACAATAGCCAAATTATGGAAAGAACCCAAATGTCCACCGAATGATGAATGAATAAAAAAAGATGTGACGCATGTATACAATGGAATATTACTCAGCCATAAAAAAGGAATGAAATCTTGCCATTTACAATGACATGGATGGAGCTAGAGAGTATTATGTTAAGCAAAATAAATCAGTCAAGAAAGACAGATACCATGTGATTTCACTCATATGTGGAATTTATGAAACAAAACAAGCATATAGAAACCATGGCAAACCAATAAACAGACTCTTAACTATAGAGAACAAACTGATGGTTGCCAGAGGGGAGGTCGGTGGGGGGATAGTTGAAATAGGTGATGTGCATTATGGAGAGCATTTCCCATGATGAGCACCAGGTGTTGTAAGTATTTAACTGTTCACCTGAAACTACTTTCACTGTATATTAACTAACTTAAAAACCTAGGAGAAATGCCTCTAGCTTCGAGTTGCCTGCAAAACAAAACAAAAATCCCTCAGCTTGCAATTCAAATTTCTCTCCATATATTTATGTTTATCTGTCCCATTTCCCTAAGTCACTTGTCATACAACAGATGTGTGTGTACACCCTGTGTGTTCTCTTCTTTGCCTTGTTCCACATAGATGGTCTCCCCATTCACTTCCTTCTTCTTGTTTTAGCACTGAACTCACCCCTGAAGGTTTGTCTCACACACCAAGTTCTCAGTCAGGTCTTTCCTTGTCACTTTAAAAATTAGACATGTTTCTCTAATTCAAAGAAAACACTAAGTGTTTATATATCAATATACTCAATGTTCTCAAATTTAACGTTTTCTTCCCAAAGGTTTGTTGACTGCTCTTATATTTGATATGATATGGTGTAATTAAGCACGGTGTAGATAATATGTTACTCTAACTTTTGTAAATAAGTATTTCATGGCATCCCACAGAGAACTTGATTTCAAGTTCTTCTCTGATTGACCAAGAGGAACAACCGAGCTATGTGGTCCATGAGAAAACAAAATATGTGGCTACACCTTGCATATATTAGACAGGTAAAAATCGTAGCTTAACATTCTCATGCTCCTCTTTGGTTGCAGTGGATCAGTGTCCCCTTCGCCCTGTCACATTCTGCAGTTGCCGACATTGGGTACACTGCTCTTCACACCAAGTACCAAAAGCCTTGGCTGGGGACCATTGAATCATTTGAAATCTACACTTGGCTTGATAGTTTTCTATTGTTGGTAAGTAATGCCCTTAACTAAGGAATATAGTCTCATTTTTCCTAAAATTGAATGCATTTTTTAAGATTTTAAGGCTTATATATAAATTTCACCTACTGGCTTATGTCTGTTTATGCACTGACTACTTCCTGTTGGAAGTCTGGAGCCACTTACTGACTGGTAGCTGATTAGTGTCAAAGTGGAGAGAGAGTGAAGCCTTCAAGAGACAATGTCCATGGGATAATATATGGTGTGTCCCCATTTCTGCTGTGCTATAAGTGAAGAACACTATGCCCTACCCCCCCCCCAGTACCTCCTCAATCTGAAGCCAAGCCTTCTAAAATTTTATTTTGTAATTTGGGTTAAGGCATTACAACCAACTTCTTCTGAAATAAGTAACCCATTCAGTCTCTAATTACTGAGTAAGTAAATTAGTCATGCCATAGGCCTTTAGTGCAGACAAAAATTGGAAAAGAAGATGTCCCTCAGGAAAGATGCCAAGAAAGAAGTCTTGGGAAGCCAGAGACAGCTTAGGAACTTGGAAGAACTTTGGGGTGAAGGTGTTGGCAATGAACAGTGGGGCACAGAAGAACTAAAGGCAGATCACAGATTGAGGAAAGACAGGAAAACCAAAAGAAACTGCCAGATATTTTGATTTTGCTACTTGGAGTGGTTACTTACAAAACTAAAACACTTACTTGGATTTCAAAGTAAGAAATAGATTAACGTTTATATCAAAATTAAGGGGAAATTGTTTATTTTTGTTTCCTTTTTAGAGGGTTCACAATACTTTGGGATTTCACATTGTCATTATGGCACTTTGCTAAATTTTAGCCCTAAATGTATATGTGTCTGTCCTAGTAAAGAATTTACTGGTAAGAAGACAGGAAAACAGGAAAACAAGTTGTTTCCAGTGGTGGCGAGGAGAGTTTCTTTCCCAAGGATTGTTAAGAAATGTATTGGCTGACATTTTTCTAGATTGGATTATAATTATGAATTGAATGTAGAATGGGGTTAAATATTATGTGTGTATGAACTTATATCTGCGTGGAAGATATATTTATGGTTACATGGAGGAGATTATGGCACTAAGAGAAGGTAGGCAGTTTGTTGATAATCACACCATTGTCTGAGTGAAGGAGTGAAATAGAGAATCAAGACCCAAAAGTTATTTTTCCTACACCACACTTTAGTCCTCTGATTTACAGATCTTGAAGATAAGGCATTATATCCAATGACTGATAAGGTTTCTTCCACCTCAAAAAGTTATATGACTAAGTTACAATCATTCTTCAAAATGTAACACAAGTGAAAGTGAAATAATAGATACTGAATGAATGAATGACTGGACTGTAGAAGGAAGCCTCCAAATGTTTCACCAGTGATCTCCAACCTTCCAATTGTCTCTCTGAACTTCAACTTGTCATAAATGATTTATGGACTCCTGCTCTGGATACCTTCAAGGTATCTCCAAGCCTCACCCTGAACCTGTTCACTTCCAGCATTCCTCACCTGGCCTGTTGTGATGGCCCTTCAACAGTCTCCCTGCAGCAGCCCACCTGCATCTCACTTCTCCAGACCCATCTCCCACCTCACCATCAGATCTTATGTTTGTCTATGGAGGTCAGATTTCACCTCACTTACAAAGCTCTGATGACTTAAATGTCCAGAGAGATTGGCATGTAAACTATGGTGTATAGATTCATATAAGCATCTACATTATTGATGATTGTTCATTGGCATAGAAAATATTAATAATATACACAGTCCTGACTTATCATGGTGTGACTTAACAGGTTTTCAACTTTACAGTGGTGTGAAAGTGATAGCATTCAGTAGAAACCATACTTTGAATTTTGATCCTTTCCCGGACTGGCAATATGCGGTATGATCCTCTCTTTTGTGATGTTAGGCAGCAACAAACCAGCCACAGCTCCCCGCCAGCCATGTGGGGAGACAGCTGATACACTGACAAACGTTCTGCACCCATACACCATGCTGTGTTTCACTTTCAGTGTAGTATTCAATAAATTATATAAGATATTCAACACTTTATTATAAAGTAGGTTTTGTGTTAGATGATTTGCCCAACTGTAGACTAATGTGAGTGTTCTGAGCACCTTTAAGGTAGGGTAGGTTGAGCTATGATGTTCAGTAGGTTAGATGTATTAAGTGCATTTTTGATTTTGACCAGGTATTTTCAACATATGATGGCTTTATTGAGATGTAACCCCACTGTAAGTCAAGGAAGATCTGTATTGATTTACAGGCTGCAAACCAAAGGAAAAGTTTTGGAAAAATATAGACTTGAGGCATGGATTATGTATTTTAGAATTTCTTCTTTTAGTTCTTTTTTTACTTTTTTAACTTTTGAACATGTATAGCTTTTATAAGGAGGAGATTGTTCTGTAATCAATATGTAATAAGCACTCTCATTGGCACAGGTGTGACAATGATAAACAATACATCCCAGAATTTAGAGCCCAATGAGAGGAAATTAAAGAAACAACTTCAATACATTGTGATTCAATACATTGGGAAATTCATTCACCAGTTCACTCATGAAGAGTGTCTATATGTGAGTCAGAGGACCATGGCAGTAATCAAGGGGAAGGTATTCCCCAGCCTCTTCTCTAGATGCTCCCACACACCCTGACCTTTAATTAAGCCAAAGATTTGGCGATCTCATAGCTGCTTTGTTGCTTTTTTTTTTTTTTTCTTTCTTCCATTTTCACACTGGATTCTCTGCCAGGTGCTGTCTTCTCTCTCCATCTCCACATAGTGACACCTTCTCAATGTTTCAGAACTGACTCCCTGTTATTTCTGCAGGTGTTCCTGATTGTCATGCAGCTGTCAGTCTGCCCACATTTCCCCTTCCCTCTGTTACCCCAAATAATTGTTTCATATTTTTTCCCATACATCTTTATAGCAGGCAACAAATTACATTATAGTTCACTGTCTCCAAAATGTTTATGATTGTGTATCCTCAGTAAGAATTTTAAGTACATCCCCCAGGCACCTGAGTGGCTCAGTCGGTTGAACGACCTACTCTTGGTGTCAGCTCAAGTCATGATCTCACAGTCCATGGCATCACGTCCCACTTCAGGCTCAGTGCTGACAGCATGGAGCCTGCTTTGGATTCTTTCTCTCCCTCCCTCTCTCTCTCTCTGCCCCGCCCCCATTCATTCTCTCTCTCTCTCTTTCTCAAAATAAATATTTTTTTTTAAAAAAGAACCTACAGATGACAACAAAGTTAAGGCTTCTGAGTAGTTGTAATGCAGCTTAAAGTAGGGAAATTAAAGAATAGAAAAGATTGTGTGATGTAATTATGAAGGAAAAAAACTTAAGGAAATTTTGTACAGTTGAAAATGTGATGATTGCAATTAAGATGTTTGGCATGTATGAGAGCCATACAAATGACTGCTGTGAGTGTGACTGTAAAAAAAAAAAAAAAACTTATTTAAAAGTACCTCATAGATGTTATTTGCCTCTGATTCATTCGGAGTCCCTGTTGTTCCCCATGCAGATGCTGGGTGGAATCCCATGGCAAGCCTACTTCCAGAGGGTCCTCTCTTCATCCTCAGCCACCTATGCTCAAGTGTTGTCATTCCTGGCAGCTTTTGGCTGCCTGGTGATGGCTTTACCAGCCATACTCATTGGGGCCATCGGAGCATCAACAGGTATCTCTTGCAACTTTACTAATTGACCCTTTGAGGCTTCACTGAAGTGACCAATCACCACCCAGTCTCCCTCCCTGCCCCATTTTCCCTCTTATCCACACATAGTTGATTGTTTCTCATCATATTCATACACAGACATTTGTTATAGCATTCAAACAATTGTATTTTAACTCCATGCCTCCAAACAGTTTTTGATTGCTGTCCCCACCAATAAAACATTTGTGAGCACAACCCCCTCCCCCATGCTGGTGTACTTATCAATGGTGCATATGTAATCCTGTCAGTAATGATTCTCAACCAAGGTGCATGTTGACATCATCTGGGGAGAAGAAGGGACTCTTTAAAAAATACCTACTTCTATCCTACCCCACATGGATTTTATTTTAATAATCTAAGATGCAACCAGAGAGCAGTGTTTTTTAAAGCTGCTTCATGGGTCAAAGTGCAGCCCAAGTTGAGAGCCACTGGCTTAGAAATTTACCTGACACCTAAGGCCCACTTTGAACATGAGATTCCTGCTTTACACTTTTTATAGTTTGTTAATTAAAAGTCTACTTTCTTGGAGAAATAAATAAATAAGTTTGCAAGACAAAGATAAACTTAAGGCAGTAAGTCACTTAGACAATAATTTACTCAAAATCAGTAAAAAGAGCATTATGAAATTCTTATCTCCCAGTTAGCCTCTATCTAGAACATTTTTTAAATCTCTCTTTCTCTCTCTAAATAAACTGTAATTCATACGTACATACATACTTGCATAAATAATGGAAATTCTGGAAAATAGTGCTGACCATGTTTAATTGATCATGCAATTCCTTCAATTATGATAAAAAACTTAAACTTTCTGAAATAAAAAATAAGTCTTATTTTCTTTATAGTATCAATATCAGGTATAATTTATGAGTTTTAAATTTTAAAACTTAAAAGTACATTTGCCTATTTTATTTTTTCAAAAAACCTTTTATATATTTCAAGAAACTTCATATCACTTACTCTGGCTTTGTGGTTTTGAAAACTGTTTCAAACATTTACATACATTCTTCTCTGTATGGAAATATATGGTTGTATAATTTATGTACGTAGTTTTTCTCTTTTTCTAATATCTATTTATTTTAGAGAGAAAGAGAGAGAGAGAAAGTGGGGAGGGGCACCGAGAGAGGGGGAGAGAGGATCTGAAGCAGGCTCTGTGCTGACAGCAGATAACCCAATGCAGGGTTTGAGTTCATAACTTGTGAGATGATGACCTGAGCTGAAGTCTGAAACTTAACCAACTGAGTCACCCAGGTGCCCTATGTATGTGATTTTTCTGTCGGCTTCACAGTGTTATTTTGTGAAGATCAAATAAATTGATAATATTTTGTAATTAAATTTTACTCCAAAGGTCAATCTATTGAATTAACTATAATTTGGTGAATTCCCAAATTTGGCTGAATATTAATCATCATTCAGACATATGAAATCAGAATATTTCAGGATAGGGGTGTAGGACTCTGGATTTTGATGATAGATAGCTGATGATAGATAGTTGATAGATATAGATAGACAGACAGATAGGTAGATAGATAGATAGATAGATAGATAGATAGATAGACAGACAGATAGCAGGTCTTGTGAATAGGGCTAAGTGTAACCAAAACCCATTACAAGCCGGAATTGTATGTAAGACCATTTCACTTGACCAGTACATGGACTTCCTACCTACTTAGACCAACATACTATATAATATGTGTATATATACATATATATACATATTTAATACATATATAATATATAATATATAATAATATAATTATATAATATGTAATTATACTAATTAGACTTCTCTGATCACACTAATTCATACATTCTGAACTTATTTCAAAAACTCCTAAAGAATAAGATGACTCCCAGATGGATAAAGAACATATGGTTCTTTAGTTGTTTTTATATTTGTTGTTTCTATTCAACAGACTGGAACCAGACTGAATACAGGCCTCTAGATCCCAAGGACAACAATGACGCAGACATGATTTTACCAATTGTTCTGAAGTACCTCTGTCCTGTGTACATTTCCTTCTTTGGTCTCGGTGCAGTTTCTGCTGCTGTTATGTCATCAGCAGATTCTTCTATCTTGTCAGCAAGCTCCATGTTTGCCCGGAACATCTACCAGCTTTCATTCAGACAAAATGTAAGAACAGTCTTTTCAAGTGTAACATTATTGCTGTTGTCATCATTGCATTTATTGTATCTGTAATATTATATATTTACTAACATTCTATATTAAAATCTGACCCTACTCTGATTAGGTACACAAGGTTAAATAATGCTGAATTTTATTTATGCTGTATAAGAATATTTTTAATGCATGTTACTATTCACGTTAGTACAGAAGGGAACAAACCAACATAAACATTTTTCAAGAGGTACAGTCATATTTCTATAATTCACATTTCTTGTCTTTCTAATGAGGGAGTCATGAAACCCAAAATATCTTAGAAAAACTTTGAGTTTAATCAAGTACTATAAGAAACGTGAAGCAGAACATGGTGAGTATGCTATTTGATGAGCATTTGTGTAGCCTCTTCCCCATCCTTAACTTGAACTCCCACGTTCATGTTCGTGTGAAAATAGCCTCTCAGTGTGATTATCCTTATTGAATCAAATAGGTGCAGAACAGCTCTATTGTGTCACTGAGCAGCCAGGAGCTCCTGTCCACCTTCTTCCTTCATTAAAGCTTTGTCTTTCTCTAGTTTTTCTAAGTCATAGTTAACTATGGTCCCATATGTTTTTAAGGTGGCTGGCCTTAAAGATGATAGGACTCCTAGGAGAGAGGAAACAAGGGTGGGTCATGCATCCTAATGGCCACATAAGAACTATTCCTTAATATGAAAAGTATGTGAAATCCTCTCTTACATTATTATTCCTCTGTCATGGCACATTAGCTCCTCTCAACTCTCCCCCTGCATGTTCAGGTAAAGGTACAGTTGGCCTGTGCTGCCTGCACAAGACACAGAAACCTCTCACAAAGGCCCATCAGGGAGGCCACCTAGATTGCTTGGTTCCTATACTGTTGTTTAGGTTGGTTTTGCCTGCTTTGAGCTATTTGAACCAGGGGAATTATTTAGACCCGCTTTAAAGCGCAGAAATGCATTCCATTCTTCACCTAAATGAGACAGCACACTGTGTGAAAAGCTGTGACAATGGCAATTTCTTGCAGGCATCAGACAAGGAAATCATCTGGGTCATGCGAATCACAGTGTTTGTGTTTGGAGCTTCTGCCACAGCCATGGCCTTGCTGACGAAGACTGTGTATGGACTCTGGTACCTCAGCTCAGACCTCGTTTACATCATCATCTTCCCGCAGCTGCTCTGTGTGCTCTTTGTCAAGGGAACCAACACGTATGGGGCCGTGGCAGGTTATGTGTCTGGCCTTTTCCTGAGAATAACCGGCGGGGAGCCATATCTGTACCTGCAGCCCTTGATCTTTTATCCTGGTTATTACCCTGATAAGAATGGCATATATAATCAGAGATTCCCATTTAAAACCCTTTCCATGGTTACCTCATTCTTATCCAACATTTGCATCTCCTATCTAGCCAAATACCTATTTGAGAGTGGAACCTTGCCACCCAAATTAGATGTATTTGATGCTGTTGTTGCAAGGCACAGTGAAGAAAATATGGATAAGACAATTCTGGTCAAAAATGAAAATATTAAATTAGATGAACTTGCACCTGTGAAGCCCCGACAGAGCATAACTCTTAGCTCAACTTTTACCAATAAGGAGGCCTTCCTCAACATTGATTCAAGCCCAGAAGGGTCTGGGACTGAAGATAATTCCTAACGACCCCATCCACATAAAGTACTGCTTTCACAAACAGAGTGCTATAGCAGGCTAGTCTGGGAAGGATGTGTTGCAGCATATAAAGAATATATTTAAAAAATAAGCAGCATTCAGGAGGACAAAAATCCATATAAAAAGGCAATTGCACAAATGCAAGCCAACCTAGAAGGAAGCATCTGTGAAGGCTGCAGTTTGCTTTCTCATTGATATTTTTCATCCTTGTTTGATTCCGACTCTAGATATTTTTGTTAAATATTCAAAAGTAAATTAAGCCCAGCTCAAAATATTTATCTTTATTCTGAAAAAAAAAAAAAAGAAGTAGGTATGAAAGAGCAAAGGAAATTCAGGAGACTTGATCCAGACCTTGTCTGCTACTGCACTAGGGGGTCTAGTTCATTGTCACTCTGAAGTTAGGAGAGTAACTTGCCAACACTCTAATGAATGGTGCAACAAATTAACAGGTGATTGTCCTGATGTCCTGATGGTTAACCCCTCCTTGCGTCTTCTTAACTAGAACGTTTGCTGAATATGCAATTTGTTTCTCTTTTTGTAGTGACACACATTATTCTGAGCACAAGCAAAGCAAACACACACACAAAATATGGCATTTCTTTATGTACAAGGTAATAGGAAAAGTAGAATCCATCTTTATACAGGAGCACTGGCTCCTCTGAGTGTGCCCAACAGCTACCATGTGCATTGAGAAGTGTACCTAGAGCATGGAAGGCATGATTATTAGGCAAACTTAAAGCAATAAATCAAGAAAGGCATTAAGCAGAAAGTGACAAGAGCAGGTTTTTATCTTCATCTGAAGTTTATAAAGTTTTGTTTCATGATAAAAGAAGTAATGTCTTGGCTGACTATCTAAATTGGTATTGAAAGTGACATTAAACCCTATGTAAGGTGAGATAACAGTATAGGGCCAATTAAGGTTAACGAGAGACAAATGGCACCTCCTGATAAAACTAGAAAAACAAAACCCTCTCAATTTTGGATATTCATTAATGCGGATAATTTAGTGTTAAGAGAGCGACTCTGTGGCACTTTTTGCAATAGCCAGTCTTAGGTACTAGACAAATTACCACTACAAGTAGATAGTGAATTTTAAAATGCAGATGAAAGCAGAAAATAAAAATAAGTCCTAAAGGGAAAAAAGCCATCAATTTTAACATTTGGTGTCCACATAACTTTCATGAGGTTGGTCATTAAATATTATTTTGCTCCTTTTCTGGAGTTAAAAAATATGTATGTATGTGTATATATATATTTAATGGTTTGTATCCATTTTAGAATTTTAAATGCTTTCCCAGTAGTCACATTATATAAATAATCAGAGCTATGTCTACAAAAGCAGAGTGAATTGATGAGCTAAAAAATTATCTGAGCATTTGATTCAATAAGAAAGGCAACATGACTTATTTAAACTAAAGCACTTTGTCCAAAAATATTTCTGTTTTGCAGTTCATAGACAAAATGAAGTTAATTCATCATTCAACATTAAGTATAAAAGTGTTGTTCAGGAAGTTAGAATTACTTTTTTTAAAAATTTTTAATTGTCTCATAGCATCAAATGGTACATGAGTTAAATTCACAAGGCAATTTTTAGAATATGAATTAGATAATTCTACATGTTGTTATGCCCCATATTTTAATGCTTTATCAAAACTTGATGGAGAATATGATGTTGCATTCAGAATCTATATAGATCATCATCTATACTTTGGGATGCCTGGGTGACTCAGTAGGTTAAGTGTCCAACTCTTGATTTCAGCTCACATGATCTCAATGTTGTGAGACCAAGCCTCATGTGAAGATCCACACTGGGCATGGGCCTGATTAAGACTCTCTCTCTCCTCTCTCTCTCTTTCTCTCCTCTCTCTCTGTCTCTTTCTCTTCCTCTGCCCCTCCCCAGCTCACACACACACTCTCTCTCATAAACATCATCTATACTTAAATAAAAAGAGAATACTTTTTACTCATCTATTTGCTCAGAATCTACTCCATGCCTATTACCCAATGGAGCACTTGGAAGGAGCACATTTTTGGAAGCAGAAAGTGTGGGAGTCCTAAGGTTCTCAGACATGGATGGAGAGCATGAAACTCACTAAGGACAAAGTGCAAAGATGAAAACATTTGGCATGGAAAAGTGATTAATTGTCGGGGACTGCAATTCGTGGCATCTAGTCCTTCAGATGGACCATGCTTTCCAGCACACTGCCTGAATAATTGTTTTAATGCACTCCATCATCACCCTAAGTTTTTGTACAACCTATTTAGGCATCAACTTCCATAGAAGACATCGCCCATATTGTAATAGAGTACTGCAGGGATGTAGAGACTCTTTGAAGATGTTATAGTTTACAATTTTATTGGGCAACAGTGGTCCAGATATGTTCAATATGGGCAATAACCATTATTAAATCAGGTGAAAAAGAATAAATATTAGCAGTGAAAATTTCTTCCGGTCCATTCATTTTTTTTAATTTAATGTTTATCCATTTTTGAGAGAGAGAGACACAGATTGTGAGCGGGAAGAGGGTCAGGGAGATAGGGAGACACAGAATCTGAAGCACACTCCGGGCTCTGAGCTGTCAGCACAGAGCCCGATGCAGGGCTTGAACTTACAAACAGTGAGATCAGACCTGAGCCACAGTCAGACGCTTAACCGACTGAGCCACCCACGCGCTCCATTCATTTTGAAAAAGTAGAAAGATAAAAAGTGAAAAAAGTTTACCTTGTCTAAAACATTAAAAACTAGGCAACTTAAAATGATGTAAGCCTTATAAAAATGTTCTATTTATTAAAACTTTTTAATGTTTATTTATTTTTGAGAGAGACAGACAGAGTGTGAGCAGGGAAGGAGCAGAGCGAGATACAGAATCTGAAGCAGGTTCCAGGCTCTGAACTGTCAGCACAGAACCAGACACAGAGCTAGAACTCACAAGCCATGAGATCATGATCTTAGCCAAAGATGGAAGCTTAACTGACTAGACTGAGACACGTAGGCACTCTGACAATGTTCTGTTTTTATTTGATACATTATTTCATGCCTACTCTCTAACTAGATTTATAAAAAGCTAATTTAGTATAAAATACACTTACAAATGTGCTAAATATTAGCAAGACAATTTTTTAAAAGGACAAAAATGGTGATGATCAAAAAGAATGAAACAGCAATCACAGGATGTTTACTTAAGCTCACTTACATGCGTATTTCCCCATTTCCAAGGAAGAAACAAAGTTGCTCATGCAGAAGACAATACCATATGCTCATCCCTGGCTCTGTGTTGACATCATGGGTAATGCTGGAGGCTTTGTATTCTTCCAGCTTGGCTCAGTGGACCTAATTTTCAAAAACCCATTCTCCATGAAAACAAAACAGAAACATTTTAGACACTGGCTATTTTAGACAGTGGCTATATATTAGTCAGTATATTATATATTGACTCTGGAGCCACCTGTGGATAAAGCATTAGAATAAAGCATATATTTTATTTTCATACTTCTACAATAACTGTTACATGTTTCTTGGATGGTTTTAATATTTTTTTCCACATATATTTTCTAAAATATCAATCTTGGACTGAAATGTCAATAAACCTTCAAACTCTCAGTGTCAAAATTCAATGTCACTGCTACAGTTAATACTAATGAATTTTATGTGAATGTCAAGTGAATGTCAAATGAATGTAATCTTAAATAAGTGAATTTAATGGAATGGCTATTAGCTTTTTTTATTTGGAAATAATGAATTAGCATTGTGCTTTAAATATAAAGTGTAATTTTTTCTTTTTAGTCTTTGAGAAAATTTACCCTGGCATAATGTATAATTTACTGTAAGTTTGCTCCTAAACAGACAGATACGTATAATGATTCTAAATATATATTTTTGTCTGTCACAATATTATATAAACTACACTTAAAATAAGTAGATTTGCAGCTATTCATGTAAATGTTTTCAATGTAATGGTATTGCATTAAATTGTCCTGGTGCAATTCAGGAGATCATTGTCTAGGCTTGGCTTTTTGGGGCCCTCTCTTAAAACAAATATAAGTGGTGCTTCCAGGCAACTATGCAATGGAATTGAAATAAACCATCTCATTGCTGGAACCTGTATAAACATGAAATGGGAATGTTGCACCTTGTATAAATCTTAAGGCAATATATGATATCATATCTCAAAACAATGTGAATTATTTTTCCTGGAAAAGAAGTTCTGCCACCACACACAGTACTTTCTATGAATCAAAGAATTCAATAGACAGAATATCTCTTCCATTAATATCAAGAAATCTGCATCTTAAAAATCAAATAGCTGTCTGATAATTGTTGACCTAGGATACACAACCAATCACTAAGTGAAGAACTGGTTCTTGTTATTCTCTAAGTATACACTTTAATATCTCTTACCTAACTTTCTCAAAGTGTCTTTAAGAGTATAACTATATATACCCTCAGCAGAACCTTGGCCCCTTAAGCCTAAATCATAAGCATGAGTGCCTCTGGATATATAGAGAGAAGAGGTCTAGGATAAGCTTAAGGATGAAAGAAGGAAAGAATAAGTAGTTATGGGAGAGAATATACCAATTTGTCTGCCATTATGGACCCACTACTGGAGAGTCTTTATTTTGCTTTATCACAAATCTGTACTACAGAAGAATTGTTAGGAGCTAGAAAAGACAAGGTATATTGGAGCCTCCATACGTTTTCTTCATTTTACCCCTAATGTTAAGAGAGTTTAATTTGATCATGAGCATTCTAAAGCAGATGTTCTGAGAGAGATCCAAAGAGCTACAAGATAAAGACAAATTATTACTTCTTCATTTTTTATACGGTCACCCAAAGAAGAATCCCCAAATGGTAAAAATAGCCATCTCCTATTATTTAATATTTATTTAATATTTTTTAAAGTTTATGTATTTATTTTGAGAGAGAGGGAGAGAGAGACCATGCAGGGGAGGGGCAGAGAGAGGGGGAGAGAGAGAATCCCAAGCAGGCTCTGCACTCAGTTCAGAGCCCAATGTGGAGCTCCAAATCATGAACCGTGAGACATGACCTGAGCTCAAACTAAGAGTCAGATGCTTAACTGACTGAGCCACCCAGATACCCCTCCTATTATTTAAATTCTCTGTAATCAAAAAGTATATGGTAAATCTGTTTTGATTTTTGGTTGAAAAGCTATGGTTATATATTTAAAATAAGTACAGCCATATGTATTTTGAAGCCAAAATGCTATATTGGTTTATTAATTTTTGAATCAGAAGCAGTTAAAAACATAAACCAGATAGGACCCAAAGCCTAATGATAGATATATAGAGAGATATAATGATACTAATGAGAGGAATAAGTGAAAACAGCCCCCTGCTGTTGCTACAAAATGTATCTGGAGTGAGTGAGCCATAGCACTAGAATGGCTCAGACTCCATGGCTTCTGGCCTGATTGTGGCATAACCTGGAAGACAGTAGGTAAGAGTGGAAAGCAGGGGAAGACACAAATGGCTCCCACTAGTTGCTCTGCCTCAGACTGAGTATCTCAATGGTATGACCAAGCCACTTAACGTCTGCATCCTGTTTCCCAAATGAGGATTGCATTTATCTGTTATTAGACTGAAATTATATGATACCTAAATGGTTAGGTGGTTAGATAGAACACAGTGTAAAAATATGGAAATATAAACTTTGCACTCCAACTGAGAAAATTGGACAAAACTTATCTAGCTTTTGGGAAATTATTTTGCATATGAATCTTGTCATATTCAAATCATTTTAAACCTAGATTCTAAACTAGGGATGAAGAAAGAAGAGTCATGTTTGACTCTTGAGTATATTGAGCTATAGGCTATATTTGTTTATTTGGCTTTTTAAGGACCTAATGTAACAGAAATTTAGTGCTGCTCTGCATGCACTCAAATTATGGTCCATGTATGAATACAAATTTAACAAGGAGTGACTAAATCTATGGAAAAGTTTATCTCATTATTCATGTGGGAATTTTCAGGCAATACCACCTACCAAGAGTGCTTTGTGCTCAGAATAAGGAATGGAAAGTCTATAGGAGGTTTATAGGTTTGGAAAAGTCAATAAAATTTTTCTTTAATTTAGATCTTTTGTATATTTATGATCATTCCATTTAAAAGCATCACATGACTTAATCAATTTTTTAAAGATACGAAAAATGAGAGGAAACTGAAAAAGCAAATTGTGTTTTTTTAAAAACTGCTCGAAGCTGGTCTTCAAAGCTCATAAATGTTAATCCTGGGGCAGGGATGGAAATATGCTGGTGGATACTAATAGAAATTAACATGAAATTTAAAAGCATCAGGATCCAGAAAGTATTGCAAACCATATTACTGTATATAGGTTAAAATATCCCAAGAACAGATAGCTATGGGCGTAAAGTGTGAGCTATGACTTAAGTGCAGGGAGCAATCTGGGTTGAACGCTTACAAAGCAATTGCATCCCAGACCACATTTGTCTGTGTTCACAGAGCTTGAATAGACACAATGGATGCTGCATGATTTATTTTCTGTTACTTAACGTTGAATCAACATTTATTCTTCAGAAAAAAAATAACCCACATTGACTTCCATTTCATAACAACTTACTTTTCATTTCATTTCAGTTTTTAGAATAAAATTTCTATTAAATAACACTAATTTTAGTAAGTATTTCCCACATTTCACTTTTTGGAGAGAACTATAAAACTCCAGTAAACCACTTGCTACTAGAGATTTTAAAACATAATATAAAATAAACCCATATGTCTGACTACAACCTTATGCATATTTGATTCAGTCTTCTAGTGTTTTTACACCTATTATTTACAAAACAATTCTAAGATTACTGTTTTTAGGAATATGGTTAAAAGGAAAAACTTAAAATTAATTTTAGTTCACTCTACCTTCTAATCTAAGAAAAACTTTAGAGAATTTTAAACAATAAAGATTGAAGTAAAACAAATTTTCAACATTCATATTGATGACCTATTAGAAATTCTACATTTATCCCCAGTTGAACCAAGGAGTTAGGAGATGGTACCCTTCATTCCTGGTTTAATCTTGAATGAGCTAATTGACCCTTCATGGTGCCAAATTTTCAGTTTTTCTGAATTTTGGAGAGATTTTATTTAAATACCAAAAGGTTTGGGATTAGAACCCATGCTTATTATCCTTCCAAAGAGAGTCAGGGGGTAAGGGGGACAGCTGTGTTCTTCACCTCTATAAGCAAAGAAAAATCATTTTTTCTCATCTCTCATCTGTAGTGTTCACTGCTCAGGAACACTGTGTGCCATACACCATCGCCATAACTTTCTATAAGTCATGTCCCCTTAATGACCACCCAATCTTGTTGCCTATTACAATAATTGTATCTCCTGCCTTCCTATGATTGAGCAACTCCATTTTGACTCTACTGTTTTGAGGTCCTATCTCCTGTCACCCTACTATCAATGAGCTCCTGCTACCATTGGCCTTGGTCTACGAAGGAAAAAAACACTAAATTTCCATCACTACTGTGTATTCCACTCCATTAAAGCCCACTTTCCATTAAAGCACCAATGATTTAGCATACAAGACACCACCAGCTCTTGTTACCTACCACTCAAGTGCTGACATGGCGACCACATGAGTAAAGTGGCCATGGTGGCAGGGATAGAAGTTATAGATGGGACTGGGAACACAAGCTCCTTTATGCCACGTTGATCCAGATACTGTTGTCCCAAGTGTCTAGTCTACAGAGACCAACACTGAATCCGGATATGGTATCATCCCTTGGAGAAACCAACAGGCCATGTGGTGGCAAGTTGATTTTAATGGGCTTCTGCTGCTCTGGAAGAGTAAGCAATGAATTCTGACTAGAATAGAATATATATATTTTTTTCTGGCTATTGGCTGACTTTCTTGACAGTGCCCCCATCTGAGAGTTTATAAAGTATTGCTTCTCCAATACTGGATCCCTCATAACCTTACATCAAACCAAGAGACCTACTTATAGCAAAGGAGGTGTGCAAGCAGGCCTATGTCTATGGGATTCTTTAGTCATATTTTACAACATATGACCTAGAAGTTGCCTGCCTATCAGGGTGTAAAAACCTGGTGAAGGTATAGGAAATACCTGCTTCAGAGGAAATACTTTATGATAATAGAGTGTAATTTTCTAGGATGCAGTATATACCTTGGAATGACTTTTATCTGGTGCTGTGTGCCCAGTAGGAAAAAGAAACATGTCTGGGAACTAAGGAATG
The DNA here is from genome assembly GCA_028646485.1 of Cryptoprocta ferox. Lineage (NCBI taxonomy): Eukaryota > Metazoa > Chordata > Mammalia > Carnivora > Eupleridae > Cryptoprocta > Cryptoprocta ferox. The sequence continues at coordinate 49,374,971 of CM053576.1, read as the reverse complement.
GAGGAGCAGAACTGTACATACTAACCAACACCCCTAGTGACCCAATGGGAAATTTGTGCTACCTATCTCTGTGACTGTAAGCTCTGCATAGCTGGAAATCTTGACTCCAAAGGGGAAACACTTCTGCCAATGAAATCAGCAAGAATCCCATTGTGTTAAAAAAAAACTACCAACTGTCTTCTGGGCTCTTCAAGCTCATTAACTGAGGCTCTAGCAGGCAAGAAGAAAAGTCACCATCTTAGTGGGGATATTGACCCTGATCCATCAAAAAGAGTTAGAACTGCTGTTGTCCAGTCAGAGTAGGGAGGAAAGCATTTAGCATTCAAGAGATTACTTTGTTCCTTTTGTTATTCCCTTGTTTACTTGTGGGGATAAAGGGAAAAGTTCAGCAAATATTCCTGAAAAGGGCATGGTGGCCCACCATTATATTCCTCTGGGATGAAGCTTGCATGAGTCACCAAGTTTGTCACCAAAACCAGCAGACTTCCCTAAAGGGAATTTAAAATAGTTAGCAGAGAAGGGAGACATTGAATCCTGGTCATGGCCCTGAAAGCAGGTACATGGTAGGGGCTGTAGTTGGTATCATTTTCTTTCATTTTCCAAGCTTTTCCAGGAAAAGAGATCCACTGGAATCTTGAAAGAGTTGGTTAAAATTTACGGACCCCTAAAGTAATGTTTGCCTACTCCCTCCTTCCAGGTGGTCCCTCAATCTATGTTGGAACATACTGGTGAAGGAAAGTCACCTACTTCTGAATCAGCTTACTCAAATACTGGAAAGTTCCCAATATTCAACATATATTCATTTTATTGATCAAAATCTACATTTCCCTAAACCTTGAAATAAAAACTTTATCTATATGGCAAAGTGCAAATTAACCCTTTCCCACAATTTTGATTGAAAAAAATGTAACATGTAACAGAAGAGTCCCACTCTTGCCACTCAAACATCAAAGATGATGTCATATGGGTAGTAACAAATAATCTGATTAATATGTGAATTTTTGTCACCTTTTGTCCTCATGGGGAGAGGGAATGTAGCTAAGGTAGTAGAGAGGTGATGAACTGTAAGATGGCAATCCAATCAAACTGTCGTATGTTTCATTGAGAAGAAATACAAATTCAAGTCTAACATACTTTAATATAATTTGCCATCTTGAAGAGGTAACCAAAGGAAATTTCCACTAGTCTGCAAACAGTCAAAAGTTCTGCACATAAGTCTTCAAAATTTCACCATGACTAGCCCTGTCTTGTCTCCCTTCTCTGTCTTTCTCTCCTAAAATTTCTGGCTGGGATCTCTCTGTGACCCTTTCTTGCCTTTTCTTCCTCATGGAGGAAGGGATTCACCCATTTTTGTCTTCCTCAGCCCTATATATTTACTCTGTATTTGGAATAGCAGAACAAAGGTGGCAAACCTATGAAAGTCCTTTTCAAAGCATGAGGAAGGTAAGAGCTATGCACACTTCCATTTCTATAAAAATTATTTTTTCAATATTTGACCATGTCAACTCTACTAATATTCTAAGAGCACAACTTTCTCATGGTTTGCTACTGCTTATCAAAGACCACTGTCATAATGCACATGGTTATAAGATACCATATTCTGTGGATTAATCTCTCTTTCTGGAATAGCTTCCATGAGAGCATGAACTCATCCATCATTTATGTAGAAGTTATTTATCTTGTCTGCCTTCTTGCCTATAGATAAAGGCTGTTGGTTTAAGACATACTTTACAAAGAATTTCAGATAATTCATGGGAAGTGTCCTAATTTATTATTGTTATAAATGTGTCAAAAATTGAATTGAATCGAATAGGGGAAGCAAACCATAGGATTCCCTGCCTTTGCCCTTTGTAGTTCCCTTAGTAGAAATATTTCAGCTAATTAGGAGTACAGACGAAACAAAATTGTACACATATTTAATTCTGTTTTTTTTTTCCTTTCTGGTTGTTATTATGTGAACAGAAGCCAATCCAGTACCCTAAAAACATTATTCTGTCCATATTAATCCAGTTGTTACACAAAGAAAACTAACAGATGCTTAGAGAATTATGGAACTTATACTCTTTCCTCTGACAATATTAGTAAATTCACAGGTCAGAAGCATCATTCGAGATATTACCTAGTACACACATACTATGCTTGGTTAGCAAACAAGAAGGCCCTGAGGCTTATAAGAGTATTTCTGAGGTGGAAATAGAATCATTTATTCAATTTTATGAGACCAGGCAACAATTTATTGAGTACTAGTAGAAATCAAAGATTAAGCAATGATAATACTTCTAACTGTATTTATTGGGAGTCACTTCTGACTCATATTCATATTCATAATCATATTCTGATTCATATTTTTGGAAGCCACATTCTGATTTCATTTAATAAACCAATTACAAAAAGACTCCAGGACATCACCCAGGTTGTCAAGTAGGAGATCCCAGGCTCTATCTCCCCACAAAGATCAACAATTGGGCAGCTAGCTATGAACAAAAACATCATTGAGAGACCTCAGGAGTCCACTTAAGAAACTTGAGGAACACAGTGGGAAAACCTTAGAATAAGTGCACAAAATGGTAAGGAAGAACAATTTCATTTTGCTTGCATCATCCCATCCCCCAGGCCAGCACTGATGAGCACCATATGGGAATTCATCAGCTAGAAAGAGTGCTCTTCAACGGGAAAGACAGAGCAAGGTGAGCAACCAGCCTCCCCAGCCTTTAGGGTACCATATAAAGGACTCACTTCAAATTCACCCCACTCAGACACTTGTTAAGCTGAGATTAATAGAGAGAGTTAGGATCAAGGAACAAAAACAGGGACTACTGGCACCAACCATGATGAATGACTGAGGTTCTCAGTAACATGCTCTGCAAAGGGCTCCAGAAACTTTCATCTCTGAAGAAACCTATGGCCAGGAAAGCAGCCTTTTGGCCAGGTGTTCACCCCATGGGTATTTCCATTCGCAGATGTCAGCCATCTGAGCCCCTCCATACTCCTTTCCACTCCCACCATGCCAGAGTCCAGGAACTGCACCAATAGCCAGCTGAGGCCTCTACAGCTACAAAGCACCAGCCTTGACCTCTGCATGTGACCTCCCTATCCATGTATATGCTTAAGGCTATCCTTTCCAGCTGTGCACTTACATATCACTAGCTTATACTATTACGTATGTGCCATGGAAAGGTCTTACAGACATAGAAGTGCACCTCAAAAGGTGAGGTCTTAACAGATGTTTGTGGGCCCAGATCTGGCCCTATCTCCAGACACTTTGCTGCACCACTGGGTCATTGGCAACTAGCCCACACAGTTGTTTGTAAGCCTGGCTCCAGCCCTACCTCCTGTCACTGGCCTGCACCACTGGGCCTGCCTGTAGCAAGCACCTCCAACTATGCACCTTCATGCCAGTGGCCCAGCTCCCTTCACCACCTTCCACTGCTATACACGCACCCAGAAGGAGACTCTGCAGCCCAGGGAGTGCATGTTGACATGCAGGGTTCCCACAGCTGCCAGCACACCCACACTTGACCCAAACCCTTGCTGATGGCTGTGGCCCCCACTACTGTTTCCTATTAACTACCACTACTACACAGGTATCTCCAGCTGACACCCTCAACTAAATATATACAGAACACCACCTCTAGCCACCAATACTGTCTGCCATTGTTCCTAGCCACTGGACTGGAGGTGACACTGAAAATCCCCATAGGCCTTACAGCCACTGCAGACTCCTGCAGTTCTCACTGAGGACCATGCAGTTGTTGATAGTGTGGACTCCAGAGGCTTGGGCCAATGAGACACATCAGTGTCTGAATGGGGTGAATTTGAAGTGAGTCCTTCATGTGGTACCCTAAAGGCTGGGTAGGCTGGTTGCTCACCTTGCTCTGTCTTTCCCATTAAAGAGCACTCTTTCCAGCTGATGAATTCCCATATGGTGCTCCAGACTTGGAGCTACCAAATGGCCTTGCACAACTAGACCCAGTGTCACAGTACGTTGCAGGATTCTCCTACCTACAGGTGAAGAGCTTTCTTTACAGAAGTCAGATCACAAAGTCTGGAAGAGGTGATGGCTTCTTCAAATGTGCAGACACCTGAAAAACGTTATGGGGATCATGAAAAATCAGAAACATGACATCAACAAAGGAACACATTAAACTTCCACTTACAGACCCTAAAGAGATGGAGGTACATTAATTGCCTGGCAAAAAATTAAAAAAAACTCTTCTGTACACACCTGAGTGGCTCAGTCAGTTAAGCATCCAACTCTTGATTTTGGTTCCGGTCATGATCTCACAGTTGTGAGATCCTTCCCCACTGTGCTCTTTCTCTCAAAATAAATAAACATTAAAAAAATAGTAATAATCCTTATGAAGATGTTCAGAGAGCTCCAAGAGAACATAGATAAAAAATTTAAAAAGTCAGGGAAATAATATAACAAAGTGATAAGTTCAACAAAAATATAGAAACTATAAAAAAGAACCAAACGCAATTTTGGATCTGAAGAATACAGTGACTAAAGTGAAGACTGCAATGGAGCTTCAACATCCCACAGCACCAAGCAGAAGAAAGAAGCGGTGAGCTCAAAGATATATAATTTGCAGTTGTCCAGTAACAGAAGCAAATAGGAAAAAAAAATGAAAAGGAATGAAGAAAGCCTGTGGCACTCATAGGAAGAGAAACAAGAGAAATAAGAAAAATTATCTACACATCATTATAGTCCAAAAAAGAGAAGAAAGTGATAAAGAGAAAGTTTACATAATGAAATAATAGCTGAGAACTTCCCAAACCTAGAGAGAGTTTTGGACATCAAAGTTTAATAAGCTAATATGTCACCCCATAATTTCAATCCAAAATGATTTTCGACAAGTATTATAATAAAACTATCTAAAATCAAAGGCAAAAAAACCTTTATAAAATAACAAAAGGAAAACATATTCTCTCCTATAAGGAAGTCACATAAGGCTATAAACAGATTTTTAACCAGAAAAGTGGGATGATACATACAATGTGTTGAAAGAATAAACTACTAACCAAGAATATTTTATCCAGCAAAGCTGTCCTTCAGAAATGAAGGCAAGACACTTAACCAACCAAACAAAAGCTGAGGGGGGGTTCATCAACACTGGACCTATGTTACAAGAAATGAGTTATTCAAGTTGAAAGGAAAGGATGCTAATTAATAACATGAAAACATATGAAAATATACAACATTCTGGTAAAGCATAGCATATAGTCGGATTTATAACACTTTAACATCATAGTATGGAATAGAATTAACCATTGAACTCTGATATAAAGGTTAAAGGACAAATGTATTCAAAATAGCTATGCAATGGGGGAGCCTGGGTGGTTCAGTCATTTGAACATCAGACTCTTGATTCGGCTCAGGACATGATCCCAGGGTCATGGGATCAAACCCTGCATCAGGCTCTGCACTAAGCCTGGAGGCTGCTTAGGATTCTCTTTCTCTCTCCCTCTGCCCCTCTCCCCCACACATCCTCTCTCTCTCTCTAAAATAAAATTTAATTAATAAATAAATAAAACTTAAAAAATAAAAATAGCTATGTAATAACTTGTTAAAAATACACAATATAAAGAGATGTAAATTGTTACATCAAAAATATAAAATGGGACAGGACAATAAGAGTGAAGAGTTTTTGTGCAACCAAAGTTAAGTTGTTAGCTTAAAGTGAGCTGTTATATTAGTAAGATGTGTCAAGTAAGCCTCAGGCTAACCACAAAACCAAAACCTATAGTAAATATGTACAAGATAAAGAGAAGGTAATCAAAGTATATTACTATAGAAAATCATCAATTCGTGAAGGAAGACAGTCAGTCAGATAGAAAAGAACAAAGAAACTATAAGACAGGAAAAAATAACAAAATAGTAATAGTCTTTGCCTATCAGTAATTACATCAAGTGTGAATGGATTAATTCTTTAATTAGAATTTTCAAACACAGAGCAGTAGAATGGATAAAACACACACACACACACACACACACACACACACACACACACATAAGACTTAACTATATGTTGCCCAGATGAGACTCACTTCAGCTTCAAGAACATACAAAGGTTCAAAGAAAAAGGATGGAAAAAGATGTTCCATGTAAATGGAAACCAAAAGAGAGCAAGGGTAAATATACTAATAGCAGACAAAATATACATTAAGTCAAAACTGTAAGAGGAGACAAAGAAAGTAATTAGATAATGATAAAGTGGTCAATTCATCAAGAAGATATAAGAAATATATCCCAAATCAGAGCACCTAAATATATTAAGCAAATACTAATAGATTTGAAGAAAATAATGAACAATAATACAATAGTAGGCAATTTTAATACCCCGCCTTCAACAATAGATAGGTCATCCAGATATAAAACCAAAAAGGAAATAATGGACTTGATGTATAATATACTGTAAAGGAAACTAACTAACAGAACCTAACAGAACATCGATCCATAAAAGAATACAGGGATATCTTGTTTTATTGTGCTTCACAGATACTGTGAAACCTGAAAAATGAAGTTTTTTGGCAACCCTGCATTGAGGAAATTAATCATCACCATTTTCCCAACAGCATTTTCTGACTTCATATCTATGTGTCTCATTTTGGCAATTCTCACAATGTTTCAAACATTTTCATCATTATTATATTTGTTATGATATGTGATCAGTGATTATGACTTGTTGAAAGTTCAGATAATGGTGAGCATTCTTTAGCAATAGTTAAAGGATATATATTGGTTTTTTTAGACATAATGCTACTGCACACTTAATAGACTACAGAATAGTAGTAATTTTTATATGCACTGGAAATAAAAAAAATCATTTGACTTGCTTTATTGCAATATTCACTTTGGTCTGGAACCAAACCCTCAATATCTCCTAGGTGTACCTGTACGTATTCTTCTCAAGTTCAGAGGGAACATATTCCAGGATAGATCATGTGTTAGTTCATTTAAAATGTCTTAGCAAATTTAAGAAGGTTTAAATCATACCAAGTATCTTTTCTGACCACAATGATATGAAACTGGCAATCAGTGACAAGAAGAAAAGCTGAAAAATACAAAAGTATGTGATTAAACAACATGTTACTAAACTGCCAGTGGATCAACGATGAAATCAAAAGAGAAATTAAAAAAGTAGTTTGAGAAAAATGAAAATAGAAGCACAACATACTAAGAGTCTGGGGTGCAACAAAAGCAGTGCTGGTTTTCTCTGAGGGGGTGGCAGGCAGAAGAAGAGTCAGAGAAAGAGAATTCTAAGCAGACTCCATGTCCAGAGCAGACCCCAATATGAAGCTCCATCTCACAACTGTAAGACAATGATCTGAGCTGAAATCAAGAGTTGGACACTTAACTGACCGAGCTAACCAGGTGCCCCAACAAAAGCAGTTCTAATATAGAAGTTCATAGTGATAAATGCCTACCTCAAGACACAAGAAAAAATCTCAAATAAATAACCTAACCTTACACCTCAAGGAACTACAGAAAGAAAAATAAAGCCCAAAGCTAGTGGAAGAAAAGAAATAACAAAGATCAGGTTGGAAATAAGTGAAATAGAGACTAAAAAGACAATAGAAAAGATCAATGAAACTAAGAGTTGGGGGTTTTAATGTTTTTTTTTTTTTTGTTTTTTGAAAAGATAAACAGAACTGACAAAACTTTAATTAGACTCACCAAGAAAAAAAAGAGAAAGGATTTAAATTTAAAAATAAGAAATAAAAGAGGAGATTTAAAAACTGATAGCACAGAAATGCAGAAGATCCCAAGAGACAACTATGAACAATTATATACCAACGAATTGTACAACCTACAAGAAATGGATAAAATCCTAGAAACATGAAACCTACCATGACTTAATCATGAATAAATAGAAATTTGAAAATACCAATTACTTGTAAGGTGATTAAATCAACAACCAAAAACCTTCAAACAAACAAAAGTGCAGGAACAGATGGCTTCACTGGTGAGTTCTACTAATCATTCAAAAAATAATTCATACCAGTCCTTCTCAAACTCTTGCAAAAATAAAATAGGTGTAAACACTTCCAAACACATTTTTTGAGGCCAGCATTATCCTAGATACCAAAAGTAGACTAGGTTGCCTCAAGAAAAGAAAATGAGAGACCAATATGCCTGATGTACATAAATGCCAAAATTCTCAACAAAATATAAGCAGTATGATTCAATAATACATTTAAATAATCACATACCATTATCAGTTGTGACTGGGATGCAAGGATGGTTCAATATTTGCAAATCACTTATAAGGAAACACTATAACAAAATAGAGGATAATAATAATATGATCACCTCAATTGATACAGAAAAAACATTTGACAAAATTCAACATCTTTTTATGATAAAGCTCTCAACTAGATGTAGAGTGAATACATCTCAAAATAATAAAGACCATATATGGCAATCCCACAACTGAAGATGGAATTTTTTTCTCAAAGATCAGAACAAGACAAGGATGCCCACTCTCACCACTTTTATTCAACAGAGTATTGGAAGTCATAACCTGAGGTATTAGGCAAGAAAAAAATAAATAAAATGCATCCAAATCAAAAAGGAAGTATTAAAACTGTAACTATTTGCAGAATGACATGATATTATATATACAAAACCCAAAAGACTCCACCAAAAAACTGTTAGAACTAATAAATGAATTCAGTGAAGTTGTAAGATACAAAATCAATCTACAAAAATCTGTTGCATTTCTGTACACTAATAATGCTCTATCAGAGAGAAAATAAAAATCAATCTCATTTATAATGGCATCAAAAAAGAATAAAAATACCTAGGAATTAATTTAACCAAGGGGGTGAAACACCTGTACACTTAAAACTATAAGACACTGATGTAAGAAATTGAGGAAGATACAAATAAATGAAAAGATATTCCATGCCCAAGGATTGGAAGAATTTATGTTGTTTAAATGTACATACTAACAAAAGCAATCTGCAGATTCAATGCTATCTCTATCGAAATCCTGATGACATTATTCTCTGAAATATAACAAACAATCCTAAAATTTGTGTAGAACCACAAAAGTTCCTAAATAGCTAAGGCAATCTTGAGAAAGATAAACACAGCTGGAGACATCACACTCTCTTATTTCAAACTGTATCACAGTATCTACACTGTATCACTGTATCTACAGTAATCAAAATTGTGTGGTATTGGGGCACCAGGGTGGTTCAGTTGGTTAAGTGTTCAACTCTGTTTTAGCTCAGGTCATGATCTCACAGTTTGTGGGATCTAGCCCTGCATCAGGCTCTATACTGACACTGCAGAGGCCGCTTGGGATTCTCTCTCTCTCTCTCTCTCTCTCTCTCTCTCTCTCTCTCTCTCTCTCTGTTTCTCTCTCTCTCTCTCTCTCTCTCTCTGTCAAATAAATAAATATTAAAGAAGAAAAACCTTTTTAAACATTGTGTGTGGTATTGGCATAAAAATAGACACTAGAATATGCCAGGTGGCTCAGTCAGTTGAGATTCCAACTCTTGATTTTGGCTCAGGTCATGATCTCACAGTTGGTGGGATTGAGCCCTGAGTTAGGCTCTGGACTTACATCACAGCACGGAGCCTACTTGGGGTTCTCTCTCTCCCCCTTTCTCTGCCCTTTCCCCACTTGTACTTATGCTCATATACTCTCTCTCCCTTTCTCCATAAGGGGGCGGGGAGAGAGAGAGAGAGAGAGAGAGAGAGAGAGAGAGAGAGAGAGAGAGAGAGAAATAGATCAGTAGACTAGAGAGCCCAGAAACAAGTCCATATACATATGGTCAATTGATATTTGACAAAGCAGCTCAGAATATACAATTGGAAAAAACAGTCTTTTCAATAAACGGTGCTGGGAAAACTGGACAGTTACATGGGGAAAAAATGAAATTTGATCACTCTTGTACCACACACAAAAACTAACTCAAAATAAGGAACGCCTGGGTGGCTTAATCAGTTAAGCTTCCAACTTCAGCTCAAGTCATGATCTTATGGTTTGTGAGTTCAAGCCCCACGTCAGGCTTGTGCTGACAGCTCAGAGCCTGGAGGCTGCTTCAGATTCTGTGTTTCCGTCTCTCTTTGCCCCTCCCCTGTTCAAGCCCCCCCCCTCAAAAATCAATAAACATTTAAAAAATGTTAAAAAATGAACTCAAAATACATTGAAACTTAAACATAAATACCTGAAACCACAAAACTTCTAGAAGGGACATTGGGGTTTAATTCCTCAACATTGATCTTGGTAATGATTTTTGGGATATGACACCAAAATCTAAAGCAACAAAAGCAAAATTAACAAATGGGTCTACATCAAATTAAAAAAGCTTCTGCACAGAAAAGGAAACCATGAACAAAATGAAAAGACAACTTACTGAATGGGACAAAATAGTTGAGGTTAATATCCAAAATACACAAAGAATTCATACAACTGAATAGCAAGACAAAAACAAAAAACCCAATGTGATTTAAAAATGGCCAGAGGATCTGAATAGATATTTTTCTAAAGATGGCAAACAGATGACCAACAATTACATTATAAGATGTGCAACATTACTAATCATCAGTGAAAAGCAAATCAAAATCACAATGAGGAGCACCTGGGTGACTCAGTTGGTTAAGCATCCGACTTGATTTCAGTACAGGTCATGATCTCGCAGTTCATGGGATCCAGCCCTGAGTTGGGCCTACACTGACAGCACAGAGCCTGCTTGGAATTCTTTCTCTCTCCCTCTCTCTCTGCCCCTACCCTGATCGCACACACTGTCTCTCTCTCAAAATAAACTTAAAAAAAAATCACAATGAGATTTTATCTTATTCCTGCTAGAATGGCTTCTCACTTATATGTGGATTCTAAAACAATAAGGGAAAAAATCAAGATCATTGATACAAAGAAAAGCCTGGTGATTGCCAGAGTCTGAGGGGAGGGGGATAAGTGGAATAGGTGAAGGTTTTGAAAAGGCCCAGACTTCCAGATATAAAATAAATAATTCATCAGGATATAATGTACAGCTTGGTAACTCTAGTTAATAATACTGTATTGTTGGAGGAGGGGCCAACATGGCAGAGAAGTAGTGGAATCTGAAGTTCCCTCATCTCTCAAACAAAGCAGTGTTGAGGCCAAAAAGCTTTGAACTCCAAGAGTCTGGGTGACAAAGTGATGGAGACGCTTCCAGGGACCCATTTGGGACAACCTGACAGGCCATAGGTGCCTGCTTGTGAACCAGGAGACATAAAAAGAACAGAGGTGAGGGATTCCCTTCTGCGGAGAGATAAACAGAAGAGAAAGAGAGGCTGGGGAAATATAGGACTGTATCTAAACAAGAGAAAAAACATGGACCTGGATGGAGAAAAATCCAATCTCTAACTGCGGGGCTTTCTCCAGACTGGGGCTGGCTGCCCAGATCACGCACCTGGAGAGGAGGAGAGCCATCCCTGGGCTCAGTAACTAGTTCAGAGGCATAGTCAGCAGTGGGAGAAAGCAATCCCCTCCCTGGAGTGCTGTGGAAAGAATGTATACATCCACTCGAAGGAACTGCATTTCCTGGAAACTGGGGCGGATGGAGTGGGAACCTTAATCAGGGTTTAAGTCTCAGCTGAGCACCACAGAGGCATGGGAGTCAGCAGATAGGACAAACTGCCTCGTTTGCCTCCACAGTACAGTGAGGACTGCTTTAACAGAGTGATTTGGGACCCCTGGTCTGTGGAGGAGACACTGGGGTATCGCTGTTTTTCTCCCCATCACCAACAAAGTGGGGCTTCAGGGAACAGACAGCAGGCACACAGTGGAGGCAGGACCTGCCTACACCAAACAATGCCCCTCGCACCTGGTAACTGAGTATCTACTGGAACGAGATTGATGCTGAAAAACCAGACAGCCCCTCCTCAGACCAGCCCAGTTTCATTACCTGATTTAATTCTCGGACAGTTCTTATTATATAGATATATTTTTCCTTCCTTTTCTCCTTCTTGTCTCTTCCTTCCTCTAGTCTGTTTACTCTGGTTGTTGGTTTGTTTAAGCAGACATATTTAATCTATTCCCTTGATACATGTTCTACACTTCCTTCATTATTGTCCCTTCTCTCTCTCTCTCTGGATTAAGCCATATAGTTTCTCTGTCGGGTCAATTTTGATTTTCTTTTCTTTTTCTCTGCCCCTGTCATTTCTCTCCTTGTATGGGATAAGGCCTTTTCCATCAGCACCACCTCCACCCTGTTGTTTAATTGTAGCTGGTGTTTCTGGGTTTTTGTTTTTCTTTGTTTGTAAGTTTGTATGTATTTGTTTTCTGTGTGTTTTTTCTTTGTTTGGTTGTTTGTTTTCCTTTCCATGGCTACTTCAAGGAACAAATCAAAGAACACTGGTGGAGGGTGCAAAACTTCATCACGAGTAGAGAGAGAAAGTAACCAAAGTCATAACAACAGAGAGCAGGTGACATTCTCCAAAAATCACCTCCTGAAGGAGCAGGCCCTGTACAATGTATGATCCCTCTTTAATATAGTAGTGCTCACAGGTGCAGGGCACATAACAGTTTTTAAAGTACACAAGGAACAGAAAACTAGCAAAAACGATGAAATGGAAGAATTCTCCTCAAAACAAATTCCAGGAAGAAATGACAGCTAAAGAGTTTATCAAAACAGATAAAAACAATATAACTGAACAAGAATTGAGAATAATAGTCATAAGTTTAATTTCTGGGCTTGATAAAAGCATAGCAGACAGCAGAGAAGCTATTGCTGCAAGAGATCAAAGAACTAAGAAATAGTCATGATGCATTAAAAATACTGTAAGTGAGGTGCAGAATAAACTAGAGGTGGTGACAGGAGGATTGAAGAGGCAGAGGGGAGATTAAGTAAAATAGAAGATAAAATTATGGGAAAAGATGAAGCTGAGAAAAAAAAGAGATTAAAAAAATTCTGGACCACAAAGGGAGAATTAGAGAACTAAATGATTCAATGCAACAGAATAATATCTATATCATAGGAGTTCCAGAAGAAAAAGAGAGAAAGGGGCCAAAGGTGTACTTGAACAAATCATAGCTGAACTTCCCCAGTCTGGGGAAGGATACAAACATTGAAATCCAAGAGGAACAGAGAACTGTCTTCAGAGGTAACTTGAATCGATCTTCTGCACAACATACCATAGTGAAACTGGCAAAATACAAAGATAGTATTATGAAAGCAGCTATATGGGCCTTAGCCTACAAGGGTAGACACATAGGGTAGTAGCAGACCTATGTACTGAAACTTGGCAAGCCAGAAAGGAGTGGCAGGAAATTTTCAATATCCTGAATAGGAAAAATATGCAGCCAAGGATCCTTTACCCAGCAAGCCTGTCATTCAGAATAGAAGGAGAGATAAAGGTTTTCCCAAACAAACAAAAACTGAAGGAATTCATCATGACTAAATCGTCCCTACAAGAGATCCTAAGGGGGACTCTGTGAGGGAAATGTTGCAAAGACCACAAAGAACCAGAGACATTACTACAAGCATGAAACCTACAGATAACACAATGACTCTAAATCCATATCTTTCAAGAACACTGAATGTAAATGGACTAAATGCACCAATCAAAAGAATAGTGTATCAGAATGGATAAACAAACAAGACCCATATATTTGCTATCTGCAAGAGACTGATTTTAGACCTAAGGACACCTTCAGACTGAAAGTGAGAGATGGAGAACCATCTATCATGCTACTGGAAGTCAAAAGAAGCCTGGAGTAGCCATACTTATATCAGACAAACTGGATTTTAAACTAAAGGCTCAACAAGTGATGAAGAAGGGCATTATATCATAATTATGGGGTCTATCCATCAAGAAGAGCTAAAATTTGTAAATGTCCATGTATCGAATTTGGGGCCACGCAAATATATAAAACAATCACAAACACAAAATTGCTTATTGGAAAGAATGTGGTAATTGCAGGGGACTTTAATACTCCACTTACAGCAAATGACATATCATCTAGACAGAAAATCAATAAAGAAACAATTGCCCTGAATGATACACTGGACCAGATGGACTTGACAGATATATTTAGAAATTTTCATCCATAAGCAGCAGAATACGCATTCTTCTCAAGTGCACATGGAATATTCTCCAAGATAGGTCAAAAACTGGGTCAAAAAACATCCCTCACTAAATATAAAAAAGTTGAGATTATACCATGCACACTTTCATATCACAATGCAAAACTTGAAATTAACAAGGAAAAAGTTTGGAAAACCTCCTAATGCATGGAGGTTAAAGAATATCCTATTAAAGAATGAATGGATCAACCAGGCAATTAAAGAAGAAATTTTAAAATATATGGAAACAAATGAAAATGAAAACAAAACCATCCAAACCCTTTGGGATGCAGCAAAGGCAGTCCTAAGAGGAATATACATTGCAATCCAGGCCTATTTCAAGAAACAAGAAAAATCCCAAATACAAAATCTAACAGCACACCTAAAGGAACTAGAAGCAGAACAAAGAAACTCCAAAGCCAGAAGAAGAGAAATAATAAAGATCATAACAGAAATAAACAATATAGAATTTAAAAAAAGTAGAAAAGTTAAATAAAACTAAGAGATGGTTTTTTGAAAAAATAAGCAAACTCGAAAAACCCCTAGCCAGGCTTCTGAAAAAGAAAAGAAAGAGGACCCAATTAGATAAAATCACGAATGTAAATGGGTTTATCACAACCAATCCCTCAGAAATACAAGAAATTATCAGAGAATACTATGAAAATTATATGCCAACCAACTCGACAACCTGGAAGAAATGGACAAATTTGTAGACACCCACACAGTACCAAAACGCAAGTGAGAAGAAATAGAAAATTTGAACAGACCCATAACTAGTGAAGAAATTGAATCAGTTATCAAAAATCTCCCAACAAATAAGAGTCCTGGATCAGATGGCTTCCTTGGGGAGTTCTACCCGACATTTAAATCAGAGTTAATAATTATCCTTCTAAAGCTGTTTCAAAAAACAGAAATGGAAGGAAAACTTCCAGACTCATTCTATGAATCCAGCATACCTTGATTCCCAAACCAGACAGGGACCCCACACAAAAGGATAATTACACGCCAATATCCCTGATGAATATGGATGCAAAAATTCTCAACCAGATACTAGCAAATCGAATTCAACAGCATATAAAAAGAATTACCCACCATGATCAAGTAGGATTCATTACTGGGCTGGCAGGGCTGGTTCAATATCCATAAATCAAACAATGTGATACATCACATCAACAAAAGAAAAGATAAAAACCATATGATCCTGTCGATAGATGCAGAAAAAGCATTTGACAAAATACAACATCCTTTCTTCATAAAAACCCTCGAGAAAGTCGGGATTGAAGGAACTTACTTAAACATCATACAAGCCATAAATGAAAAAGCCCACAGCTAATATCATCCTTAATGGTGAAAAACTCTCCCCCTGAAATCAGGAACACAGCAGGATGTCCATTCTCACCACTGTTGTTAAACATACTGTTAGAAGTCCTAGCATCAGCAATCAGACAACAAAAGGAAATAAGAGGCATCAGAATTGGCAAAGAAGAAGTCAAATTTTCACTTTTCACAGAGGACATGATACTCTGCATAGAAAACCCAAAAGATTCCACCAAAAGACTGCTAGAACTGATATAGGATCCAGAAAAGTTGCAAGGTACAAAATCAATGTACAGATATCGTTTGCACTTTTATACACCAATAATGAAGCAACAGAAGGAGAAATCAAGAAACTGATCCCATTCACAATTGCACCAAGAACCATAAAATACTGAGTAAGAAACCTAACCAAAGATTTAAAAAGATCTGTATGCTGAACACTATAAAAAACGTACAAAGGAAATTGAAGAAGACACAAAGAAATGGAAAAACATTCCATGCTCATGGATCGGAAGAATAAATATTGTTAAAATGTCAATACTACCCAAAGCAATCTACACAGTCAATGAAATCCCTGTCAAAATTTACCAGCATTCTTCTCAAGGCTAGAACGAACAACTCTAAAATTTGTATGGAAACACAAAAGACCCCAAATAGCCAAAGTAATATTGAAGAAGAAAACCAAAGTGGGAGGCATCACAATCCCAGACTTTAGCCTCTACTACAAAGCTGTAATCTTCAAGACAGTTTGGTATTGGCACAAAAACAGACACATAGACCAACGGAATAGAATAGAGAACCCAGAATTGGACCCACAATTGTATGACCAACTAAATGAAAGGCCAACAAAGCAGGAAAGAGTATCCAATGGAAAAAAGAGAGTCTGTAGCAAATCGTGCTGAGAGAACTGGACAGCAACATGCAGAAGCATGAAACTAGACCACTTTCTTACACCATACACAAAATAAACTCAAAATGGACAAAAGACCAAAATGTGAGATAGGAAACCATCAAACCCCTAGAGAAGAAAGCAGGCAACCACCTCTTTGACCCCAAATGCAGCAATTTTTTGCTCAACACATCTCTAAAGGCAAGAGAAGTAAAAGCAAAAATGAACTATTTGGATCTCATTAAGATAAAAAGCTTCTGTGCTGCAAAGGAAATAATCAACAAAACTAAAAGGCAACCAAAGGAATGGGAAAAGATAGTTGCAAATGACATATCAGATAAAGGGTTAGCATCCAAAATCTATAAAGAATTTACCAAACTCCACACCCAAAAAAACAAATAATCCAGTGAAGAAATGGGAAGAAGACTTGAATATACACTTTTCCAAAGAACACATCAAGATGGCCAACAGATGAAAAGATGCTCAATGTCACTCATCATCAGGAAAATACAAATCAAAACCACACTGAGATACCACCTCACACCGGTCAGAGTGGCTAAAATGAACAACTTGGGAAACTAAAGATGCTGGCCAGAATGTAGAGAAGGGGGAACCCTCTTGCACTGTTGGTGGGAATGCAAACTGCTCTGGAAAACAGTGTGGAGGTTCCTAAATAAATTAAAAATAGAACTATCTTACAACCCAGCAATAGCACTACTAGGAGTTTCTCCAAGGGATACAGCAGTGCTGATTTACAGGGGAATATGTACCCCAATGTTTATAGCAGTGCTTTGAACAATAGCCAAAGTATGGAAAGAGCCTAAATGTCCATGAACTGATGAATGGATAAAGAAAATGTGGTTTATATATACAATGGAATTCTACTAGGCAATGAGAAAGAATGAAATCATGCCATTTGCAGCAACATGGATGGAACTGGAAGGTATTATGCTGAGTGAAATAAGACCATCAGAGAAGGACAGATTGCATATGTTTTCACTCATATGTGGATCTTGAGAAACTTAACAGAAGACATGGGGGGGAAGGGAAGGGGAAAAATAGTTCCAAACAGAGAGGGAGGGAGGCAAACCATGAGAGACTCTTAAATACAGAGAACAAACTGAGGGTGAATGGGGTTGTGGGGAAGAGGAGACAATGGGTGATGGGCATTGAAGAGGGCACTTGTTGGGATGAGCACCGGGTGTTTAAGTAAGTGATGAACCACGGGAATCTACCCCAAAACCAAGAGCACAGTTTACACACTGTATGTTAGCCAATCTGACAATAAATTATATTTGAAATAATAATAATAATAATAATAATAATAATGCTGTATTGTCTATTTGAAGTAAGTGAATAGATCTTTAAAGTTCTCTTCATAAGAAAAAGAAGTATAACTATGGTGATAGATATTAGCTAGACTTCTGGTGAATATTTTGCAATATATACAAAATCAAGTCATTATGCTGTAATTCTTAAATTAATATAATGTTATATGTCAATTATATCTCAACAAAAAAAAAGAAAAAACAATCTTAAATTTCATATACACTAACAAAAGACCCAAATAGCCAAAGCAATCTTGAGAAAGAACAAAGCTTGGGGCATCATACTTCATGGTTCAAACTATATCACACAACTATGATAGTAAAATCAGTATACCACCACTGGCATAAAAATAGACACATAAACCATTGTAACAGGATGAAAAGCCAAGAAATGAATGCACATAGGTACAATAAACTAATATTTAACAAAAGACCCAAAACTCACCAGAAAAAGGATAGTCTCTGACAAACAGTACTGGGAAAACTGGATGTTCACATGCAAAAGAATGAAAATGGACCCCTATCTTATACCTCTCACAAAAATTTACTCAAAATATATTAAGGATTTAAACAATAAAGCTGAAACTTACATGACTCCTAGAAGAAAACTGGGTAAGAACATCTTGACCTCGGTTTTGGCAATTATTTTTTGGATGTGACACCAAAAGTACAAGTAATAAAAGCACAAATAAACAAGTTGGACTACTTCAAACAAACAGTTTCTCTACAGCAAAAGAAATGATCAATAAAATGAAAATGCATCCTATAAAATGGAAAAAAGTATTTGTACACCATGTATCTAATACAAGGTTAATATCCAAAATAAGATAAGTAACTCATACCACTCAATATCTATATATATAAATCATATATATATATATATGATTTTCAAAATGAACAGAAGGATTGAATATATATGACTCCAAAGAAGACACATAAATAGATAACAAGTACATAAAAAGGCATTCAACATCACTAATTATCTGGGAAAGGGAAATCAAAACCACAATGAGATATTACTTTACACCTGCCAGAATGGCTGTTAAAAAAATGACAAAAAATAACAAATGCTGGCGAGGATGTGGAGAAGGGGGAACCCTTTGTACATTGTTGGTTGGAATGCATATTAGTACAGCTATTAGGGAAAACAACATGGAGGTTTCTCAAAATTTAAAATGGAACTACCGTATAGTTCCCACTTCTAGGTATGTATACAAAGGAATGAAATCATTATCCTGCGGTCATATGTGCACTCCCATCTTTTCCAATTTACAGGTGATATTTGGATATTGTAAGTATCTTCCCCACACTAATAAATGGCAAGAATCGTGATTCACATAGTTTCTGATTTTAAAGTGCGTGCTTTTTATTGTTACGTTCACAGACTATGTTTCTGTGAGCTACCTATGGATTTCTAATCATCATCTTTCTGCATGTCTCCCAACTTCCCCACGTCCTTGCTTTTACACAGACAATGGCTATGAGGGTATATTATATTTCCATTTTAAAGCACTTTGGGATTTTAGCCCTTGGCAGTTTTATGATCAAGGTGGTCAATTTCTCAACAGAATTAAAAATTTCCTAATAAATAGAAATTATAACAATGAGATGCTTTTCGTCCTACCTTCAGCCTCAATTCTGATACAAGGGGGAAGAGATGCAGTCTGAGAGTTCATATACAGTGTATGTGATGTAGCAACACCCCAGGAGAGACTCTGAGTACAAGGTAAGCATGTTACCACCATGATGAGTCAGGGAGCTAACAGCCCTGAGAGACCACGTTTTTACTTTAAACCAAGATTTGCTTCAGACAGGGGAGAAGGCAACATTGTTCTAAGAAACACAGAAGGCTGAGGGATCCTGTGACATCCTTTCTTCTCATGTTACTTCTCTGTGTTAGCCAATCACTGAGACTGAAAATGATGACAAGGAAGGAATGGGAAAGACAGGGTGACCCATGATTCTTTGCCTCTCGGCCCCTCCTTCCAGAGTAGTAAGACAAAAGTAGAGAATTGGCAGAATGTGCACATATCAAGAAATGAAATGAGAGCATTTGCGGGTTTTTTTGTGCAGAATTTCCACCATTCTGGTAAGAACACATTACATATGTGTGCATAAGCTACAAAACATGAGATGTGTTACTTTCTTGATCCCACATACAAGTCAATTGCTCCATAATCTTATTTAGAACTGGCTTCTTGGGACTCCTGGTGGCTCAGTAGGTTAAACGGCTGACACTTGATTTTGGCTCAGGTCATGATCTCACAGTTGTGAGATGGAGCCCCTAATTGGGCTCTGAGCTGAACATGGAGTCTGCTTAAGATTCTCCCTTTCCCTCTTCCCTCCCCCGCTGCCACGTGTGTTCTCTCACTCAAAATAAATAAATAAATAAATAAATAAATAAATATCAATAAACAAACAAAAAAACAAATAAATAATACTGGCATCTCATTTAAAATAATTCAAAGATAAATGGCACCATATTTCATATATATGTCCCCAAATAAACCCTTATTTCAAAAATGTTAGCACACATACCAAATATCTGTTAAAATTACCCACACAAGTTCAATATCATTGTGATTATTACAGCAAGACAAATAATTGTAAAATATAATTGTAAGTCCTTTGAGTAAGTGACAGTTTAAAGAAACTGAAGAACAGAACATTTTCAAGAATGGATACTTATAAAACTTCCAACGCTTATCTCCTCAAATGGCATTAGATACTAAATTTATACATACAATGATTGTTTATAATCTGAATATTTAGTAATTATTTGGGAAGCATAAGTTGTTGTAATAAATATTCAAGTCATAATATTTTGTCAGCAGTTTCATGCCTTTCTATCACCCCAAAAGTATTTAAAGGAAATAGGCTAAAATCCTCGAAGTCTTATTTTAAAACACTATTTTAATAAAACCAGTTTTTCTCAGTTAAGGAGCTTTTCTTTCTTTTAATAATACAAATTATTTTGTTGGTGAAATGGTACCTATCATTGTTTCTAAATGAATAATGTTTAAGCAAAAATAAATGTATTTTTCTTGAAAATCTGTATGTGAAAACTCACTTTAAACTGGGGTTTACAGTTTAGTGCAAGGGGGGAGTGCCTGGGTGGCTCAGTCAGTTATATGTTCAATTTAAGCTCAGGTCATGATCTCCTGGTTTACGAGTTCAAGCTCCACGTCAGGCTCTGTGCTGACAGCTCAGAGCCTGGAGCCTGCTTCAAATTCTGTGTCTCCCTCTCTCTACCCCTCCCTGGTTCGCACTCTTTCTGTCTCTCTCTCAGAAATAAACATTAGAAAAAACCCTACAGTATAGTGCAAGGCACATACTAAGTGTTCAAGAAACTTTTCCTTAGAAATAATGCCTAGTTACAAAAAAAAAAAATAAGAAAAGCTATTTGGAGAATCCAACGGCACGAGAATGATCATAGAAGCATGTTGCACAATTGCACACAAAGTAACCCAAAAAAAACTCCAAGAAAGAAAAGACACACATACTGTGTACTGTGTATCACAAATACTGTGATATTTAAGATAATAGAATAATACCTAGCAACAAAAACTGAATAACCTAAGCTTCCTACATTATGGAATAAGGTGACAAATGTAATGCACGCAAATACCATGTTGCAGAAGAATTTATTTAGAATTCTGTAATTTATATAAAGTATAAAAACCGAACTGAACAATAGGTTATTTACAGAAATGATAGACGATTAGATGGTAGATTGATAGAGCTACAGATACGGATATAGGTATAAAATGAATATTAATAAACATATCTAGAATTAAATATTATATGTGAAGGAATATATGTGTAAATGTTTGTATGTGTCTGAGTGTGTACACATACATATGTATATACAAAGAAAATTCAGGGAATGTTAAACACAAATTTCAGGATAATTGTTAAATCTGCTGGGGAAAACACAATGCCATCAAAGAGGGACACAAAAAGGGCTTCAAAGATATTGATCAGCTGTATTTCCTCTTTTTTTAGCTGTATTTCCTCTTCTTTTAACAGCACTCTTGTGGTGTAATTTACATGCTGTAAAACTCATTCTTTAAAAAAAAATTACAGTTCTGATACATCTACCAAAAGACATTTGGCATATTTACAGAGTTGTCCAACTATCATCAGAACCTAATTTTAAAACATTTCAATCACTCCAAAAAGACACCTGAGCCCATCTGCAGTTTCTCTCATTCCCGTCCCCAGACCCAGGCAAACACTAAAGTACTTTCTGAAGTGCATTTGTCTTCCGGCACATTTCATAGAAATCGGATCATACAGTGTCTTATTCTGTTCTCATGGCTGATGGATTATTACCATTACTAATATGGATAATGTGCTTTTATATATGAAATAGTTCATACTAAATAAATGAAAATAAATAAAAAATAAAATCAAAATATTCATAAGCTTTCTTATGAAATGAAAATTTAAAAAAATTTAGGTCTCTGATTTATTTTATTTATTATTTATTTATTTATTTTCTTTTATAGTTTATTGTCAAGTTGGTTTCCATGTAACACCCAATGCTCAACCCAAAAAGTGCCCTTCTCCATGCCCATCACCCTCCCTCCTCTCTCCCCCACCTCCATCAGCCTTCAGTTTGTTCTGTTTTCAAGAGTCTCTCATCATTTGCCTCCCTCCCTCTCCCCAACTATTTTTCCCCTTCCCCTCCCCCATGGTCCTCTGTTAACTTTCTCCTGTTCCACTTATGAGTAAAAATATATGGTATCTGTCCTTCTCTGCCTGACTTATTTCGCTTAGCATGACACCCATCCACGTTGCTACAAATGACCAGATTTCATTCTTTCTCATTTCCATGTAGTATTCCATTGTATAGATAAACCACATCTTCTTGATCCATTCATGAGTTGATGAACATTTAGGCTCTTTCCATGATTTGGCTATTGTTGAAAGTGCCGCTACGAACATTGGGCCCCAATGCATCAGCACTCCTGTATCCCTTGGGTAAATTCCAGCAGTGCTATTGCTGGGTCATAGGGGAGTTCTATTGATAGTTTTTTGAGAAACCTCCACACTACTTTCCAGAGTGGCTGGACCAGTTTACATACCCACTAACAGTGTAGGAGGGCCTGTTTCTCCACATCCTAGCTAGCATCTATAGTCTCCTGATTTGTTCATTTTAGCCACTCTAAACAACGTGAGGTGGCATCTCAGTGTGGTTTTGATTTGTATTTCCCTGATGATGAGTGACATTGAGCATTGTTTCGTGTGTCTGTTGGCCCTCTGGATGTCCTCCTTGGAGAAGTGTCTATTCATATCTTCTGCACATTTCTTCACTGGCTTATTTGTTTTACAGGTGTGGAGTTTGGTGAGTTCCTTACAGATTTTGGATACTAGCCCTCTTTCCGATATGTCATTTGCAACTATCTTTTCCCATTCCGTCGGTTTCTTGACTGTTTCCTTTGCAGTCCAGAATTTTATTACCTTCATGAGGTCCCAATAGTTCATTTTTGCTTTTGATTCCCTTACCTTTGGAGATGTGTCAAGTAGGAAATTGCTGCTGTTGAGGTCGACGAGGGTGTTTCCTGCTTTCTCCTCTAGAGTTTCGATAGTTTCCTGTCTCACATTCAGGTCCTTCATCCATTTTGAGTTTATTTTTGTGTATGGTGTAAGAAAGTCGTCAGGTTTCATTCTTCTGCATGTTGCTGTCCAGTTCTCCCAGCACCATCTGTTAAAGAGGCTGTCTTTTTTCCATTGGATACTCTTTCCTGCTTTGTTAAAGATTAATTGGCCATACATGTGTGGGTCCAATTCTGGGTTCTCTATTCTATTCCATTGGTCTATGTGTCTGTTTTTGTGCCTATACAATGCTGTCTTGGTGATGACAGCTTTTTAGTAGAGTCTAAAGTCTGGGATTGTGATGTCTCCCGTTTTAGTTTTCTTCTTCAATATTACTTTGGCTATTCGAGGTCTTTTGTGGTTCCATACAAATTTTAGGATTGTTTGTTCTAGCTTTGATAAGAATGCTGGTACAATTTTGATAGGGATTGCATTGAAAGTGTAGATTGCTTTGGGTAGTATTGACGTTTTAACAATATTTATTCTTCCGATCCATGAGCATGGAATGTTTTTCCATTTCTTTTTGTCTTCAATTTCCTTCTTAAGTTTTCTACAGTTTTCATTATACAGATCTTTAACATCTTTCATTATGTTTATTCCTAGGTATTTTATGGTCTTTTGTGCAATTGTGAATGAGATCAGTTTCTTGTTTCTCTTTCTGTTGCTTCATTATTCATTTCTGTACGTTGATGTTGTACCCTGCGACTTCGCTGAACTCATGGATAAGTTCTAGTAGGCTTCTGGTGGAGTCTGTCGGGTTTTCCATGTAGAGTATCAAGTCATCTGTGAAAAGTGAAAGTTTGACTTCCTCTTTGCCAATTCTGATGCCTTTTATTTCCTTTTGTTGTCTAATTGCTGATGCTAGGACTTACAGTACTATGTTAAACAACAGTGGTGAGAGTGGACATCCCTGTCGTGTTCCTGATCTCAGGGGGAAAGCTCTCACTTTTTCCCCATTGAGGATGATATTAGCTGTGGGCTTTTCATAAATGGCTTTTATGATGTTTAAGTGAGTTTCTTCTATCCCGACTTTCTCGAGGGTTTTTATGAAGACACAATGCTGTATTTTGTCAAATGCTTTTTCTGCATCTATTGACAGGATCATATGGTTTTTATCTTTTCTCTTGTTGACATGATGTATCACATTGATGGATTTGCGAATATTGAACCAGCCCTGTAACCCAGGAATGAATCCCACTTGATCATGGTGCATAATTCTTTTTGCATGCTGTTGAATTCGATTTGCTAGTATCTTGTTGAGGTTTTTTGCATCCATAATCATCAAGGATATTGGCCTGTAGTTCTCTTTTTTTGTTGGGTCTCTGTTCGATTTGGGAATCAAGGTGATGCTGGCTTTCTAAAATGAGTCTAGTAGTTTTCCTTCCATTTCTATTTTTTGGAATAGCTTGAGAAGAATGGGTATTACCTCTGATTTAAATTTCTGGTAGAATTCCTCAGGGAAGCCATCTGGCCCAGGGGTCTTATTTGTTGGGATATTTTTGATAACTGATTCAATTTCTTCACTGGTTATGGGTCTGTTCATATTTTCTATCTCTTCCCATTTGAATTTTGGTAGTGTGTGTGTGTTTAGGAATTTGTCCGTTTCTTCTAGGTTGTCCAGTTGGTTAGCATATAATTTTTCATAGTATTCCCTGATAATTGATTGTATTTCTGAGGGATTGGTTATAATAAATCCATTTTCACTTGTAAATATGTCTATTTTTGTGATCTCGCTTTTCTTTTTGAGAAGCCTGGCTAGAGGTTTATTAATTTTGTTTATTTTTTCAAAAAACCAACTGTTGGTTTCATTGATCTTTGCAACTGTTTTTTTTTTTTTTTTTTTGGATTCTATATAGTTTACTTCTGCCCTAATCATTATTACTTCTCTTCTTCTGCTGGGTTTGGGGTGCTCTTGCTGCTCCCCTTCTAGTTCCCTTAGGTGCTCTGTTAGATTTTGAATTTGTGCGTTTTCTAGTTTCTTGAAATAGGCCTGGATTGTAATATACTTTCTTCTTGGGATTGCCTTAGCTGCATCCCAGAGAGTTTGGATTGTAGTATTTTCGTTTTCATTTGTTTCCATATATTTTCTTTTTTTATGTGAAGTTTTTTTTCAATTTATAGTTTATTGTGAAGTTGGTTTCCATATAAACCCAGTGCTCTTCCCCACAAGTGCACTCCTCCATGACCATCACCCCCCTTCCCCTTTCCCTCTCCCTCTTCAGCCCTCAGTTTTTTCAGTATTCAAGAGTCTCATGATTAGCCTCCCTCCCTCTCTCTAATTCTCCCACCCCTTTCCCCTTCCCATGGTCCCCTATCAAGTTTCTCCTGTTAGACCTATGAGTGCAAACATCTGGTATCTGTTTTCTAATTTCTTCTCTGATTGCCTGATTGGCCCAATCATTCTTTAGTGGGTGGTTTTTAACCTCCATGGTTTTGGAAGTTTTCCAGACTTCTTCCTGTGATTGATTTCAAGTTTCATAGCATTGTGATCTGAAAATGTGCATGGCATGATCTTAATTCGGTTTTATTTATGGAGGGCTGCTTTATGACCCAGTATGTGATCTATCTAGGAGAATGTGCAATGCACACTCGAGAAGAAAGTGAATGCCCTAGCCTCAGGATGTAGAGTTCTAAATATATCAATCAATTTCATCTGTTCCAATGTGGCGTTCAGGTCCATTGTTTCTTTAGTGATTTTCTGTCTGGTTGACCTTTCCATTGCTGTAAGTGGAGTGTTAAAATCCCCTGCAATTAACACATTCTTATCAATAAGATTGTTTCTGTTTGTAATTAATTGTTTCATGTATTTGGGTGCTCCCGAATTCAGTGGGTAGATGTTTATAATTGTTAGCTCTTCCTGATGGAGAGACCCTGTAATTATTATATAATGCCCTTCTTCATCTCTTGTTACTGCCTTTACTTTAAAGTCCAGTTTGTCCGATGTAAGTATGGCTACTCCAGCTTTCTTTTGACTTCCAGTTGCATGATAGATATTTCTCCATCCCCTTACTTTCAATCCGAAGGTGTCTTCACGTCTAAAATGAGTGGCTTGTAGAGAGCAAATAGATGGATTTTGGTGTGTGTTTTTTTTTTATCCATTCTGCTACCTTGTGTCGTTTGATTGGAGCATTTAATCCATTTACATTCAGTGTTATTATTGAAAAATATGGGTTTAGAGTCACAGTGTTCTCTGTAGGATTGATGCTTGTGTAGTGTCTCTGGTACCTTGCAACATTTCCCTCATAGAGTCCCTCTTAGGATTTCTTGTAGGGCTGGTTTAGTGGTGACGAATTCTTTCAATTTTTGTTTATTTGAGAAAACCTTTATCTCTCCTTTTATTCTGAATGACAGGCTTGCTGGATAAAGGATTCTTGGCTGCATATTTTTTTCTGTTCATCACACTGAAGATTTCCTGCCATTCTTTTCTGGACTGCCAAGTTTCAGTAGATAGGTCTGTAACCACTCTGATAGGTTTCCATTTGTATGTTAGGGCCCTTTTATCCCTAGCTGCTTTCATAATTATCTCTTTATCCTTATATTTTGCCAGTTTCACTATGATATGTCATGTAGAAGATCGATTCAGGTTGCATCTGAGAGAAGTTCTCTGTGCCTCTTAGATTCAATGTCTGTTTCCTTCCCAAGATTGGGGAAGTTCTTGGCTATAATTTGTTCAGGTACCCCTTCAGCCCCTTTCTCTCTTTCTTCTTCTTCAGTAATTCCTGTGATACGGATATTGTTCCATTTGATTGTGTCACTCAGTTCTCGAATTCTCCTTTCATACTCCTGGATCAATTTATCTCTCTCTTTCTCAGCTTCCTCTTTTTCTATAATTGTGTCTTCTAATTCACCTGTTTTCCTCTCTGCCTCTTCAGTCCATGCAATGGCCTCCTCCATTTTATTATGCACCTCATTTATAGCATTTTTTAATTCGTCACAACTATTTTTAAGGTCCATAATCTTTGTAGCAATAGTTTCTCTGATGTCTTCCATGCCGTTTTCAAGCCCAGTGATTAATTTTATGACTATTGTTCTAAATTCTTGGTAAGTTATGTTGCTTATATATGTTTTGGCCAATTCTTTAGCTGGCATTTCTTCCTGGAATCTCTTTAGAGGAGAGTTCTTCCGTTTCATCATTTTGGCTAGCTTTCTGTCTCTTGTCAGTTTTAATGCTTGTTATGTGCTCTTCTCCTGCTAGTTATGCTATATTAACGAAGCCTCATTGACTGTCCAGGGTCTGTCCATTCAGGAAGTATTCTTTTAATGATGTCCCTTGGTCTCTCTTGTTGTGCCTTTGGTTATTTTATTTCCCTACTTGTAGTGATATTTGGGACTCTCTACTATGTGTACTTTTGCTTGTTTCTTTGGGTAACTCTATGAGGCTGTCTTCTTAGTGGACTCTGTCTCTTTCCCTCCCAGACTCTTGCAGTTCAGTGTCCTTTGACTTCAGCCCTTCTTTGTTTGAGAGATGCTGGCGGGAAGTAGGGAACTCCCTGTTTCTCTGCCATCTTGCCTTCTTCCCTGGTTTCTTTGCTGTTTTTCCACTTTCAAGGTGGTTTCTCCACTGTGTCAGTCAGTTTCGGGGTCAGGCTACTCCTTGGCTGCTGGGGCTGCTGGGCTCCTCTGACTATCCGGCTCCTGCTCTGCTGTGGGAGCTGCTCCAGTGGTCGCAGGGCTCGCTCAGGAAGTTGAGGTGTAGGAGGCTGGAGTAGGCCAAAAATTTTTATTTTTAATAAGATTTTTAAAGTTTTATTTTCTCAATTCTTTTCACTAATACCTATTGGTAATGAATGCATGATGTACAAAGCAGCTCATAGCTTCTTAGTTTTGTTGTCTGTAAAATGGAATGCATTAAGATGGGTTAAGATAGTATTAAATAGAAGACATCTGTAAACTATAAAGAATCACATATGACAAGGCTCTTTTATCCGTTCTCTATGTCTTTTTCAAGAAAAATGTTTTCAAAATTGAAGATTGTAATAATAAGGTTAAGATCAAATTGGAAACCAGGAACTGTGTGAGTGTGTGTGTGTGTGTGTGTGTGTATTTTCTTTTCTTTTGTCTAGAATTCTAGTTTCATAAAGTAATATTCTGCTTATTTAATCTTAAGTTTCATACCATGGTTCTTACCTTGACTGCACATTGAAACTTTCTAGGAATACTTTAAAAAACCAAGGGGCCCCATCATCTTTCCAGACAGTGTTAAATCAGACTCTCCTACCTGGGACCTAGGCATTAAGATTCACTGGTCTCAAATATTTTCATTAGCATTGTTACTTACTTTTGTAAAAATTGTCAAATAAATTACAACCTTCATATCAACAGGCTCATTTTATCTTCAAGGATTCCAAAAGACTTTTTCCTAAAGAGGAAATTCTTTAGAGAAAAAACATTGTCAGTGAAGCATTTTTAGTATGTATTTCTTTATCTGAAGCAGAATGAGAGACAGAGTGACTCTGATTGATCCTTGAGTGAAAGTGTTTGCTTTTTGAATGTGGAGCCTTAGATGAACTATGCTGTAGGTCACTCACTCATTTTGGGTACAGGTGGAGTGAAAAGAAGGTCAGGGCATATCCATCAGTCTTGATGGTGAAGGCAAGGTTATTGACAAAAGTTGCTGATCCATCATGCATGGAGCCCTCCTCTTCAAATAAAATACTTTCTCGTTATCACGTGGGCATCGTGCATAGACAGATCAGCTTGAAGGATGCATTTATTAATGCACATAAAAGATACTTCGTATTTTATCCTTCCTTTTTCCATTGTTCTGGTCTATTTCTGATTGTAGTCTTTTTAAGGAGCACAAAAGGAAGAAAACTTACAGAAACTTTCGTGCCAAACTTTATAAAATGACCAGCTTCAAAAATTAGCCATAATTGACTCATATATACATATTAAGGCTCAGTTTATTTTCTTAAATTAAAAAAAATAAAGTTGTTTTTTAATTTTCTAATGAGTGTAGTGGTTAAGATCAAGGATGCCGGGACAAGCCTGCCTTTCAAATCATGATTCAAACACTTGCTAGCTATTGGCAAGTTTCTTCAGCATTCTGAGCCCCATTTTATGCACCAATCAAGTGAGTGTCTGTGAAACACTTGGAATACTACCTGGCACACGTGTAGGCTCCATTGAAGTTTGTGTTCTGTAATTTTCATCATACATTTTTACAAGTGAGGAGATAAAAACAACAACAACTAAGCACCAGTGATTGTAAAGTATTTCAAAGAGAATCTGAAGTCTGCTGCTTAGACTCAAGTGTGTGGTCTCAGGCTGGTGTCTTGGCTTCATTAGCTCTTTGATGAAGGTAGGTCTTATTAACTCCGACTGTTAGTCCAAAGTGACAAGAACAGGTAGCTGCCATGACACAGTGAATTTGATTATTGAAGTGACACTGTTTGCTTGTGGTATTATCCATGATTGGGCTGTATGAACAACAGAAAGCTCCAAGTTCAGAGAAGATACCTGTTTAGGTTGAGCCAAATTTTGGTGGCTCCTCTTGAGTTGAGAATTTTTCTTGTCAGAAGAACAGATATCTAAATCTTGTTGCTTCTGCATTACTAAATTTACAATTGCACTTTTTCTGAGGCATCTCCAATCCTGTCATTGTAGGGACAAGAGGCAGCCCCTCAGGTAAGTGCGAAACTCTAACTAGTCACTGCATCACGGGGACTGGGAAGGACTCTTGCAGAGGACAGGCTGTGGTTTGTTGATATGCTCATAGTATCACAGTCCTTCCTAATTGTCCTCCAGTAGAAGTGCTTTGAAAACACCTCCCAAGTGGCCAGCCATTTTTAGTATAAAACCCTAAATTCACTACTACTGAAAGTAAATAAACTTGATTGAAACCAATGGAGAAATAGCCTTAAGACTAAAGATTTAAATAAATATCTATATTATATAAAATAAAATATTTATAATTATACAAAGATATGTATGATTAAATTAGGTGAATAT
This sequence comes from Cryptoprocta ferox, assembly GCA_028646485.1. Lineage (NCBI taxonomy): Eukaryota > Metazoa > Chordata > Mammalia > Carnivora > Eupleridae > Cryptoprocta > Cryptoprocta ferox. The sequence continues at coordinate 49,344,821 of CM053576.1, read as the reverse complement.
GTAAAGTTATATTTATCAATGACTACTTAATCATAATGATGAATATATATGTACATATTATATGTGTACATATAAATAAGTGACTCAAGAAGGAAATTATTTGAGTTTTAGAATACAAGCCTGTCCCTTCAGCTTCCCCTAGCCTCATGCTTCTGGTTCCATTTCCTGGCAAGAACTCCCCCAAACAAAACTATTGGGTCTTGTCAACCTCCAGTTAATGCAAAAAAGACTGGCAACTCACAATTTGGTTGAAAAGAAAAAAAATTTAAGCTTGACTCTTCAATGAATTATTTAGAAAATACTATAGCTCCCTACAGGCTAGCGCCTCATGTTTTAAAATCTGTTCTATCAAAATAGAACCCTGAAACAGATTTCACTACTTTGGGCTCACAAATGCCCTTTGTTCAGATGTTATTTCTTCTTAGAAAATTTTTGTTTCATTTACAGAAAGGTTAAGATTGCATGGTCAATTACCATTTGGTAAATAGAATTTTCAAGTTTCTTTTTAATTCTAAAGGCTACTTTTGTTGTGAGTAATCTTAATTTTCAGTCCTCTACTACTTTTCTACTATATTAAGAGCTCACTCTTTTGTTATATATAATTTGCTATAAGAATTATACACATAATGTCAGCCAGAAACCAAAGAAATGTATAATGTATAGCTACAAATATATAAATATTTCAATATATATGTATATGAACTTACATTTCTTTATTTTTTCAGTAATGCAAAAAGATAAAGTGATAGAGATATGACCATAATTATTTATAAGTCTTAGGCTGTCAGATTATTGATAGTAAATCAAAATGTGGAAGGTGATACATTTCCTTCCACAGGAGTAATTAACTGAAAAAATGAAACAGTCTAAAGGAGAAAATAAGGATTTAGCTGCTTCTACAGCCAATTTTGCCATATGTTAATACTGGATGTATTTTTTGATACTTGACACAAGTCAAAAAAATTGAAGTAACACTTCTGCTAAAAGTCATATAGTACGACTTTCTGAGGCTTTACTAACAATGTACTTACTGTCACTCCTAGAAATCTACCACAGCATTAAGCAGTGACACTTTGAGGAGGCGGGAGATATTAACACCAAACTGAAACCCACAGACAGCCCCAAACTCTAACTTGGGTTGGTAAGGTCAATGTCTTCTACTTCCAAGTATTACTCGGCAATTTCTTTCATTTGATTTTTTTCTGCTCACCGTGAAGTCAGCCAGCTCAGGGAAAAGGATGTGCATGAATTCCACACTGGCCCAACAGCCTCCATTTCTAGGACTTCACTTATTGAAGGACACCTTCACCAAAGAGACCACCTGGTGCACAGACTAAAACAGAGGCCACAGCTGAACACAAGCAGAAGCTTGGCTAAATAGAGACTAGCTGACTGCATACTGAGTGCAGAATGCCAAAGACACAGAAAATTGCCCATTGAGGGGACTTTGAAAGAGCAGAGCCTTAATAAGCTCTTACTTACAGAGGCTGAACACTTGCCTAGGGACAGGAAAAATAAATGGAAGAGCTGTCACATGAACCTATTTCTCTTCCTGTGGAACTTCTCAGGACTGAGGCCAATATCCTTCTGTGAGTGCTGCCATAGGAGGCAGGTGCCAGACCAGGACTGAGTGAAACTGAGACTGCATTAGCCCAAAGCAACATCTTCTGTTAGAAGAGCTGAGAATAGAGAATGCAAATTTCTCAGGAAGCCAGACATATTTATTAGGATTCTTCACTAGGATTTGAACTCTTTTCTTACAAGGCAGCAAAAAGAATGATTCTCTTCTGTAGGTATCATACACAAACACACACACACACACACACATGCACACACTCCAGAGGAAATCTTTTACTTGGTATGAATATCTATGATATGGAAACATACTTCAAGTTGCTTTCAAAATTTGCAGGTTCAGAGTATCACCTTTCAGCAAACATTAATCATCTTTGATATTTGCTTATCCCAGTTGAAAAAAAGCAGAATGAGAAGAAACATATTTGGTTCTGCTGTTGTTATTTCTACTCTACAGACTATAAAACTAGTACATAAAATATGCAAAATTATGATACGTAAATGTTGGCAGTAGGCCTTAAGGAATGAGCTTCTCTGGGGTTTAAAAATAAGCTTGTTTTCTTTCTGAAAGAAAAATATTATTTACATCTTCAAAGATAATGTAGAAGTTAATTATTGTGAAGATGTTATTTTCGTTCAATGTTTGCAATCTCCAAGCAGAATGATAGTTCCCAGACAGATGGCAGGAAGAAAGGGTGACCTTTGGGCAAACAATTGGCCATGGACTGTTTCAGTGTAAAGGCCTAAGCTAAGAAGGTGTATCAAGGTCTGGGGCATGACGAATCCAGAATGTAGCTATGTGAATGAGAGGGTGAAAACTGAATAATATTAAAGTTAAAATGAAGGCATAATATGTAGCATTAAAGATGGGTTGATAGTCCCCTGCATAAGTTCTCAATGAATGAGGAGTTCCAGAAAGTTGTGTCAATTACTTAAACAAGAAGAGAAGATGATAGTAAAAGGAAGGCTTTGACCTTTAAATAAAGAGAAAGTTTCCAAGAGGAGGAACAATGTTTCTTTTTTTTTT
>CM053576.1:49325034-49341719 GCA_028646485.1 Cryptoprocta ferox | reverse complement strand
AGAAGAAAAGAGAGAAGAAAAAGAAACAAAAACAAAAAGAGAAAAAAAAACAACAAGGTGGGGACAGAGACAGCAAAAGTCTGTGGGCAGTCTAAAAGCATATAACCAGCCAAGAGGAGATGCTACGGGAGCCATAAGAATATGCTACGGGATATATATCTGGATGGCAGCAGAAAAGGAGAAGCAAAGAAAAAAGGAAAGAAAAAAGAAAAAAAGACAACTCCCCTGTGCGGATGGGTGTGGTCTGGCATCAGGTCAGGTCTCGGGGGCTGCTCTCTCCGAGGTACCGCCTTGGTGGTTGCGGGGAGAAGTATGGCGCCGCTTCAAAGCTTTGCCGGAACCAAGCATTGCAAGCCGCCCTTCTGAGTCCGATCTCCCTGTGCCGCGGGCGAGCCAAACTGTATTCTCCAAGCTCCGCCTCACTTCCAAATTTCAGTCCGTGCAGTTCAACACCGTCACCGGGGATGAGATGCATTCCCGCTGGCTGCCGTCCTTCGGCCCAGCTTGCGCCGCCCTTTTCTTGGAGCCGGCGCAGCAGCCACCGCCATCGCCACTGCCGCTTTTCAAGGTGCCTTTCTTGGCGCCGTCACCGCTGCTTTTCGCACCGCCGCCGCTCCCGGTGTGGCTAGGAGTGGATGCCGCTGCTGGCTGCGCCCAAGGAAGAATTCGCCGGCCAGATGGGACGGATTTCTCTCCTGGAACTCGGCAGTTATATATGGGGAGACGGGCGAGTTTTTCCTCCCTTAGAGATGGTTCTAGGTGCGTTTTCCGTCTCTCTTTCTCTTCCCCTCGTCTCTCCGGGGCACAGCTCGCTCTCCCTGTGTTGGGCTCGGGGGCTCCTTTCCCCTTTACCAGCGGCACCCGCCCGTCCCCTAATTTCCCAGATCACAGTCACTCACTCAGGCATCTTTGAGGTTGTCTTCTTTCTGGCGTCTGTTTCTTCTTTCCCCCACTTGCAAATCTGAGTTTTATCCCTTCAGTCCTTCTCAGTTCAATCCATACGGGCGTGCGTGGATTCCAGAGCTCCCTGCTTCTCCGCCATCTTGCCCGCTCCTCCTTGTGTGTGTCAGGAACAATGTTTCAAAGTAGCATTGGATGGGGCACCTGGGTGACTCAGTCAGTCAAGCATCTGACTCTTGGTTTTGGCTCAGGTCATGATCTCACAGCTCATGAGCTCGAGTCCTACGTCAGGTTCTGCACTGACAGTGAAGAGCCTGCTTTGGCTTCTGTTTCTCCTGCTGTCTCTGCTTCTCTCTCTTTCTCTCTCTCTTAAAATAAATAAACATTTTTTTAAAGTTAGATAGAAGAAATATATTCTGAAAATGCAAAGGATTCAACAGAACAATGGAAAATAAGATAACTTTAACAGACATAGAAACAGTAGAAATAGGATCTTGGTGGAGGAGTCACAAAGCCTCAGGGCAATGGGATTTCAGGTGTCAAAGGCTTGAAGAGCTTGAGGGTCAATGCCATGGAGTTCTCAGAAGAACACATCTGTGAGGCTTCATTTTGCACTCCAGAAGAGAAATGGGAGAAACACCTGTTTGTGGGTAGAGAAAAGCCTTCAACTCTTCCCAGGAAAGTCAGAAAGAAGGTGTATGCTCACAGGAAGGCTGGAAAACATATTTTGGATTTCATGTTATTACAGAAGGATCTGCATAAGGCGAGGTGGAGATTATCAAATGTACAGGCAATATGCAAAAGACATAGAGTAGCCTTAGATGATCCATGTCCACTATATCCTGGTTACTCACGTCCTTGCACAATGCCTGACACAAGTAGATGCCTTACCACTACTGATTTGAATATTAATGAGCACAGCATAAACAAGTAGGACCTCAGATCCATTTCAATGAGACATTCACCTGGTGGAAAATTCTGCCACGCAAGAACCCTGAGCTATCACCCACACAGCTGCGTGCATCACAGCCAGGGGTGGCCAGGGCAAAAGTGGACCTGGACCATACCCTAAAAGCAGATGGAAATGGGGACATATTTTTGTAAGAATAAATTCATTTCTCTCATCACTAGAGTCTAAACTTGCAAATGTTGATGAAGAATATACATTATAACCTCTATTCTCTAGGTGAATAGTTTAGCAAATTATCTAAAGAATGCCAAGTTGCTTCTGCAAGGAAACAAGAGGGTTATTGTGTATGTGCCATCCTGAGCACATAACCACCGTGACTTTGGTGTTGTATGACACAATACAGTTTCTGTGGTGTGCAGTGGAATTGCATGGGATCACTGCAATGCAGGTTATTTACATAAATACATAACGAAATGGCTCAGAAAAAAAGAGAGAATCTGGGGAAAAGCCCTTGGTGGGCAGGAGAAACTGATTTAGGCATCTGGGAAGGAACTTTGGGAAGACATATGTTGGAGAGGAGAGGGAGGCAGGCCAGAAATGAGGAACCTCAGGAGGAGGACCTCTCTCAACTCCTGATAGCTCACTCAGAATGGTGGCACTTAGGAGTTCCATAAAGAAAACTATACTTTTAAGAGAGTGTATTTGGTTCAGCTTTCATAGGTTATTACTGTTTTTGCTAAGAGGAATCAGGGAACTTTTGGATTCCCTCTTCGCTCAGGTGTTAAAGGTACAGCAATATCCCTATCTACTCTTACTTATGAAATTATGAAATTTTGGGTTCTGAGAAAATGGCTAAGAAAGAATTCTTGAGCCATTTTAGGTGCAAAAAGGTATTTTATTAAGCATGGGAACAGGATCCATGGGCAGAAAGAGCAGCACTGTTGTGACGAGTGACTGCTTATACACTTTTAAGTTTATGGAGAGAGGAAGGCTAGAGATAAGTAAGTTTCTAAAGAACTTTGATGCAAGGCTTTCAGGACCTTGAGGGGCTAGCTGCTGTTCAGATAAGTTACTTATAGTCTTTAATAAAACGTAAACATTAAGACACTAAGGCAGCCATGAGTCTTTGGAGGAAAGTGCATGTTTCAGGTGTCTATCAGTGATCTCCAAACTGTAAGATTTAATTTAAGCTACATTTCTCTTGCCTTTGTTTCCCTCATCCCTACCAAGGGCCAAAGTGATGATGGAAGTGAGCTAAGGGGCAAGAAATGTTGGGGACAGTGTTGTACCTGTTATTCAGCTATTCTTTCCTGATGCGGGAGCCTGCTTTCACTAGTAAGCTTGGACGTTTAGGGATTTTTTTAATGAAGCAAGATCATAATCCAATGACCATAACAACCAATAGAGATAGTATTCATCCCTTGTAAACAAAACAAAACAAAAACAATAAAAATAACTACTAGTATTTTTTTTGCAATTTATTAAGCAACACCAGACCCTGTGCTACACCCTTTACATATTTTTAACTTATTAAATACTCCCTTAACATCCCCTGCTTCAGATGAGCATCTGAAGGTCAGAGAGGTTAAAGAAATGTCCCATGACCACACAGGTAGGAGGTGAGGGAACCAGAATTAGCTTTGGGAGTAGTCACTGAATGCAACACAATGTTTTCTATAAAGATGAGAAGTGGGTGTCTGCTCACACTGTTCTCATCAGATTTTAAACCAATGACCTTACCAGACCCCTGCACTCTTATGGGGAAGGCATCCTTACACCTCTTCCTGACCCCCAGGGAACCCTCCACACCACCAAGTACCATGATAGGATTATGTCCTGCCTCACTTGCCTTGGGTCTGTCCTGGCTCTTGAATAGGTTCCCTTAGATGTCATGCTTGACATTTGTCAGCTATTGTTCAGAGCTGCATTTGACCAAATCTCAGACATTTGGTCTCTTTTTCTCTTTGGTATGCATAACTAGACTGCCTCAGTCTACTCTTACCCATCACTCTGACTTCAAGGACAACAATAGCTAGGTTGCTGAGTTCCTAGATAGATCACTTAGAGTCCTCTCCACAAGTTTAGGTGCCTAGTCACTTCCTTATTAGCCCTGATGGATAAACACTGCCTACAGAAATTCCTGTGTAAGTCTAAACCTCCCTACCCTAATAAATTTCAGTGTGTCTAAAATCTATCTCAGCTAGTACACAGGTAATCAATGGGAATATAGTTTCTCTCCCTTACTCTCCATTAACACTTGATAGCATGAACTGGAACCCTGGGAGTAAATGAGGCAGATTACAATTGATTTTTACCTTCCACCTGGAGTCACAAAGCAGCCCCTGCTGGTGCAGACACAGGGTGCCAGTGGCACTGAGTTTACATCTTTTCTAGGGGAAAAACAGCTCAAGATTAAAACTGTGTGGTTCCAGAGACTTTGCCTATGGAATATAAAAGAACAGGCAGTGAAAGCCCACCTGACTGAGATCTTGAGAGCAGCTTCCCCTGTCCTAGGTGCAACACATTGCCAAGTTTGGAGTAGACGTCCCCAGTGATGGGGACAGTGCAAAGATATTGCTGCTCTGAGCCTCACTCAAGGCAGGCCCTGTGCCCTGACTTCAGCCATGAGCAACTACATTTAAAGGATTTTTTAAAAGATAAGTCCTTAGACAGTGGTGGGGACAGCAGAGGGTGACAAAGCTGGGTTCCAGTTACATTCCCTGCACCAGAGCTCAATTCTGCCCTTTATCCAAGGCAGAAAGAGCTCACTTTGGGTTAGTGTCCAGAACCAGAGAAAAGAGTAAACTCCATTTACCTGCATAAGAAAACTCTAGAACGACCATCATGGGTATGGCATCTGAGAGAAAAAGGAACTGATTTTCTGCAGCAACAGTAACAGGACATTCCAGCTCTTGTTCTCTTGTTGGCTTGTCAAGAATAAGCTCACCTCCATGGGCAGTGTTTCTGAGTGCTGGAGAGGCCTGACACCTGCGCTAGAGACAAAATGAGGGACATGATATGTTGGACATGACTGTAGCTTGAGCTCCACATTGGGAGAAGGTAGGGCCTGATGACCAATCACAGCTCCCTAGTAGGGCAAGTACCCTGAGGATACATAAGGTAGAGGGCATTGTATGGTTGCCTAGTAGACCCTGTTTTTCCACATGTGGCCCTTGGTCCAGGAACAACTGAAAACCCTGGGAACTTGTCAGAAATGGGGAATGCCAGGCCCCATCACAGACCTGAAGAAAAGTGTAAGCAACACCACTCTAATCCAGCAGTTTTCAAACTGGAATGCATATTAGAATCGTCAGATTCTGTACTACCGTACAGGAAGAGACTACTGTGTAACTGGCATGAATACTGGCCATTGGGATACTGTTTTACAGTCTCTGAAATTGCCAGACAAAACCCTCATTCACCTCTATGAATGGGTTGTTCTGGAATTGATAGAGCTGCATGAATTGGGGGCTTCCAGGTCACTTCTGAGACAGACTGCCCCCTTAATCATGTTAAAAAAAAACACAGCCAGAGCAGTGTGTTTATTTGGAGAACCTCTTGGCCAGGTATAATTTTGATCCTCGTGAGGCCTACCCAGATGGAAGTAGCAAAGAGAAGAGCAGCAATCACCCAGGCCTTATCTGGGGAAGTCAGTGTGTGCCTCCATCTCATCTCATGGCATTGCTGAGACAGGTACTGAAGTGGCATCAGGACCAGGGGTTGCTTCCTCCTGGCATGACCATAGATCTGTTGCAAAGCAAAGCAGCTGTCAAAGGTGTGGAAGAAGAAAAGTTTCCTGCACAACTGAGCTGTCATATTAAGTTTGGCCAGAAATCACATGTGGAGTGTGCTCGATTTTCTCCAGATGGTCAGCATTTGGTCACTGGATCTGTTGTTGGTTCACTGAAGTCTGGAAATTAACAACTGGAAAAATCAGGAAGGACCATAGTTCCTGGCCCAGGAAGACTTTAGGATGATTGATGATGCTATCCCCTGCATATGTTTCAGCAGAAATACAGACATGTTAGCAACGGGGGCCCATGGTGGAAAAAAATCAAGGTATGGAAGATTCAAAGTGGACAGTGTTTAAGGAGATTTGAAAGGGCACACAGTAAAGGTGTCACAGAAAAGCTTGTCTAAGGATAGCAGTCAGATCCTTACTGCCTCTTTTGTGGTTTAAAATCTGGGAAAATCCTGATTTTACACAAAATGGACATTATATTATTAGTGCATCCTCTGATGGCACTGTAAAGATCTGGAATATGAAGACCACAGAACATTCAAATACGTTTAAATCCCTGAGCCGCACCGAAGGGACAGATATCACTGTCACCAGTGTGTTTCTGCTTCCTAAAAACCCAGAGGATTTTGTGGTATGCGGCAGATCAAATAGAGTGGTCATCATGAATGTGCAGGGGCAGACTGTCAGAAGATTCAGCTCTGGTAAGAGAGAAAGAAGGTGGTGATTCTGTTTGCCACACCCTGTCTCCCTGTAGTGAATGGATCTGCTGTGTAACGAGGACTTTTTGCTCTCCTGTGTTAGCACAGTCACCGGCAAATTGGAGAGAACTTTGACAGTTCAAAAGAAGGATGTGATTGGTATCACACATCACCCTCATCAGAACCTGATTGTCACCCACAGTGAAAATGGGCTCCTAAAGCTCTGAAAACCCCAGTTCTACTTTTTATTTAAAATGGACTTGAGAGGGGCGCCTGGGTGGCTCAGTTAGTTAAGTGTCTGACTTCATCTCAGGTCATGATCTCGCTTGTGAGTTCAAGCCCTGTGTCAGACTCTGTGCTGAAAGCTCAGAGCCTGGAGACTGCTTTGGATTCTGTGTCTCCCTCTCTCTGCCCTTCCCCCACCTCTCTCTCTCTCTCTCTCTCTCTCTCAAAATAAATAAACATTAAAAATTAAAAAAAAACTCATTTGAGAGCATGTACTTAAATAAAGACATATTCATGTATTTTTTTTAGCTACCCTTTCTAAGCAATTGTCTGAATTAGGCACAAGAATAATTTTGGGAAAATGCATGTTCAGGTAGCAGTTACCCTTTTTTATGCATATTTTAAGGTATTCATTTATCTGTTCCTAACTGGGGCAGTCACTCAATGTTTTCATTTCTCTTCTACCTGGAGAGAGAAATACAGCTGTTTCTAGAAAAAAATTGTACTCATATGATTACTTGAAAAAGTGATTAAAATGTACCTCTTGCATTAAAACTTGTAAATAAGGAACTATCCCATACTCAGTAGCTCTTTGCTGTTCCTTTTTTTTTTTTAGATGTTAATAAATTTACACCTTTAAAAAAGAAATCCTGAATTCAAACCTCCTCCACAGAGATTCTGATTAATTGGTCTGGAGCACCAAGTGAGCCCTGGGATTTTGAAAGCTCCCAGTTGATTCTAACTTGAAAAAAATACAGAGCCATGCTCCATCTAGACAGCAAGATGTAGAGATGGTCTTCTCTACAAGGAGAGCCAGCAAGAAAGAGCATACTGAAAGAGTGGAAATGATATTTTCAGACTCAAGTAAACAGGCGGGTGGGGGGGGCAGGAGAATCACAGATCCCAGAAGTAAGAGTTAGGGCCCCAGGCACAAACTGAAGTTCAGAAACATACAGCAAGTTCAGGCAGTGGGTAGTTGATCAAGACAAATGGTAGATAAAAAATGCAAAAGGTGGAGGACCTGTCAAAGAGCAATGCAGAACCTTAGTAGCTAGGATGATGGCAAGGGTCAGAGAAAAATTACAGTCAGTCCTGCTGTAACTCAGGTTTCTAAACACAGATTGACTCCAATGTGCTTGATACTGATACTTGAACTGAGTGTAAGACAAGTTTTGTTTTTGCTTATACACGATGTCATCCATAGAAACACTAGTTGAACAAGAAAACTGCCCCCAGCTGAAAAGAGTAGCTTGGGAACACACACAAGGCATACATGTACACACCTCAGATGCCCTCGGCTCACCGCGTGTCCCCATCATGTTACAACTTTCCGTCTGATTTACTATCACCCTTCTCTCACCCCTTCATTCCTCAGCAGTAACTCACAAGCTACACCCACATCCAGCTTGGCCTGGGGCTTTAATGGCATGTTTATTGTGGCTTGTGCATATTTCTTGACCACTGGACATGTAGCGCTACCAGTTTTATTAGATTCCTAGTTTTTGTTTCCAACTTTTTTAGATTAAGGTTTTGAATGTTGTGTCCTTAATCTCATTATCTGCATAAACCCCATGGTATTTCTTGTGCAGTATTGCATAGCACTGTCGTTTTATTAAGTGCATACATTTCATTAGAGTAGAACCGACTGTAAAATCAAATGGACTTAATGTAGACTCATTTCACTTCTAAATCACTGCTCTGGAAATTCCTGTTAAGGACACATTTAAGTAACGGCTGTGCATAGGATCACTCTCAGCTCTGGAGAGAGGAAAGAGAATGTAAGGTGAGACAGACTGTCAGGAAGTTCTCTGAAATGCTCAGCGAAGGGAATGATACAATGTGGGTACAGAGGGAAAGGGGTGTCAACTGATCAGAGGAGAGGAAGGAGGCGTCTTTGGTGACCTCATGTGTTCACAAAAGGAAGAAGGTACCAGAAATGTAGAGAAGTGGAGTCCAGCTAAGGTAGATGAGAACTGAAGAGTTTGTTCTGTTTTCCCCAAGTAACAATTGCATTTTGTGAAGGTTTGGAGCAGGAAGATTATCTACTTCTTATAGAAATAATAATATGCTGTCATGCGGGCTAGATTTAGGGGGCAGGGAGAGCAGAAATGTAAGGTTAGTACCATGGCCTACATGGGAGTAACTGTCACTGAATCTGGAGATTCCCATGGGAACAGGAGCCTGTTCTCTCTTTGCCTCCTCATTGAAGCCTCCCGAAGGACTATCTTATCCTGATTCTGCTTCATTAACTCTTCATGCCTGATCTGTCATGCAATGTCATGTCCTGCAAGTGCCTTTTAGGAAGGCCACCAACAATCTCCTTTCAATCAGATCTCATCACACTTCCGGTCTTTGTCTTCTTTGGCCTTTTTTCAGGGATTTTGTTCTGTCACCCCCAACCAAATTCTCATAGCTATCTCCTCCTTTGCATCCCATGATGCCACCATTTTCTGGATCTCTTCCTAGTTTTGTTTTCATACTATATTTGCTTACCTCCCTGCCTCTCCCAGATTCTTAAACACAGGATTCTGTCATTGGCCTTTTTCCTTGTATATATCCTCACCTGGTCATTGTATCCACCTTTTTGCTCATAACAACCACCTACACTACAATATGCCTCAACTCCTTATTTTTTTAATCCAGATATCTCCCTGGTAGTTCTGTTTCCACTGAAAACTCCCACAGACATCTAAAATACTTCCTGTTCAAAGGAGAACTCAATATGTTACTTCTCCTATTCAAACATACTCTTCTTCCTGGATACTCTTTCCTAATTTGTGGCACCAACATCCATGCAAGCACCCAAGTCAGAGCCTTGGGATCATCACCCCACACACCTGCAGTCACCAATCCCTTCCTGTGTTAGTTACCGTTTTTGGTTTCCCAGAATGTCCTTGTTTCTCCAGTCCCCCTGCCACTGATTTAATTCTGCTTTTTACCATCAAACATCTAGGTCATTTTCTGCAGTTGCAACTTTCTCAGACCTACACCTGTCTCTTCCAGAGACAACTTTCAAAAATTCAGATCTGATTATGTCGCTCATCTGATCAATCTGTCCAAAATAATGATCCAATGTTTTTTTTTAAACTTATTCCAGAAATTCCACCATCCATGTCCCCAGACAGCACTCCTCTTCATTTCCTTCTTCAAACTTTACCTAGCAGAAATCCTGAAGTGTTGGTAGTTCTTCAAAGAGCCTGCCTTTTCATGCTTCTGTACATTTGATATGCTATTCCCTTTTCCAAGAGTGTCTTATCCTTTTCTTCTCTTTGTCAGCAAACGTATTCATACTTTAAACTTTGCTAAAGCGTTACCTGAATTTTTCAGACAATTAACTTCTCCTTTATTATTTATTTTTTAATGTAATTTTGTGTGGGAACAGAATTTACCTGCTTACTTATCTATATGCTATACTGGTCTGTACATTTCTCATCAAAAATATAAACACTAGTTAAATGTACAGAAAAATCACATACTGAGTTTCTCAAAGTTGTACATATTGTCTAGCACTGATAAGTTTTCTTTCTGATGATTAATTAAAATAATTACCTTTATAATTTTTACATCCCTTTGCTCAGAAAAATATACTTATGGGAATTTTAAACCATTGCAGAAAATGTATTTGTAACATTCATATTCAACCAGGTGAGAAAAAGTAAATAAAAAGTATCAGAGCTGGAAAGGATAAAGTAAAATTGTCTCTATGACCTAATATTATATGTGGAAAATCCTAAAGCCTCAACCAAAAAACTATTATATCTAATCAGTGAATTCAGTAAAACCACAGGATACAAAATAAACATACAAAAATTAGTAGCATTTCTGTTGACTAACAATGAAATTTCTGAGAAAGGAGTAAGGAAATTGATCCCATTTACCATAGCATCAAAAACAATAGAATACTTAGAAATAAATGTAATCAAGGAGGTAAAAGATCTCCACCCTAAAAACTATAAGGAGCTTGATAAAAATCAAAGAACACACAAATAGATGGAAAGTATTTTATGTACATGAATTGGAAGAATTAATATTGTTAGAATGTCAATACTACTGAAAGTCATCTACAGATTCAGTTATAATCTCTATCAAGATTTCAATGGCATTTTTTACAGAAGTATAAAAATTATAAAATTCATATGATGCGACAAGAAAAGTCTGAATAGCCAAAGATTTCTTGGAGCCAGCTAAAGCTGCCATACAAATGCCATAGACTCATTGACTTAAACAAACAAACAAAAAAAAAAACATTTCTTATAAATCTATAGGAGTCCAAGATCATGGTCCTGGCCAATTTGGTTCCTGGGGAGGGCTCTCTTACTGGCTTGCGTATGGCTCTCTCCTCACTGTCCTTACATGACAGAGGCAAGAGAGACAGAAAGCGAGCTCTCTCCTGTCTCTTCCCATCAAGATGGCTGTACCCTCATGACCTAATTACCTCCCAAAGGCCCCACTTCCCAATGCCATTACTTGGGGATTTTAGTTTCAACACATGAATTTGTAGGGGTGGGGGAAACCAACGTTCAGACCACAGCAAGGATCTTCACAAGAAATTGGGGATTTTAGTTTCAACACATGAATTTGTAGGGGTGGGGGAAACCAACGTTCAGACCACAGCAAGGATCTTCACAAGAAACAGTGAATCCCGTGACTGGGAGCCCATTGTTATGCTTTCTTTGCCATCATGTGTAACCCCTGGTCAGAGGCAGTGTAGTATTGCAATGAATTCCTTTAAATGCAAGAACAGTTTTTTTTTTTTTAACAGGAGACCTACAGGTAAGGAAGTCAAATACATAACTGAAGTGTGTATCCATCCATAAAGGGCAATGGGTTGGGGCCTAATATGCCCAGAGGCCACCATGCGGCCAGGTGGTTCCCCTGAGGAATGGTATTAGAGGGGATTTTGCTGTGGCCTGTGCTGTTGGCAGGTTGTTCACCCTTCTCCTTGCTTTTCCTTTCCTGCTGCTGCTCCTCATTGTCCAAACCCCACCAGAGGTTAGTGTCAAGACATTCAGACTTCCTGATTTTCAGATGAGGACCTCTGAGTCCCACAGGGTCTAGCTCCTTTTCTGTGTCCTTCACTCCCCCTGATCCCCAGCATCAGATCTTTTTCCTCTTTATATCTTGACAACTCTCTTTCAAGGACACAATGAGGAGTCATTATGACCTTCACAACCATATGGGTAAGAATAAATGATTACTTTTTTATAACATTTATCTTGTATTTGATTACTGGGGTATTATCTTTGGATGGTTTTATGCTTTATGCATTTCTACTTGTCACATCCCACCTGTCAGCGTCCTGCTGTCAGGAGCCATGAGAAGGTTGGGAATTATCAGTAACCAACTCTGGGAAGTTTAGTTCTGGCTGAAAACCTAAACCCTTCAAATACTTTACAAATAAACATCAGCCAGTAAATAAAATGAATTTTCTTATTACCTGTGTCTAGTTCTCTCGCTGTATTAACAAGAATAGAGCTGACATGTAAATCATAGGGAGCTAGAACTCTACTGGCATTCTATTATACAAGGCCTCCAGTTGCAAACCAGGCCTCAGGCACAGTAATAAAACAAAGCTAACAGTAGCAATGAAAGAGAGAGCTGACAATGTACAGGCTATCATGAGGAAAAGGGATGACAGTTTCATTATTGTTGTTTGGTTATATTTTACTGTTTTCTTTGTATGGAAACCATTCACATGATAGAAAACATTCAGGATGCAGCAACTTCCATTTTGTTGCTTCAACAGGAGAAAATATAAAATTCAGATGCACACATTAGATCATTACCTCCTCGATGGAGAAATGAATAACAAGCTTTTTAATGATTTGTAAGAAATGCAAAACAACAACAACAACAAAAAAGTCAACATCAGTGTCTTGTATTGCAATAATCCTGTGATTAACCTCTGAAGACATGGAGCCAAAAGCTCCAGATAGAAATTATATTTCTCACCCAGCAGGGTGTTTTCCATTAAATTAAAATGTTCAATATTTCTGCACACATTAGCTTTCCTAATTGAGACTAATCTAATGCTCTTAAAAGGCTGAAAAGCAAATATGGAGAAACACAAATATTACAAGATTTTACTGACTGATTAGCAACGTGTTTCTATAAACAGGCGGCACAGTGGTTGGCCTGTTTGGTGGCACACTGTTAGATGTTGATGAAAAATGTTAATTTCCATTTGCGTTAATGGCCTTTGACATTAGTGCTTCTCACACTGCTTGCTGGCCTTCTCAGTGGGTACATATGCCAGCCTCTCTCAGGATGGCTTGCCATTTGCATTAAGTATTCATCATAAGAGATAAGTAGTCATGGTCTGGCACAACACAAACCGTGGATTTGGAGAAATCCGAGCAAGCTCCTAGTGATGGAGAGGAAAGGAACATGACGATTTTGTTTTCTCAAGATTCAACAGTCTTTGCAAAGATGCCTGGTGATAACAATTTACGGATGGCACAAATGCAGATAGACCACATCTGTTTACATCAAGCTTGTAAACCTCACCATACCTATCTGTGTAGGCATTAAGTATCTATTCATTTATTCAACAAATATTCTTTCAGTGGCTACCCACGTATACTAGGCACAGTTCCAGAAACTACTTTCATGAAGCTTTGTACTTCTAGTGGTATGAATCAGACGATAAACAATTAACTCTACATAAGAATAATCTCAGGGAGAAAATTCCTGTCCCTTTATGGGAAAAGGATTTCTCAAATAGGTACATACCAAATGTAAAGCTGAGCATCTCCCTCTATGGCTGAGCTCTGCCTGGGTGTTTTTGGAAGTGGGGAGTAAAAGTTGGGGTATTCCAGCATAAACCCAAATTTAAAAGGAAAGGAAAATAGAATAGAAAAAAGAAGAAAGAAAAATTAAAATGAAGAGAAAAGGGACAGCATGAAAATGAGAAGGAGGAGGGAGGGCAAGATGGCAGAGAAGTAAAGAGCTCTATAATCTTCACCCACATCTATTAAACTGAGAAGGACTGAAGGGACTATACTCTGATTTGCAAGTGGGGGAAGAGAAGAAACAGACTCCAAAAAGAAGACAAACTCTAAGATGCCTGAGTGAGTGATTGTGAACTGGGAAATTGAAGGATGGGCCAGGCCCTGGAGGTGCAGGGGGTGGGAGCCCCAACCCAACACAGGGAGAGCACGCTGTGCCCCGGAGAGACAAGGGGAAGAGAAAAAGAGACTGAAAACGTTCATAGAACTGTCTCTAAAGAAGAGATAAAAAAAAAACTCACCCCGGGATGGAGAGAGACATTGTCGCCCCATATATAACCGCTGGACACGGGGAGAGAAATCCGTCCCATCTGGCTGGTGAATTCTTCCTTGGGCGAGGTGGCAGTGGCGCCGGTTCCAGGCGGCACCGGGAAAGGTGGCCCCTGCCGCCTGTGTGACCCCGGCTGGGAGACCGGCTGCCAGCAGGATCGCATCTCATCTCCGGTGGTAGTGTTGAACTGCATGGACTAGGATTTGGAAGCAAGGTTGAGCTTGGAAAATACAGTTTAGATTGCCCGAGGCACAGGGAGATCAGACTCAGAAGAGTGGCTTGCAATGCTTGGTTCAAGCAGAGATTGAAGCGCCGTCATTCTTTTCCCCACAACCAACAAG
This sequence comes from Cryptoprocta ferox, assembly GCA_028646485.1. Classification (NCBI taxonomy): domain Eukaryota; kingdom Metazoa; phylum Chordata; class Mammalia; order Carnivora; family Eupleridae; genus Cryptoprocta; species Cryptoprocta ferox. The sequence goes on along the minus strand of CM053576.1, from coordinate 49,327,625 downwards.
GCGGGGCCTCTGAGAGCAGCCCCTAAAACCTGACCTACCTACAACAAAGCACCCCCATCCACACTGGACAGCTGCCTTTTTTTCTTTTTTCTTTTCTTCTCCTTTTTTTCTCGTGCCATCCAGATATATTTCCCTTATCTCATTCTTATCTCTCCTCTCGGCTGGGTATACACTTTTAGACTGCCCATAGTCTTTTGCTGTCTCTTCCCCCCCTTGTTTGTTTGTGTTTTTTTTTTTTTGTTTTTTGTTTTTCTTCTTTCATTTCATCTTTTCTTTTCTTTCCTTTCCTTTCCTTTCTTTTCCTTTTCTTTACTTCCTTTCCCCTTTTGGTTTGCTTGTTTGTTTGACTTGTCTGTGCATGTGCATGCTTTTGTTCCCTGTGTGTTAGCCTGTTTTCCTTTTCAGGGCTACCTCAAGAAACAAGCCAAAGTACACATGGTGGAGAGACCCAAATATCACTGACTAGGGATGTAAAATAATCAAACGTACAACAAGAGAAACCGAGAGACACCATTAAGAGAACACTTTCTGAAATGACAGACTCTGGACAGTCAATGAGCCTCCTTTAATAGAGCAATACTAATAGGTGCACAGTGCATAACGAGCTTTTAAAACTGACAAGAGACAGAGGCTAGCCAAAATGATGAAACAGAAGAACTCTCCTCTAAAGAAACTCCAGGAAGAAGTCACAGCCACAGAACTCCTAAAAACAGATTTAAGCAACATAACTGAACAAGAATTTAGAACAATTGTCATAAAATTAATAGCTGGACTTGAAAAAAAAACATCAAGGAAGCTATTGATACACAGACTAGGCCCCTCAAAAGACAAGTTTCGTGACAAGTTAAAAAAGGCTATAAATGAGGAGCATAATAAAATGGAGGCAGCCACTGCACGGATTGAAGAGGCAGAGAGGTGAATTAGAAGACACGGTTATAGCAAAAGAAGAAGCCGAGAAAAAGAGAGAGAAATTCATACAGGAGCACGAAAGCAGAATTCAAGACCTGAGTGATACAATCAAACAGAACAATATCCGTATCATAGGAATTCCTGAAGATGAAGAAGAGAAAAAGGTCCTGAAGGGGTGCTGGATCAAATTATAGCTTAGAACTTTCCAAATGTGGGGAAAGAAATAGACATTGAAATCCAAGGGGCGCAAAGAACCCCCTTAACACATAACTTGAATCGACCTTCAGCATGACGTATCATAGTGAAATTGGAAAAACATAAAGATAAAGAGAGAATTCTGAAAGAAGCTAGGGATAAAAGGGCCCTAACATACAAAGGAAAACCTATCAGAGAGGTTACAGACCTATCTAACGAAACTTAGCAGGCCAGAAAGGAATGGCAGGAAATCTTCAATGTGATGAACAGAAAAAATATGCAGCCAAGAATCCTTTATCCAGCGAGCCTGTCATTCAAAATAGAAAGAGAGATAAAGGTGTTCCCAAATAAACAAAAATTGAGAGAATTTCTCACCACCAAACCAGCCCTACAGGAAATCCTAAGAGGGACTCTATGAGGAAAATGTTGCAAGGAATGCAATGTACCAGAGACACCACTATAAACATGAACTCTACAGAAACACAATGAATCCAAACCTACATTTTTCAATAATAACACTGAAGGTAAATGGACTAAATGCTCCAATGAAACAACAAAGGGTAGCAGAATGGATAAAAAAACAAAATCCATCCATATGCTGTCTACAAGAGACTCATTTGAGACCTGAAGACACCTTCAGATTGAAAGTAAGGGGATGGAGACATATCTATCATGCGACCGGTAGTCAAAAGAAAGCTGGAGTAGCCATACTTATATCAGAAAAACTGGACTTTAAAGTAAAGGCAGTAACAAAAGATTGAAGAAGGACATTATGTAATAATTACAGAGTCTCTCCATCAGGAAGAGCTAACAATTATAAACATCTATGCGCCAAAATTGGGAGCACCCAAGTACATGAAACAATTAATCACAAACAGAAACAATCTTATTGATAACAATGTGTTAATTGCAGGGGACTTTAACACTCCACTTACAGCAATGGATAGATCAACCAGACAGAAAATCATAAAAGAAACAATGGACCTGAACGCCATATTGGAACAGATGAAATTGATTGATATATTTAGAACTCTCCATCCTGAGGCTAGGGCATTCACTTTCTTCTCAAGTGTGCATGGCACATTCTCCAAGATAGATCACATACTGGGGCATAAAGCAGCCCTCCATAAATACAAATGAATTGAGATTATACCATGCACCCTTTCGGATCACAATGCTATAAAACTTGAAATCAATCCCAGGAAAAAGTCTGGAAAATCTCCAAAAATGTGGAGGTTAAAAACCACCCTACTAAAGAATGATTGGGCCAATCAGGCAATTAGAGAAGAAATTAAAATATATATGGAAACAAATGAAAACGAAAATACAACAATCCAAACTCTCTGGGATGCAGCAAGGGCAGTCCTAAGAGGAAAGTATATTCCAATCCAGGCCTATTTCAACAAACTAGAAAAAGTATAAATTCAAATTCTTACAGAGCACCTCCAGGAACTAGAAGGGGAGCAGCAAGGGCACCCCAAACCCAG
>CM053576.1:49309755-49324534 GCA_028646485.1 Cryptoprocta ferox | reverse complement strand
CTGGAAAACAGTGTGAAGTTTCCTCAAAAAACTATCAATAAAACTCCCCTATGACCCAGCAATAGCCCTGCTGGGGATTTACCCAAGGGATACAGAAGTGCTGATACATAGGGGCACATCTACCCCAATGTTCATAGCGGCACTTTCAACAATAGCTAAATCATGGAAAGAGCCTAAATGTCCATCAACTGATGAATGGATCAGGAAGGTGTGGTTTATCTATACAATGGAATACTACATGGCAATGAGAAAGAATGAAATCCGGCCATTCGTAGAAACGTGGATGGACCTCTAGGGTTTCATGCTCAGCGAAATAAGTCAGGTGGAGAAGGACAGATACCATACGTTTTCACTCATAGGTCTAACAGGAGAAACTTAACAGAGGACCATGAGGAGGGGAAGGAGGAAAAAGAGTTAGTGAGAGGGAGAGAGACAAAACACGAGAGACTCTTGAATACTGAAAACAAACTGAGGGCGGAAGGGGGAGGGGGAAATGGGAAGGGGGGTGATGGTCATGGTGTAGGTCACTTGTGGGGAAGAGCACTGGGTGTTATATGGAAACCAACCTGACAATAAACTATAAATTAAAAAAAAATGAGAAGGAATAGGCAAAATAAGTGAGAAGAAAATAAAGGTGAAGCAATCTCTTATAAATGAACAGTGACAGAGCACCTGTGATTGATGCCATTGATCACTCCATTCACCCCAGAGATTTGTTGGGTACATGACCTGGATCTCATTCACTCCTCACACACTCACACAAACACAATGAATATAAGGTGTATATCTCATATCATACAATGAAAGTGCTTGCTACGCATGCCTACAGACATTATTGTACAAACACACTTATATGCAAAAAAATAACTATGACATAAGTTTTTATGTCTGCTAGCTTCCTGAGGAAATCTAACAACAGATCTTCTTACACATATAGGGGAGAGTGTTTCCCATTGGCTTCTTCTAGAATATCTCCAGAGATAATGATCTTAAGCTATGTTTTTTTATGTGTTCTACTACAAATGATAACCTTACTCACACTGGTAATGGAAGGAGTAAAGTAAGGGTGAAACAAAGCTATTTCGGCAAAACTCAAGTAAGTAAAGCTGTCTACATGGGTCTCTGTCAGCCATTAGGAGAAAGATAATTCATTCAAAATGTAACCCAATACTCATTATTGGCCCCCCATGTGTTAGGATCTGGGTTTGGCTTAACTTAACAAGATTGGCAAGGTCTCTGCCCCATGAAGCTCCAGTCTTCCATATTTGTCACCCTGCCATACCTCTCCATAAGAATCCACCCACTGGGAGGAAGGAGAGTGTGACCTGTTAAGGTCAGTTTTCAATCTCAGTGTTCTAGGATTTAACCTTGAAAGCATAATTAGTGAGTCCTCTCCTACTCCTCTTTCTCCTCCTTATGCTTTTTATTCTGAGCATAAAGATGGATGGATGAAGCTCTTCCCTTGGGGCCACTCCGAACACTGGTGGGAGAAAAGGTCTGTCCTACTGTGTGTCCCCTCACTTCTCTCTCATGCTTGGGAATGCTGCAGATGACCCTGCTCCCCTCATCCCTCATCTGTAGTATGTTTTCCAGTTGAAACGGTAATTAAAAGAGGTCTTGTGATGATATTTTTATGAAGAGAGGCAGGAATGCCTGAAACCTACTGCTCCCTCCTTCCCATGAGCTTTCTGAGAGTCATTAGGCACTTAGGAAACCAACCACAGCAAAGAAATATTTTGTGTCCAGTTGTGATGTTAGTCCCCAGACTCATTGCAAAACTCCTACAATGTAACGAGGGACACACCGATGGCTCCATTTTTCTAAGCTAAGTGTACTTAAGGATACAGACCAAACCTGGTCATTTCCCCATACGTTGGGTGGAGTTTCAGAGGACTTCCTTCTCTTGAAGGCATCACTACCAAATCCAATTAGTTAATTTTCCTAAGGTGGAGTGAGTATTGTAAACATACCAGATGTAGGTTGGGCATTATTTAACTATATTTAAACTGCATCTGTCTACATCCCACACACTTCCATTAGTATCCCCCCAAGGCTTAGCTTTGATCTTCGTCCCAGACCTTGTTGTTGAAATACTGACCACTTGGTTCTCATATTAGTCCCTGAGGGTCTTTTCTGCTTCATATTCCAACTGTAACGACCTGAATCTGTGACAACACTTGGTTGTCATTTCTGTGATGCTGTAGGCTTGTGTCCATCCCCTTTGTGGCATTTGGAGCTCAGTCCTTAAAAGGCTACTTGGTGATAATAACCTTTGATCTCCAAAGAAAGACTTCCTGGATGATGATATGGAAGCCCACAGACCTCCCTAATTTCATATATCTTCAGGTCTCTACTTCTGTGGTAATGTTACGGCTACCTTGGAGCTCCAGAGCCAACCATTGCCTCAAACATGGCTGGTTTGACAATCAAGCTTCTCCTGCCTAGCTGAATTTCTGCCTTCATGTCCATCCACCATCCCCCACTATCCTGTGTTGCTGGGTAGTGTTCACCTTAAAAATAGTTATTTGTTATTTTGCCAGCAAAAAAAAGGGCTTATTTGAGAATTGCAATCAAGGATAAGCAAGCTATGGCAAAACCATAGGCAAGTCCAATGTTAGGAGAGGAATGTTGTTTTATAGAGAAGGGAGAAGTTCGGAGGGGTTGTTTTGGATTAAAGTCCATTGGGAAAAAGCAAGACCTGAGGGTGATGACAGTTTCTTATGGGCTGAGTTGTAGGGATAGTCAATTTCTTGTTGGAGGTGCAATGTATACCTTGCCTTGCTGGGGCTTATAATTGATGATTCTTTCACATTAAGGATACTTCTATTGGGTCTGTAATAGAAAGATCTTCTTGTAATTAGCATTGAGTGAATAGTTTTCCCTTTATTATTTTTCTCAGTTTTTACATCCCATAGACAAGCTCCTGCTTCTCCACCTCTGTTCCATGTTGACATAGAGCAATCAAACCTCATATACAAATGACTTTCCTCCTTCCATGATACTCTCTTCACTTTCCAGATTCCCTGTACGTTGTGCCTTGTCAACTTCTCCCCTAATCAAGATGTTTCTTCAAGAAGAAAAGACAGGAGATGTGTTACTTCCAAATGGCATTAAGCTAATCTGGTTTTGTTTTAAACCAGAATTCTCCATAGTTAAAGGCAATTTTTCTTCATTGTAGGAACATAGAGCATTGAGGGTCATGTGTCAGAGATGTTTGAGAACATAAGGACTTCCATATACCTCCTAACTCACCATCTAGCAAGACAGAACCAGTGCTAGGGTGATTATACACTGAGATTACTCTTCCCTGAAGATTCCTCCCAGCTTTCTGTCCTCAACCTACCTTCTCTGTTAAGCAGAAGTAGCCAGATCCTCCTTAGAGCCTCTCGAGGCTTCCTGCCCTGCACATGTCTATGCAGTTTTAAGGTTAGAGGACAAGGTGGTACACATCACAGTTTCCAGTCTTTAGAGAGACTCAGAAGCCCTTCTTAATCTCAATGTTTTACAGACCCACACATGATAATAGCAATGGTACTTTTGTTATCTGTTAATTAAGGAAAAGCATAACGGTGAAAAATTATGAGATGTATTCAATAATTCTTTTTTTTAAATGTTGAGCTTATTAAGTATAACAATATACACACATTTAGAAATACCTTTACATATGGCCAAGAAAATTTGTATTTCAGTGTACTGATCATGCATGGTGCACATTTGGGGTCCAGATATCTGGTTTAATTCCACTACCCTGCAAGCATCCAGCTCACTGGGTCTATGTGCTTAGACTGTGGACAGATTTCCCACTGGTAATAGGAGACATCTTGTTTTATCCCAAGATATTTGACATCATGAAGACAGTCTCAGTCCTCTTTTCTCTGCTGCAAACAAGGTTTTGGGGAGTGGAAAGAGGTTCATGTGGCCAGTTTTGTATCCATGTCCCTAATGAGAACGGTGGGCAGGGGCTGAGGTCAGTCTCCAGAGAAGGAGAAGAAAGCCACTTTTCTCCTCAGACCAAAGCCAAATAACACTATGCTCTCTGTCTTCTATATGGGCACTTCTTAAACATGTATTTAGTCTCAGTTGATAAGGAGTAACTGATCCCCACCATGGGGAGGAAAACAATTTGGTCATCTTTCAAATGAACAATGTTTTCCTTGACCATCTAAACAATGTCCTATTCTATTAAGTGAGAATCAGCATTTTCTTCTATCCATGATTAAATGTAAAAATTCCACTTTTTAGAAACCATATTTTCCTGAATAAAATTCACTTCATGAGTAAGTTCTATCACTGAGACTTGTCCAGGGTCTAAATATACTGTGGTTTATTAATTTCATTTTCTTACCAAAGAAGCATTTTTTCCAAAGGGAAATCTAATTTTCCAAGATGAATCTAATTAATGCCAAGAATGATCCTATCCCAATTTCAGGTAATCATGGAGTTGAACAATGGGCACCTCAATTCTCTCCTTACTTGAAAGGAATCTGGGGGTGCCTTAGTGGCTCAGTCGGTTAAGCATCCGACTTCAGCTTCAGGTCATGATCTCACAGTTCGTGAGTTCGAGCCCTGTGTCAGGCTCTGTGCTGACAGCACGGAGCCTGAAGCCCACTTCGAGTTCTGTGTCTCTCCCTCTCTCTCTCTCTTCCCCTCCTTCACCCCTGCTCTCTCTTGCACGCGCTCTCTCTCTCTCAGAAATAAATAAACATAAAAAATACTTTTTCAAAAAAAGAAGGAATCCAGTATCTACTGAGCATCAACTGTGTATCAGATTTTGGTTGCAATGAAAATAGGAAGGTAAATAAGACAAATCCCTACAACTTTGGGACAAACACAGGAAGCAAAGAAAGCACACAGGATGTAACCTGTCCAATCTTGGGGAGATCAAGAAAAGCTTTCCAAGGAAGGGACATCTAAATTGAGACCCAAAGGAAGAGGAGAGGTTATGGGGAAGTTGTGCCAATGGTCCTCAAAACTAGGACTACACATTGGTGCCAGTCACTGCTATCATGGCAAGATAAGGGCAAACTTGAGAGTACGTAATGAGAAGCTTTTTTTTTTTTTTAGCAATTTGCATCACCACGATATCCAAGCATGTGATCAGCAGGCTTACGTTTGGTCTTTTTTGATTATTTGTGATTTTCTAATACTTGTCTTTTATTGTACTCTATGAAAAGTATTAGTCTGCCATGAGCTGGAAATTTGACCCTTCCTCCACCATTGATTTGAAAAGCAATGATCTAGTCAGTGATGTGTGAATGAAGAATATTCAGACCGAGGGTACAAGACACAGATTTTAAGCCTTGGCTCTGAGGCTACAGAGATGGTAGGCATGTTGTGGGAGCTGTGGTTCTTCCTAAAGCATCCACCATCTCGAAGTACATCGTCTTCTTCCTATGGTCCAGAAGAACTCCTTTCTGTAATATTCATAATCTGCAACATTGTGCGTGCTTTCTGTGTGTCTGGCACTGTGTTAAACTCTCTGTGTTACCTATTCTTTATACCATCTGATAAGTCAGATGTTATTATTCTTGTTTTGTAAATGAGAGAAATAAGATTTATGAAGGTTAAGCAACTCAGTTGGGGTCACATCCCAGACTCCAGCCCAGAAATCTCTGACTCCATTCATTCTTCTAGTCCAAAGTAGAATTGGTTATGTCCCAGCTCTGTAGATTCAGGACACCCTATCATCTCCTAAGAAGTTGCTTCAAAGTTTCCAATTCTCTCACCTCCATCACTACTCTCAGAATCTCTCTCAAACAGTTTTCTTGCTCAACACTACTTCAGAAAGAAATATGTCTACAACCCTAGAGTTGTTTCCTTTCTCTGAACTTGAACAAAGCTTTCAACTTGTTTACCTTTGAGATCTGTAGTGAAAGATGATCATGGTTGGAGCGATAAAAACAACAACACAACATATCATTTTGATTTCTGACCCATTTTCCCCCAAGACCACTTGCTAGTGTAATTCTCAGTCACCGGATTCTTAAAAACTTTTATGAGGGTTCTTTTTTTTTCTTTCTGCTCATTTCAAACTAAATCAGGGATGATGATGACTGCAATAAACTCCACTGTGATGGCTAGTTCTCCATGAAGTGAGGCTTTTTCTGGCAGCGGTATGCTGCTAGCTCATTACACAGCTGCTTTCCTTTGTACTTGGTATCACCTCCTGCAACTGTGCTCTGGGTTGCAGGGAGCCTACCAGCTGACAGAGTAAACAAACAGCCTACACTCTGATTGCAAAACTTTCTATAATGCAAACATCTCTTGCAAGTACCAAGACAGGAAGTCTTATCTGTTTTGTTTTGTTTTGTTTTTTTTCCTCGAGTGTATTCCAGTCATCTGAGAGGCAAACTCCCTATGGGTGCCTGCGGTGATAAAAGCCTTTGAGTCTATTGCATGAAGGGACAACCATATGGACAGCTTCTCTGAAAGCGATAATGAAAAGAGTTTTAGTTCAGAGAACTTCAAAGATGATTCCAGGCAAATAAATAAATAAATAAATAATAATAATAATGTATTGGGGATTTAATTTAAAAATCCTCCTTTCTACTCCCTTCTTAAACACACTATAATATCAGCTTATTTAGTATGAGATCCATAAGGATTTTTTTAAGTTTATTTATTTATTTATTTATTTATTTATTTTGAGAGAGAGAGAGAGAGAGAGAGCAAGCACATGAGCAAGGAAGGGGCAGAGAGAGAGAGAGAGAGAGACAGAGACAGAGATTTCCAAGCAGTCTCCATTCTGTCAGTGCAGATGCAGGGCTCAACCCCACAAACCAAGAGATCATGACCTAAGCCAAAATCAAGATTTGGACACCCAACAGACAGGGACACCCAGGCACCCCAATATCCATAGTTTTATCCTCAATTCTTTATTTTCTAGATTAAGCAGCTAGAGTGGAAGAAGGAGTGTGAGGAGAATAATTAGCATTGGGACAAGGAAACATTTTGACCTACTTCTGAATCGGATGAGAGCCCTGACTTTACCTGTCTTCATTTCGTCCTTTGATGCCATATATCGCACTTGGCACTTTAGGCAGTATATGCTCTCTCTTTGCTGCTCTTAAATACATCATTTCAGAGATGTTTAAGTCTAGGCCTTCACTGCCTACATAACTGAAATAAAAAGTGAGTTGCTTCTAATAAATTAGCATTATTTGCCCTATTTTCCAGATTTTTGCTTTAATATTTTGCTTTTTTTTTTGGCTTCAAATATCTGGTATTCCTGGGTTGTTTAGTTGATTTAATAATTATTTGGTTAAAATCTTTATCTTTCCAAGGGTACCTGGGTGGCTCAGTTGGTTAAGCATCCAACTTTTCATTTCGGCTTAGGTCATGATCTTCTGGTTTGTGAGTTTGAACCCTACATTGGGTTCTGTGCTGACAACATGGAGCCTGCTTGAAATCATCTCTCTCCTTCTATCTCTGTCCCTCCCCGACTCACTCTAAATAAATAAATAAATAAATAAATAAATAAATAATAAGAAATTCACTGTTTTTCCATGTCTGAAAACAAAAATTATTAATCTTAAAAGTAGGATCTACAACACTTAGATGACTCCCTGCAAGTGCTGACTGACAGGAACCATGTCCATGCACTTACTCGTTTTCTCCTTAACAGATTCAATTATGCTGCCTTCCTAAGCACTTGATTCCTTTCTTTAAAATCCATAGCTATTAATGAGAGTATTGAGACCACTCAGTGAATGGTAGGGAAAGAAAAAAAGAAACTTATTTTTATTGTTATTTTCACTAAAATATTGTCATTTATAAAATTAATAATTCATGTACCTTATATTTGACTTCAAAGTGTCTGTAGTTCACAGTGCCCATTCATATACATTATTTAATTATCTTCAGCATAACCATATGAAAATCTTTTGTGATCCGTAAGTGTGCTCCCATTAATTTTGTCTAAAACACAAAGAGTGAATTAACACAAAGAGTGACTTTTTACTTCATAATGGAGATTCTGAGTACAAGTGTATTTCATGTGACCTGCTTTTCACAGTTGTTTCAACACAGACTGGTTCCACTTTTGTCCTCTATCATCTGCCATGTAGAATGCTATAGTGCAGTTTGAGATTACCTGGGCCCCAGGTATGTATCAGATGATCATGTTTGGCCACAAGTCCATTCTCAAATTTCTAAAAACTCATTTTCTTCTGAAATTCACACCAGCTGATAGTGTATAGTAATACTATTCTTCCAGAAGAAGCAAGGTAGAGGGCAATGGACTTCAATCACATACACATTGAACCCCCTTGGACATGAAGCACTGTGTTAAAATGCCACTGCCAGGCCCTTACTCCAAGCCAAATAAATAAAAATTCCTGATGGTGGAGCCTGGCACTAGTCATATTTTTAAAGACTATCCAGATATTTCTAATGTACAACCAGGTTTGAGAACCACTGTACAGCAGAAAGTTCTCCAGATTTTAATTCAGAAATACCTGGCTACTTGCCTGTGCTATAAATTAAGGTAATTTACTAATTTCTCTGAACTTCAATTTTCTTATCCATAAAAATTGGAATAATGGTTCTTATCTCATAGGGTTAATGCAATAATTACACAAAATAGCATATGTGAAGGAGGCCAGCACACTAATGGGCAGATAGCAGCTTTTCAATATATAATAGATTCCCTCCTCTATCCTATCTGACATTTGAACCCGCATTTCTCTGAGAATCACAATATTAAAAACATGATGCCCTATGTCACATCTGCTTTTTCCAATTAACAATCTATGGGGTTTTCTAGAAAGTAAAGTGGACATCTTTTGCACAAATTACATTCACATACCATGGATTACTAGATATTTCGCCCAAACAACTGATTTAGAGTATGATTTCCCAAATGCACTGCAGCAAATTTAGTGCAGAAACACTACACTTAAGAGCTTTTGAAGCTGCCTTTATCAATAGCATATTTAAATTCAAGGCTAAGTACCATTTTGGAAAAGTTCCAGAAATATAGAGTAAATCTCATTCTAAGAAAACCTGTCACAAAGCGAGTAAGGCCTAGTAATCAGACTGAAACAGACTTCTAGGCAAAGGTCAAATTTTGAATTATATCCTGGCCAACAACTAACAAGCACTTATGTATCTAACTTGAGAAGCCACAAAATGTTTAATCATCCACTATCTCATTTTTATTTTGTTATTCAATATTTATAATCTATAGCATGAAGGCAAGGTAAACATCCTAGAAGAGGGAATAAATAAAAAATTTAGAAATGCACCTGGGTGGCTCAGTCAGTCAAGCATCTGACTTTGGCTCAGGTCATGATCTTCAGTCCTTAAGTTTGAGCCCCGCGTTGGGCTCTGTGTTGACAGTTCAGAGCATGGAGCCTGCTTCAGATTCTGTGTCTCCCTCTCCTTCTGCCCCTCCCTGTCTTTCTTTCTGCCTTTCTCTTGCACTATGTCTTTCTTTCAAAAATAAATAAACATTAAAAAATTTAAAAAAGAAATACAAGAAAGACATAAAATATACTTATTCTGACTCCATGGTTTTGGAGTAGGTAATAATTATATCCAGGAAAGAATAGAGCCACTAAACAGATCAATAATGTAATTGAAATGAATGAAAAATGTTTCAACTGTTTAATAGGACAAGATGATTTTAAGGCCATTGGTACACACATTGATGTCCTTCAATCAAGTTGATGTTTTTCTTAGTTGAGGTAATATTTATTATCACATATTGAATTGTATTCCTCAAAACCTGTATGACTCGGACTTTACATTAACTCAGGCTGACCCTTTACCCCACCCAGTCCAAATGTGTGATCCTTTAGTGCTGGTAATAATTCATGTCACTTAGTGGTATGGACTGGATGGTTGTGTGCCCTCACCCCAAATCCTTGTGTTGTAGCCTTAGTTTCCAGTGTGATGGTGTTTGGATATGGGGCCTTTAGAAGATCATCAAGCAATGGTAATGCCTCATGCTGGTATTAGTGTCTACAGAAGAAGAAACACCAGAAAGTTCTCTCTCTCTCTCTCTACAATGTGAACACACAGTAAAATGGTAGCACCTACAAGCCAAGAGAAGACGCTTCCAAATGAAACCTGCTTTGCCACACCTTGATCTTGAACTTCCCAGCCTCCTGAACTGTGGGAAATAAATGTCTGTTGTTTAAACCACCCACTCCTTAATATTTCATTATAGTTTTCAAGCAGACTGATACATATGGACAAATAGTGACACAGCGAGGCAAAGAGCTGGAGGGGATCCAGGATGCTTTTTGCAGCTGGACTCCTCTACCCCAGCTGATGCCACTCAGCATAATTGATAGAGATAATTACTTCTGGTTGGATGCACTGCTGCCCATCCTAAATTGCAGCCACATCTTTCATTAATATTGGTCATATATTACTTGTGATTACCTCTATCTAGAGAAGACTATCCTAAATGAAGCTTAGTAAAGAGTGGGGCAGGCTCTTGCTAATAGCATTACATATTTAAGACTGAATTAACAATTAATCATCCATCCTTATCATTAACTAAAGAGCAAGCCATCTATTTCATATGGAACAACAATGACATGCCTTACTTATAAGAACTTAATAATAAACACATAACTTAAGAGAGGAAGCCCAAGAAGCTTCCATGTCAGTATTTCAATCATTTGCTAGCTAACCTCAAGTTCCCATTATCTCATATGCTAAGCTTATTCCCTAAAGCAATGGTTTCAAGGTGTGGTCCCTTGACCAGCAGTATTGGCACCTCCAGGGAATATATGAGATACACCCCACTCCAGAAACTAAAGCAGAAACTCTGGGGTTTGGGCCAGAAATGTGAGTTTTTATATCTCTAGGTAATTGCACGCACATTAAATATGAGTACCACTGCCCTAGAGCAAAGTGATACTTAAAAACATGCTTTGGAGCATGTGGGTGGCTCAGTCAGTTAAGTATTCGACTCTTGGTTTCAGCTCAGGTCATGATTTCACAGTTCATGGGTTCGAGCCCCACATCAGGCTCTGTCCTGACAGTGTGGAGCCTGTTTGGGATTCTTTCTCCCTGTCTTTCTGCCCCTCCCTTGCTCACACGCATGTGCTCTCTCTTTGTCTCTCAAAAATAAACATCAAAAAAAATGCCTTAGCCATGTCCGAACTAGATGATCATAAGAAACCATGTTTACTGACATGTTAGTTATGACAGACTCTTTCTGATATAATCCGATGTCCCACTCTGAAGGAAGATGGCTTATTATTCAGAAATCATTTTTAAGCCTCCGTTCATTACTATATATGAAAGAAATACGTGTTATTCTGATCGATTTTGCACTTGGAAAAATTAAATGAGAAATAATTCTAGAAGGCAATAAAACACATAAGTCACTACAAAAATCAGTTGAAATAAATAAGCAATGTAGGACCAGTAAACAAAGAAATCTTTAGAAGAAACCAAAGTATTCACTTGGGGTAGTTTCACACAAAGTACAAGGGGTTATGCAAGGTATAGGGATTCATCTTCATTTGCTATTCATTTAGGCACATGAAATGCACACTTGGTTGATGGGGAGCAGCCTACTTTATTGGTCAGTTTTTGTAACCGGGGAAGTTGATGGGGGTTTGTAAATCAATTCCACTATAGGGTTGTCATGGCCTACCTACGGGCCCAAGCCCACCTCATCTCTTGGCCACTCTTGACCATCACAAGAAGTATTATCAGACTCAGCTTCAGCCCCAATGTCTTGACTGGAAACAGGTTCTGTTGGCCTGCCTGATGTCCTTGAACTATTTTCTGTTATAGGCAAGCCCTAGTATCTCCCTCATGTGACATGGTAGTATCTTTTTTGTCTTGAAATACACTTCTTCCCAGCACCATTACTTCATTCATGAACTGAAGTAGATCTGAACTTCAACCACACTTCACAGAATGTAGTTGCAGCCCTGTTCATGTCCCAGGCCCCATCCTATTCAGGCTTGGTTTGTTCCCTTTCTCAGCCTGCCCATAATGTGGAAATTTCAAAATGTCTTGCCGAAGCTTACCTTTGTCCCAATATATCTCCCTTGCAATCTTTGTCTGACCATCTGAAATTTCTGCATTACTAAGTTTGTTTGGAGTTACTGAAACTCCATGTTCACCTGAAAATGTTATCAAGGAGTATAACCCATTAAACCATTTCCAGCCACTAAAATCTTTTTCTTTGCTTTGGTTTTTGTTGTGTTTTGTTTGAGACTAAATAGAGACACCATTCTTTATTTCAATTATCTTCTTCCCCATTTCTACTATTCCTGAATCAACAGACATTTCTAAAACAAACCATTTAAAATTTGCTCTAGAGGCACATAGGTGGCTCAGTTGGTTAAGCACCCAACTTCAGCTCAGGTCATGTACTCAGTTACATGAATTTGAGCCCTGCATTGGGCTCTGTGCTGACAGCTCAGAGCCTGGAGCCTGCCTCAGATTCTGTGTCTCCCTTTCTCTGTGCCCTCCCCCACTTTCACTTTGTCTCGCTCTCTCTCTAAAAAAAAAAAAAAAAAAAAAAATTTAAAATTTTTAAAAAAGCCCTCAACAAGTACAAAAGATGAGATCATACGGTGCATATTTTCAGACCACAATGCTATGAAAGTCGAAATCAACCACCACAAGAAAAAAAATTTGGAAAGATAACAAATACTTGGAAACTAAAGAACACGCTTCTAAAGAACGAATGGGTTAACAAAGAAGTTAAGGAGAAAATTAAAAAGTACATGGAAGACAATGAATATGATAACACCAAAACCCAAAAACCTATGGGACACAGCAAAGACAATCATATGAAGGAAGTATATAGCAATCCAGGCCTTCCTAAAGGAAAAAGAAAGGTCTCAGATACACAACCTAACCTTACACCTCAAAGAGCTGGAAAAAGAACAGCAAATAAAATCCAAAACCACCAGAATACAGGAAATAATAAAGATTAGAGCAGAAATCAATGCTATTGAAACCAAAGAAACAGTAGAACTGATCAATGAAACCAGAAGCTGGTTCTTTGAAATAATTAACAAAATTAATAAACCACTATCCAGTTTGATCAAAAAGAAAAAGGAAAGGACCAAAATAAATAAAATCAAGAATGAAAGAGGAGACATCATAATCAACACAGCAGAAATACAAACAATAAGAAGAGAATATTATGAGCAATTATACGCCAATAAAATGGGCAATCTGGAAGAAATGGTCAAATTCCTAGAAACATATAAACTGCCAAAACTGAAACAGGAAGAAATAGAAAATTTGGACAGACCCATAACCAGTAAAGAAATAGAATTAATAATCAAAAATATCCCAACAAAAACAAGAGTCCAGGGCCAGATGGCTTTCCAGGGGAATCCTACCAAACATTTAAGGAAGAGTTAACACCTGTTATCTTGAAGCTGTTCCAAAAAATGGAAGTGGAAGGAAAACTTCCAAACTCTTTCTATGAAGTCAGCATTACCTTGATTCCAAAACCAGACAAAGACCTCACTAAAAAAGAGAACTATAAACCAGTCTCCCTGATGAACATGGATGCAAAAGTCCTCAACAAGATATTAGCCAACAAGATCCAACAATACGTCAAAAAAATTATTCACCACGACCAAGTGGGCTTTATACATGGGATGCAGAGCTGGTTCATTATCCACAAAACAATCAATGTGATACATCACATCAATAAAAGAAAGGACAAGAACCACATGATCCTCTCAATAGATGCAGAGAAAGCATTTGACAAAATACAGCATTCTTTCTTGATAAAAACCCTTAAGAAAGGAAGGATAGAAGGATCATACCTCGAGATCAAAGCCATATATGAAAGATCCAACGCTAATATCATCCTCAATGGGGAATAACTGACAGCTTTTCACCTAAGATCAGGAACAAGACAGAAATGTCCACTCTCACCACTGTTATTCAACATAGCATTTGAAGTCTTAGCCTGAGCAATCAGACAACACAAAGAAAAAAAAGGCATCCAAATGAGCTTGAGGAGGTCAAACTTTCAGTCTTTGCAGATGCCATGATACTCTATATGGAAAACCCAAAAGATTCCACCAAAAATCTGTTAGAACTGATCCAGGAATTCAGCAAAGTGGAAGGATATAAAATCAATGCACAGAAATCAGTTGCATTTCTATACACCAACAATGAAGCAACAGAAAGAGAAATCAAGGAATCGATCTCGTTTACAATTGCACCAAAAACGTAAAATACCTAGAATAAACATAACCAAAGAGGTGAAAAATCTATACACTGAAAACAATAGAAAGCTGATGAAGGAAATTGAAGAAAGCACACACACACACACGCACACATACACACAAGGAAAAATATTCCATGCTCCTGGAGAGTAGGAACAAATATTGTTAAAATGTCAATACTACCCAAAGCAATCTACATATTCAATGCAATACCTATCAAAACAACACCAGCATTATTCACAAAGCTATAACAAACAATCCTAAAATTTGTATGGAACCAGAAAAGACCCCGAATAGCCAAAGCAATCTTGAAAAAGAAAACCTGGCAGGAGGTATCACAATCCCAGACTTCAAGCTGTATTGCAAAGCTGTAATCATCAAGACAGTATGGTACTGTCACAAGAACAGACACTCAGATCAATGGAACAGAATAGAGA
Source organism: Cryptoprocta ferox (assembly GCA_028646485.1). Lineage (NCBI taxonomy): Eukaryota > Metazoa > Chordata > Mammalia > Carnivora > Eupleridae > Cryptoprocta > Cryptoprocta ferox. Next base: position 49,309,923 of record CM053576.1, on the reverse strand, counting down.
ACCCAGAAATGGACCCACAAACATATGGCCAACTCATCTTTGACAAAGCAGGGAAGAATATTCAATGGACTAAAGCAAGTGGCGCTGGGAAAACTGGACAGCGATGTGCAGAGAAAAGAACCTGGATCACTTTCTTACACCATACACAAAAATAAACTCAAAATGGAT
>CM053576.1:49283837-49309655 GCA_028646485.1 Cryptoprocta ferox | reverse complement strand
TACACCATACACAAAAATAAACTCAAAATGGATGAAAGACCTAAATGTAAGATAGGAAGCCATCAAAATCCTAGAGGAGAAAGCAGGCAAGAACCTCTTTGACCTTGGCCACAACAACTTCTTACTCAACACGTCTCCAGAAGCAAGGGAAACAAAAGCAAAAATGAACTATTGGGACCTCATCAAAATAAAAAAGCTTCTGCACAGCAAAGGAAACAATCAGCAAAATAAAAGGCAATCGACGGAATGGGAGAAGATATTTGCAAGTGACATATCAGATAAAGGCTTGGTATCCAAAATCTATAAAGAACTTATCAAACTCAACACCCAAAAAACAAATAATCTAGTGAAGAAGTGGGCTAAAAACATGAACAGACACTTCTCCAAAGAAAACATCCAGATGGCCAACAGACACATGAAATGATGCTCAACATCACTCATCATCAGGGAAATACAAATCAAAACCACAATTAGATACCACCTCACACCATCAGAATGGCTAAAATCAACATGTCAGGCGACAACAAATGCTGGTGAGGATGTGGAGAAAGAAGATCTCTTTTGCACTGCTGTGGGAATGTAAACTGGTACAGCCACTCTGGAAAACAGTTGGAGATTCCTCAAAAACTTAAAAATAGAACTACCTTATGACCCAAAAATTGCACTACTGGGTATTTATCCAAGGGATACAGGTATGCTGTTTGAAAGGTGCACATACACCCCAATGTTTATAGCAGCACACTCAATAATAGCCAAAGTATGGAAAGATCCCAAATGTCCATCGACTGATGAATGGATAAAGAAGATGTGGCATATATATACAATGGAGTATTACTCAGCAATCAAAAAGAATGAAATCTTACCATTTGCAACTATGTGGATGGAACTAGAGGGTATCATGCTAAGCGAAATTAGTCAGTCAGAGAAAGACAAATATCACATGACTTCACTCATATGAGGACTTTAAGATACAAAACAGATGAACATAAGGGAAGGGAAGCAAAAATAATATAAAAACAGGGAAGGGAACAAAAACATAAGAGATTCTTAAATTTGGAGAACAAAGGGTTACTGGAGGGATTGTGGGAGGCGGGATGAGCTAAAGGGGTAAGGAGCATTAAGGAATTTACTCTTGAAGTCATTGTTGCACTATATGCTAACTTGGATGTAAATTTAAAAATTAAATAAAAAAAAATTTAATAATAAAAATAAAAAATGAAAAAATAATTTGCTCTAGATAAAATGAAAACTAACATTATTAAAAATTTGATTTTTAAAAATTGTATCTCCCTCTAAGAATATAGTTATGAGAGGGGGACCTGGGTAGTTCAGTCAGTTAAGTGTCTAACTCTTGATTTCAGCTCAGGTCATGATCTTACGGTTTGTGGATTAGATCCCTGCATCAGGCTCTGAGCTGACAGCGTGGAGCCTACTTGGCATTCTCTCTCTTCTTCTCTTTCTGCCACTCCTCCACTCGTGCTCTCTCTCTTAAAATAAATAAACTTCAAAAAAAGTATATACTTATTAGATTTCTATCTTCTCATCATTTGTATATTTTAACATCATACACATAGTACATGTCATATAAAGCAATGTTATATATCATATATATTAATGCTTATGTATATTATGTATGTCTATACTACTTCATTACCTCTCAGCATCTATGAATTCCTATGGAATTTCTCCATCATTTTGTATCTGAAAAGCAGCCACTAAAATCTTCACTCAAATGAAATTATTGGGTAACAGCCCAGTTAGTACCTAGAAGGAATGGAACTTCAGACAGCATTTTCTCTGAAAGCAGCCTCCAAACTAGAATTTAAAATTCAGGGTGGTACAAAGTGTAAAGGCTGCTAGAATCTCCAAATGAGTATTCCTTCATCGTCACTAAGAGATTGAAAGTTCCCATGAGTCATATGAATTTTAAATCATAATTTTAAGAGCAATGTGCAAAAATACAACCCTCAGCATCAGAAAAGGTTTGTAGTATAACTTTTTAAGCCTCCGTTTCCTTATCTGTAAAAGTATATATCATAATATCTGCTTTGCAGTGTTTGTGTCTAAATTTAAAAAAATATATTGAACTGTGCCTGAAACAAGAAAAGAAAAAAAGAGAAGAAGAAAGGAGAGGAGAGGAGAGGAGAGGAGAGGAGAGGAGAGAAGAGAAGAGAAGAGAAGAGAAGAGAAGAGAAGAGAAGAGAAAAAAGAAAAGAGAAGAAAAACAGGTTTGGTTTTTTTTCCTACTTTTGCATCTTCTGTAGCCTGTACCTCTAGGCCCCTAAGGGAGGTAATGAAATGTGTTAATTGGAGAATCAGGACGAGTAAGGAAAAAACCGAGAGCCCAGACATTGAGAATCTTGCACAAGCAAAGCAACACCATGAAAATAACTCACGGATCATTTTGGGAATCACAAAGTCTCCAACTGCACAGGACCCAAGAGGTCATCTCACACTAATTCAGAAACTCTGGTTAAGATTTTTCTCCCCACATTCTCTGTTAAAAAGGGACACATGGGGACTCTCAATGGCTTTCCTGCTGAAATAGATGCATCATAATGCAAGTAAAGAGGAAATGCACATTACAAACGCCTGAGACGGATTTGATCTATATACATATCACCTCTCTCCAATCCCGTATTTTTATGACTTGGCACTAGAAGTCATTTTGACACAAAGTCTTTAATAACAGTGGGATTCATTCCTTTACTCTTCGATACACCCAATTAATATATTCTGCAGATGATCTGTCACTCTGTGAGGCTGTTAAATGAATCAAGCTCATTAAATGCTCCTCTTTTATTAAAAGAACAAGTTGCACATCCGCAGTGTAGAAAAGTTATTATGGAAGCCTGTTTCTGCCTCTTGTTTGAACACATTTTATGAATAAGTCAGCACAGAAAAGGATATGAATCAAGATAACTGGAGCCTGTCATGTAAACCTGGAACACATGACTCCCCACCTCCTCTGAGGGGCAGCCGATGCACTGTCATCGGGCTCTAGGCAAAACAGGTGTCAGAGGGGCAAAGGCTACCCACGATTAGGTCAGGTTTCTTAAACCCCTTCTTAGTCTGAACAACCATGATTTAAAAACCTCTTTCTAACAAAAGAAAGTAGGAATCCTAGATTATTAAATTAGGAAAGATGCCCCAAGGATGATCTTGCCTCATTGTTCTTAACCTTTATCCTAAATAAAAATCATCTGGAATATTTTTAAAAATACCAGAGTCCATTATTAAACAAAGTGCCAATGAATCTCAAAGGATTCAAATGGTACAGACCCTGTTCTGTGACCACAGCTGAATTAAATTAAAAAGAGAGATCAGAACAGTTCCAAACGGAAGTCAAGGAACAGATTTTTAAATAATCCACACGTCAAAGAACAAACTATATGTAAATTAGAAAGTATTTTACACTGAATGATAGTGGAAATATAATATGTAGGATGTAGCAAAAGAAGTGTTAAATATATATTTATAGTTTAAAATAAATATAATAAAAAAGAAAAATTTTAGGAGTGCCTGGGTGGCTCGGTTGGTTAAGTGTCCCATTCTTGATTTCAGTTTGGGCCTCACAGTTGTTAGATCTAGCTCCACATTGGCTTCATACTGGGCATTGAGTCTGCTTAGGGTTCTCTTCCTCTCCTTCTACCCCTGACCTCTCCCTCCCTCACACTCACACTGTCTGTCTCTCCAAAAAAAAAAAAAAAAGGAAGAAGAAGAAAATTTTTAAGTTAATGTGTGAGTCTACCATAGTAAATTAGGAAAAAAAAGAGAAATCAAGCCCCAAGCAAGCAAAAGACAGGCAACACTAAAACTGATTAAAAATCAATCCAATAGAATATGGACAAACAATAGAGAAAGATAAATGAAATTAAAAGATTGGTTGTTTCAGTTCTTCAAAAAGATCAGTAAAGTTGATAAACCACTAGAAAAACTGACCAAGAAAAAGAAGAAAAGAATGCAAATTATTACTATCAGAATTAAAAAAGAGACATCACTGAGATCCCATAAATATTAAACAGAAAACTAGGGAATGTTATAAACACTTTATAACAATACATCTTAAAACTTACATAAAATTTATAAATTCCTTGAAAGACACAATGAACCAAAATTGACAGAAAAAGAAATAGAAACTGTTAACAACGCTATTTGTTAAACAAATCTAGTGAGCAATTAACAACATTCCAATGAAGAACACTCCAGGATGAGATGGTTTCACTGGTAGATTTTATTAAATATTTTAGAGAAAAACACTACCAGTCTTACACAAAATCTTTCAGAACATGAAGGAAGAGGTATCACTACCCAACATATATTCTGAAGCCACAACCTGATACCAAAACCACAAGGATGTTATTAGGAGAGAAAGTTATGATCAATATCCATCATAAACACAAACACAAAAATATTCAACAAAAAATTGAAAATCAAACCCATCAAAAAAATCATGACAATGTATTATGACCAAGTTTACATGTAAAGAGAATAGAGAAGAAAAATCATGTAATCTTTTCAGATCATAAAGATACAGAGAAAGCATTTGACAACATTCAATACCCTTTCACCATAAAAATTCTCTGCAAATGAGGAATAGAATAAAATATCCTCAATCTGTCAAAGGAAACTTCAAAAAACCTCACAACTAATATAATACTTATTGGTGAAAATTAAATGCTTTCCCACTGAATTTGGAAATTCAAGTACAATTTAATTAAGCAGTCAGGAAATTATTTCTCTTGGAAAGCTGCAGCACTATTTAAAATATCTCAGGCCCACACAGAGAGTAGACAAGTCACCTGTTGCCAAAATGGTCACCCAGAGCTATTAGAGGGGGTACCTGTTCAGTTACAGGGTTTGTAAAATGGAGTCTCAGCAACATCAAGTATTTTCAGGACTTTTCACATAGGGCAAGGCACCCAGTGGTGACCAGACTTCCCTGATACCTCGTGTATGCCCAGGGTCTAGGGCAGCAGTTCCTAGAAAGTGAAAGTCCATGAAAGAGCTGGTTGTGGGTTAAAGAGACAAGGGTAGCCCCAAGAAGAAATCTCCTTAAGGAAACCCAAAGTCAGGCCCTCAGTCCAACCACAGGTTAGTCCAAAGGACTGGGCAGCTGGAACAAGAAGATAATGCTAGCTTTCTAGATCTCTAGGGATCAGAGCAGAGAGCAAAAGCTGTAATGGCAGCCCAGACCTAAGGGGTGGTTACTACCCATGAATCTTCCCTGAACAGGCAAATCAGCAGGTGTCTTCTCTTCAATACTAAGGAGACTGAGTGTGATGTGCAGCCTCTTCTCCACCTTTGATTATCCTGAACATCCCAGGAGGCACAGGATGTGGGACACCCAGGAGAAGTGGTTGCATGTCTCTTGGTGTCATCCTGCCCCTTGGAACACAGCAGGTGGCAGGTACTTCAGAAGGTGCTTCCCAGTGGGCCCTGGGATGTTCTGGAAGCCTCAGAAGCTAGGAAAGAGAGATCACCTGGAAATCTCCTCTGGAGAGAATAGCATGGGTAGGAAACTGGAAGAAGGAGAAACTCTGAATTCGTGGTGGCCAGAATTTTCTATGGCATCAAAAAAAATCTTTTTCTAGAGAACCAGATAAGGAAAACCCCAGTAAGGCTTTACCAACCTATGGTAAACCAACATTTAACAGACCTATGGTGCAACTTAATCTCTACCTAGTCTTATCCCATAACTTTGTAGAAAGGCCCCCAAATCTCTGAAGCTTCTGGTACCTGGAGACAGCTATAGAGGTAGCAGATTCTCAGCTAAACTTCTAGACTTAAACCCCTATGTCTTAAATCCTCATGGCAATTTGTGTGAACTTTAACAAGGTTTATAGAATACCATCAAAAGAGCAGAATCCTGAAGCATGAAGAAGGCCTGAGCATGAGTACAGACACTCTGAAACATCCCCTTCCTCCCCCACCATCCCTGCAGGAAATTCTGTGCTTAGGAAATGGAGTGGTATGGGTAAACTATATGGGGTGGATGTCACTGGGGTGGATGTGAGGGCAAGAAGGGTACAAGATGCAGGTACTTCTGTTTGTTGTCCTGCTCCTTTGCTGTGCATTAGGATAGGGCTACTCTGTCCAAACCCTCACCTGGAATTCTAAGCCAGATGACATACAAGACAAGTGGGAGAAAGAGAGAGAAGAGCAGGAATGTTAGAGGAATAGGGCCCACTGAGAGACAGCCTGGAAAGGGGGAAATAGATTGGGCTTTTTGACATGTTTTCAAATGTAAAATTACCAAGAACCCACAATCAACCACAGCAGACATATTAAAAGATCAAAGATTTATAAACACATCTGTGGAGGAAAGCCATGCTGTGCAATCTGGACATGATTAGAAAGTTGGCGGGTCCCCATAAGAGGTGAGAAAGTCCTAGAGTCGAATGAGTGCAAGCTGAGGTCCCGGCTGAATTACCCCAAACTAGTACTTTATAGTGGTTGTTTCTGATGTTTACTTTCTATCTTAATGCATTTTTGTGATACTGAAAAAAAAGAGGTCTATCAAAAATCAAACTGAATCACAACTTAGCAGTAAACAAATTTTTCCACCAAATGTCAAGTGCTTTTCATGGTTCCATCTTGCCTTCTGTGGCTTCTTTTTTTAAACCATTGGGATGTGAGAAAAACAAGTGTGTCCTGCTCCCCTCCTACCTGACTTAGTGATGCCAATGCCAACACCTTCTCCTTGGAATCTGAAGATCACCTAGCTGGGGTCAATTCATGAAAGAGTTATTTCATGCTGACTCGGAGGATGGCTGACCCAAGAGAAAGAGGTTGTGAAAGGTTCTTGCTATTTTATTCTTTTACACTTGGTGATCTTGCAAATCCTTATCCTGTGTTCTTCTCTACACCATTAGAGATCTACCCTCACAGCTTTCTGTTGTTCCTCTTTGCATGCCTTGGATGTCTATCTCCAAAGCTTCAGGAATAGCCACATCTCCAGCAACAAGCTGTTGACACCAGGGAAATTAACTAGGGCTTCCAGGGAGTCAGAATGGCACCTGATTGCTTGCTGCTGGATCAGATAGGGCACCTATCACTCTGCAGAGCATCGTGTGGCCCCCAGAGGCCAACCATTGTTGAGTACTGTGTTATTTAGCAAGGATCAAAGGACGGGGAAGTAGAGGATGATTCATTACCAGTTCAGGACTTGGTAGAAAATGTTAGAAGCTACTCAGTGAGATCTGTGAGCCTGAAGTCTTTCAAAAACAGAATAGTCAGAGTTCCAAAGAGAGCATCTGCATTGAGTGGTCCCAGCACCAGTGAGTCTAGGGAGCCAGACTGGGAAGGGCAGGGTGATGGGGCTTGGAGATGCAACTGCTTCACCCAGAAGCTGGTTCCAGATGCTACATCCTCCTGATTAAAACACACAGTGGTCTCAGACACAACCTATCATGTTTGCCATTCCAATTAAGTTGGCCTCAGAATTTAGAGTATATAATTATAACAGGGGAAAAATCATTCCAGAGCTGCATAAATTGTTTTCCAGAAATTTGGCAAAGTCTCTCCCTCTGCAGCGAGGTTGATCTGAAGCTGTGTGTCTTAGTTCTGAAAATAAGAAGGACTATCTACGACCCAATCAAGCCTCTCTATGGTGTGACAATTCCGAAAGAAATGAGGTTGTGCTTACAGGCTCATGAGTCTTCCAACAGGATTCCCAAAATAAAATCTTTGGAAATTTTTTGCTTGATTTGATGTAATTTGTTGTGTGATCTGACATTTTTCAAGGAAAACTGGATTGAGTACTTCAGTTGGTTTATGAAAACATGAGGATTGTCAGAGCCCATTAAGTAGGTAAAATTATTCTTTTTAAAATGCAGCTCCTCAGTTGGTCCGAGGGTTGTGGGTTATCGTTAAGCTGATTAAAATGCAGCTCCTCTTGTTTATGTTGACTTCCCTGTGACTTTGTAAGGAAGGCTGACTGCAGCCTAATTAATATCATGTAGGAAAGGACCTCCAGGATTTATAGCCACAGCTGTAGAGGTCAGGTTGGAGACTGTCTTTGTGGAACAATATGGCTTAGGGATGGAAGGCCACCCTAGCACACCAGAGGTTTGAGGTGCCTCAGGATACCATACCCATGGGCTTTCTTCACGACAGGTGCTTTATGAAATCAGCTCATAGATAATTTTGGAATTTGGCTGCATGGTGTGGATGGAAATTACTTTCAGTCTGTTTTTATTCATTGGACAGTTTAGTTCAGATTACACCTGATCACAGAGTTTTAGTAAAATCCCACCTGTAATTGTTCTATATTTAGACCACCACAAAAAAAACAACACTGTCACTCTTGGAAGCTGGACTGGCATATATTTTATACGTCTGCACCCAATTTCTACTTGACTTTTGTTTTTCTTCAAGTTGCTCACCTGCCTTCTCCCACTAGTAAAGTCTAGCTCAACCAGGCAATGTCCCAGAAAGGAGACCGAAGTCATAGTGCCGTATCTCACAGTGACCAACAGTCCCAGCTGGCCTGCTCCGAAGGGTTTTCCAGGATTTGGGACTTTCTAAAATCAACAGAGACCTGGGAAACAGACCCAAAAGGAGACAGTGGGAATAGGCCTAAGGAGCAGTGATTCCATGGAGAAAAGCTGGAGCGATGTTTGGAGGAGCTGGTCGCCTGTAAGCAGTAAGACCTATGTCTTTGTACTTCTCCAGTCACCCATGATGTTTGAGCGACCTGAATTGCTGTAGATTTCAGCCCTTGTGATTTGAAGGCTTTCACTGGACTTGAACTCTCCCAAGCTCCATCAAGCTCTAAAACTGATGTCTGGCTACCATCTGCCATTGAACATAATCAGGGAAAGCAAAGAAAAATCAAAAGCAGCAAGAGGGCAATTCTTTAAACAGACCACACCTTATTAGTTGCTGAAGAAGAAAAATTGGTGTTTTGAAATAGAGTCACTATTGATTATTACTAATCAGAGAGCTAAGCCACACTGGAGGACACAGCAATTTCACTCATCTTTCCATTTGCGATTCTCAAAACAGATAGCCAACATACACAGAGCAGTTATCATTGTTATCTCTATTTTACAAGTGAACAAAGGGACGTTCTGATGGGATACATAACATGCAGCATGTCGGCAGGATTAAAAATCATCAAGAGCAAACAAAGAGCCAGAGTGGGACTGCCTGGGTTCCAGTTCTAACCTTCCCACCTACCAGTAACCCAGGAGGGTTCTCTCTGTTTCACATTTCAAGGTGTGAAGTGAGGTTAGGATGAAACAGATCCTTCTCATAAGGTTGTTTTGAAGATTGAAAAAATGCACCTAAAGCCTTAGAACAGAGCTTTCCACATGCAAGTTCTTACCATTTACCATCTACTAGGTGGGAGGAACTAGTTTTGAAAACAAAAATGCATATTTGCTCTGGCATGACACACAGTCTTGAATTTTTGTTTTCAGATCCCGTTTCACCACTGACGATATAATCCTGCTTCTGTTTTGACTTAGCCTCAGTGCCCCTTTCAATGACACTCCTGCCAAAGTAAAGCTATTTTTTTCACTTGTCAATATTTTTATTCCTAATGCAGAGGCAACTTAAATATCTGTCTTATTTTGTATTCAATTCACAAATGATTTACTGAAACTTACAGAGTGAGCAGAGAATTTTTTAAAAAGTAATCCCTACACCCAACATTGAGCTTGAATCTATAACCTTGAGATCAAGAATCACATGTTCCATCAACTGAGCCAGCCAGATGCACTTGAGAAATATTTAATATAATGAAATAACTACTGTAAGGTTACCCATAACATTTACTAAGTTTCAGCTAACATATTCCCTATCTGAATATAAAATACCTATTCAGCTATTGAAAACCAGAGTAAAATAATTTTGTTCCCCAATGCTGATTATTTGTATATTTTGTTTTAAAAATTTTTTAAGAAAACAATTGTTTAAATGAATAGGGGAAATAGGGATGATTAAGATTAAAATTATTTGTGAACATGAAAAACCCACTTTAAGTACTAAATTATAGATTCAAATTTTCCTTGTAATGCTACTATGTGAAACTTTCAAATTACTATAAGTTAGGTTGAAATTCTATGACTGATGTCCACATCCTTTGACCCAGTAATTCCATTGTTGAGAAATCATTTTAAGAGAATAACTTGGAAAATTTAGATACAAAAAGGACACTCCACAGGTATTAAAAATAGTGAAAAATACAAACTCAAACTGTGTGAGTGTTTATATGATATGGTATATCTGCATGATAAATACAGGTTGGATAATTAATGTGGTTGAAAAATTAATATTTATCAACATTTTGCAAAATTGATTATTTTTTATATTATAATATTCAGCAAAATGGCAAACAATTTTTATGTACAGTGTGATCAACAACTAAAATATTAATAGTGAAAGCCTTTGGGTGGTGGGTGATTTTTGCCTTTTTACATTTTCTCTACTTTCCATATTTTATAAAATGAGCATGCATTTTGTTCAAAATGGGGAGGGGAAGAGGCGCCTGGGTGGTCCAGTCGATTAAGCATCTGACTTCGGCTCAGGTATGATCTTGCAGTTCATGGGTTTGAGCCCGGCGTCAGGCTCTGTGCTAACAACTTACAGCCTGGAGCCTGCTTCAGAGTCTGTCTCCCTCTCTCTCTGCCCCTCCTGCACTCACACTCTGTTTCTCTCTCTCTCACTCATCTCAAAAATAAGTAAAAACATTATTTTTTTCTTAATGGGGAGGGAAAAATAAAATGAATACATCATGCAAATACTTTCACTGTCTTGGGCTCCTGTTATTCCTGTCATTTTTATACTCCCTGTGGTTTAGCTTCTGCTCTGTCTGGGAGGACAGGCCCTCTTCATGCGCACCAGCCCTGCCAGGCTTCATGGAGAAGAGGAGATAAGACTCCTTAAGTAATTTCTAATGAGTGATAACTCATAGATACGACAAAATTTGATACTTTACACCTTCCTGAAGTAAGACTGGTCATCACTGTCGACAGATGAGGAGAGAGCCTGGGAGTTAGTTGCTGCTCACATACTGGGCTCTTACAGGCAAGAACCAGAACTGCAGCCAGGTCAACCTCACCTCAGAGCCCTGAATCCTTCTCTGCACTGCTAAGAGGCCAAGCAAGACGCTGTGCATAAGGTGTGTTGAGAATTATAAATTATATCAAAATAAAAGGACAGGAGTGTCCCTGTGCTATTACCAGACCCAAAAAAAGAGGCACAAGCTATCAAAAACAAATGTAACAAAATTTTCTTAAACCATTTATATTTAAAGAGATACCTTTATTCAGAAATTTCAAGATGCACTTTTTAAAGAGTCTTTAGAATTTCTATGTTAAGGTCTAAACACAAAAAATAAAATACAAAATATGAAAACTTTTATTTCGCAAGGGCAGTACCTTTTAAATCTGATAATAGCATGTTGACTGTACAATGAGTGATACACCACAAGGACAGCACTTGTTGGGATGAGCACTGAGTGTTGTATGTATGGGAATCTACTCCCAAAACCAAGAGCACACTGTATACGCTGTATGTTAGCTAACTTGACAATAAACTATATTAAAAAAGAATAATGTATTATCTTTAAGAAGTAAAATGCATCTTCACACCTGGAAGAGTTTCTTTGGAATAGTCCTTCCACTTAATACAAAGAAAACCTGTCAATGTGCAAATGGAATGAGATATATTGGGTAAAGTTGTTTTAAATTAAACTACCTTAAATGAAGACTGAGTACTATTCTCATATAGATTATAGATAGATATAGATATATAGATATAGATATAGATATAGATATAGATATGATATAGATATAGATATAGATAGACACACACACACACACACACCACATCTTCTTTATCCATTAATCTATTGATAGACTCCTAGGTTGCTTCTATATCTTAGCTATTGTAAATCATGCTGCAATAAATATAGGGTTGCACATATCTTTTAGAATTAGTGTTTTCATTTTCTTTAGATAAATACCCAGAAGTGGAATTGTCGGATCATATGGTATTTCCATTTTTAATTTTTTGAGGAAACTCCATTCTGTTTTCTGTAGTGGCTGTACTATTTTGACTCCCACAACAGTGAACAAGGTTTCCCTTTTCACAACACTTATTTCTTGTCTTTTTGATATAGCCATTCTAACAGGTATGAGGTGGTCTCTCACTGTAGTTTTGATTTTCATTTCCCTGATGATGAGTGATGTTGAGCATCCTTTCATGTGTCTGTTGGCCATCAGTATGTGTTCTTTGATTAAATGTCTGTTCAGAGGGTAGAGGGATAGATGGGCAAACTAGGTGAAGAAGATTAAGAAATACAAACTTTCAGTTATAAAATTAATAAATCAAAAGGATGAAAAGTACAGTATAGGAATATAGTCAATAATATTATTATAATGTTATGGTGACAGATGGTGATTATACTTATCATGGTAAGCACTGAAAACTGCCTAGAATTGTCAAATCACTATATTGTACATCTGAAACTAATATAACATAGTCAACTGTACTTAAAAATTAAATTTAAAAAATCAAAAGGGAAAAAATTATTAAGAAAAAGAATGCAGATTAAAAGAATATTGAAAATAAATCCATTTTAATTCATGATTTTATCTATTTGTACCATTTTGATTCCCACAACAGTGAACAAGGTTTCCCTTTTCTCCACATCTTCACAACACTTATTTCTTGTCTTTTTGATATAGCCATTCTAACAGGTATGAGGTGGTCTTTCACTGTAGTTTTGATTTTCATTTCCCTGATGATGAGACATGTTGAGCATCCTTTTAACAAGTCTGGCTAAGGGGTTATCAATTTTGCTTATTTTTTCAAAAAACCAACTCTTAGTTTCATTGATCTGTTCTACAGTTTTTTTTGGATTCTATATTGTTTATTTCTGCTCTGATCTTTATTATTTATCTTCTTCTGCTGGCTTCAGGGTTCCATTGTTGTTCTGCTTCTAGTTCTTTTAGGTGTGCTGTTAGATTTTGTATTTGGGATTTTTCTTGTTTCTTGAGATAGGCCTGGATTGCAGTGTATTTTCCTTTGAAGACTGCCTTTGTTGGGGGCTCCTGGGTGGCTCAGTCGGTTAAGCGTCCAGCGGCTTTGGCTCAGGTCATGATCTCACGGTTAGTGGGTTCGAGCCCCACGTCGGGCTCTGTGCTGACAGCTAGCTCAGAGCCTGGAGCCTCCTTCAGAGTCTGTGTTTCCTCTCTCTCTGACCATTCCCTGCTCACGCTGTCTCTCTCTGTCTCTCAAAAAATAAATTAAAAAAAAAAACATAAGAAAAAAAGAGTGCCTTTGCTGCATCCCACAGGGTTTGGATTGTTGTGTTTAAATTTTCATTTATTTCCAAATATTTTTTAATTTCTTCTTTAATTGCCTGGTTGACCCATTCATTCTTTAGTAGGATGTTCTTTAACCTCCATGCATTTGGAGGTTTTCCAAACTTTTTTCTGGAGTTGATTTCAAGTTTCATAGCATTATGATCTGAAAGTGTGCATGGTATGATCTCAATTCTTTTATACTTATTGAGGGCTGTTTTGTGACCCAGTATGTGATCTTGGAGAATGTTCCATGTGCACTCAAGAAGAATGTGTATTCTGCTGCTTTTGGATGAAAAGTTCTAAATATATCTGTCAAGTCTATCTTGTCCAGTGTATCATTCAAGGCTATTGTTTCTTTATTGATTGTCTGTCTAGATGATTATCCAAGGGATACAGGAGTGCTGATTCATAGGGGCACATGTACCCCAATGTTTACAGCAGCGCTTTCAACAATAGTCAAATTATGGAAAGAGCCTAAATGCCCATCAACTGATGAATGAATAAATAAGATGTGGTTTATATATACAATGAAATACTACTTGGCAATGAGAAAGAATGAAATCATGCCATTTGCAGCAACGTGGATGGAACTGGAAGGTATTATCCTGAGTGAAATAAGACAGTCAAAGAAGGACAGATAGCATACGTTTCCACTCATATGTGGATATTGAGAAACTTAACAGAAGACCACGGGGGAAGGGAAGGGGAAAAATAGTTCCAAACAGAGAGGGAGGAAGGCAAACCATAAGAGACTCTTAAATACAGAGAACAAACTGAGGGAGAATGGAGGGGTGGGAGAGGGAAAAATGGGTGGTGGGCATGGAGGAGGGCAGCTTGTTGGGATGACCACTGGGTGTTGTATGTAAGCGATGAACCATGGGAATCTACCCCCAAAACCAAGAGCACACTTTACACACTGTATGTTAGCCAATTTGATAGTAAATTATATTTTAAAACAAATGAATAAAAAATAAACATTAAAATTTTAAAAAGAGAAGAAAAGAGAAAAGGAAAAGAAAAAAGAAAAAAAAAAAAGAAAAGAAAGCCTGTCCCCCTTTGTTGCTCCCCTGGAATTATAACACAGAAAGCTAGTGGTCTCCAAATTGTTGATCACATGCCTCTCTCATTATGAAATTTGGAAGACACATTCTCAGAGTTATGTGTTTATAAATTGTAAATTTATTCTACTATCATTAATCAAAATCTCAAGACTAATACACACTTGAGGTGATGTTCATAGATAACAATGTTGGATATAAATACACATATCAAAGTTTTTCTGGTTATTTAGAATTCCCTTTGATCCAATTCTTGCAAACATTGCTAGACTGTCACAGTTTTTATCCACAACAAGACTGATGAATTGTCCTTCTAAGAGGTGGGGGGAAGTGGTGCTGCCATTTTCTCTTTGCTTTTGCTTCTTTGCCAGAAATTTTAGTACTACCCCCCGTCTGCAGTTTTCTTACAGGAATCTACTATAAGCCTCATCCATTTTAATTTAGTCAAAAATAAGAAATATAATGCATGAAAGTGCTTTATTAGGCACATACATTTTTATAATATATACATACTATAATACATGAGTACATAGTACAGAGGATGCGTGATATATCACATAACATGCAGCAACTAATACCATGTCAAAATGTATTTTGAATATTTTACTAATTTATTTAAATTACTTTTATTTTCTAGTTATACATTAATATATTGCACACTCCTCAAAATCTCCTCACTTCAAAGACCAACCTTTGACCTACATATCCATGTGATGTCTCTCCTTATAAGGTCATGGTGGACACAACTTACTAATTTTTGCATCCACTATGCTTAGTGCATGTAGTTAGTACATTTTTTGGATGAATGAATGGGAAGCATTGGCATTTTATTTTATTGAAAATGTCTAGTTAAAATAATTTTAAATCATAAAAGAACTTATTGAAAATAATATATTTCAGGATTAACTACTTGGGGGTGTTATTAATTTTTCTCAATTTTTACTTGTCATTCCCTCATAGACATCATGTTAAAGGGCAGGACTAGAGCCTTCATCACCCCCCTGCCTAAGCTAGGTCAGGTCCCATGACCTATGTCTGGTCCCGTGACCTATGTCTATTCCCATGAATTTTTTAGAGGTTCCTATTCTAGATTACTGTCTCTGTGGGGTTTTTTTTCCCCCTGGACTGACTCATTGCTTGAGCAGAAATATTATAGTTACACTGGATTGTATTTTTTATTTTTTATATAAAGTTAAATATATTCTTACCTTAAATGTTCAAATGTTTGTAGAGATATCTCAGTGTATATAAAATGAAGAAGTTAACAGCACCATGTGATTTTTCAGCTACTTCTAGGTTTATCAGAAATCTATTTAGATATGGGCCAGCCTTTAGGGTCCTGCAGCCTCAGAAAGTGTTGTTAACAATAGTAAAGCTGATATTCAATGACAATTTTCCATGGTCATATTAAATGATTTGTAAGCTCTAGCCTGTTATTTGCATTTTTCATACACAGAAACTGAATCACAGAAAAGTTAAAGTTGCTTGCCAAAGGCCACACAATTACCACATGACAGAAGCAGCTTTCACATTCAGGATATCTGATTCTAGAATCTGTGCTGTTGGATGTTGTGTTCTCCTGTCCCCTTTCCAATTTTGTTTAATGTTTATTTATTTTTGAGAGACAGAGGGCAAGCAGGAGAGGGGTAAGGAGAGGGGGAGATACAAAATCTGAAGCAGGCTCCAGGTTCTGAGCTGTCAGCACAGAGCCTGATGCGGGAACTCAAACTCATGAATGGTGGGAACAAGACCTGAGCCAAAGTTGTACGCTTAACCAACTGAGTCATCCAGGCACCCCCTCCTGTCCCTTTCAAAGACCCTTGTAGACTGGTACCCTCAATAAACACCAATGAGTACCTGATGTACTAAACAAGATCTGTTAGCAATTCTACCAAGGACGAGCTTCTGTTAGGCCAGGTAGAGTCTTATGGCAGTCTGAAGATGGCCAAGACATAAAAATACTGAGTAAAGCTAGCCCTCTGCCTGGGGTGCTTACTAACAAGACCAGGATTTCAAACAATTGTTATGATTGACAGTGGGAAAGTAACAAAATTTTTAAATAACAAATTCACCCAGAAGCATTTCATATTATGATCTAGAATAAAGCCAAAATTTTGATTAGCGGCATTTTATTGATTCTACTCTTTCATTCTTCTGCTGGATACCACATCCCTCCAAATGGAGACATAGTTTTTCATTCTTTTGTATCACTTTTTTCCCAGCATAGCACAAAGCACAGTATTTGGCACATTATCAAATATTTACAAGTGGATTGATGGTACAATTTTACTTTGTTTTCTTTAATTTCCTTTGCAGTCATATTAAGGAGAGCTAGTATGTTCACAGAAAGTTCCTGACAATGAATGAATGAATGAGTGATAAATGAATGAATGATTTTTCCAAAATCAGCTTTAAAACCCAATTACCATAAGCTTGGTGAACCAAGTTAAAACTTTATTATTCATATATGAGTGAACACGAGAAAATCAACCACTTATTAATCCATATAAAATAAAAATAGACAATCAGGGGCAGTGTCTTCAGATCTCAGCTAACAATGACTGTAGGGAAAACTACCTTCACTGGAAGATGTGAGAAAATTACAAGCCAGGGATGAGAGGGCAGCTTCCTGCACAATTTTATATTTTTCCAGACAGCGGGTATTAGATATATTTATGGTCTTTCAGAACAGAGTAGTCTGTAATGCAATTTTAGCTCATCTAATTGAGAAAGAAAAATGAGAAATGTTTTCCAGACATGTCTGCTTAAGCCTTCCCTGGATCCCTGGCATTTGTATCAATACAGGAAGTCATGACGGTAAATTGAATTTATAGACTTGTGAAGAATAAATCAATTTCCCATGGAAAAACCCTAGTACCAGAGCTTATAAGTAAGCTTCCTCCTCGGCTATTTTTATTTGATACTTGCTTAGAGTGTGGTACAAAAACAAAGAATTGTGAAAGGTCTAAATGAGTCATTTTGGACAATGAAACCATTTGAGAAATTTTGCTCAGATAATGGAACTTTCTTATTTCTACATTTGCCTTGATTACACACCAAGCTATGGAATTCCAATAACACTTGTTTTTTAAAATCACTCTTTAGATAGTGAAACAGGAGAGCATTTTTAGTTGTTTGTCTTTGTAACATAAGTTCAAATTTCTTCTTATATTTTTCTCTTTAGAATTAAAGATACATTTGAAAACATTGAGAGAATGTGATGTTTTGGAGAGATCCATATAGATCCAAGTGACTAAAACAAGGAATGTACATATCTTAAATAAATTAGACATCTTTCCATGTTGTCCCAGGCAAGGTTTTAGCAGGAAACAGATGGTCATTCACATGAGCAAATAGAAGAAATTTCAATGGCTGGACTCATCACAACAGTGTGCACTCAGGGGAGCCTAAGAAGAGGATGGTGAAAGTCACCAGAACTAGCAATAGTCTTAAGTCCTAAAGGGCAAGAGAAAGGGATAAGATTCAGCATTTTGTCGCTGTAGGAGGGCCAGGTAGAAGGAAGGCCATGGTCCGGCCAGATTCAAGATGTCCCAGGGAGGTGGGAAAATATGCCCTCTCCTCTCCTCCTCTCTGTCTCCTCTACAATGTCTTGCTGGTACCTCTCGTTGTCCAAACACAACCAGAATTTGACAAGTAAGAGTAAAGTTAACTTGTCCAAGAGTGATTCTTGCAAACTGACCTCCAAGCAAAGTAGCTGTTCTCCTAAGTTCCATGGAAATCTGCTAAAGCCCAGTGCTTAAGACCATGTATTCTGGACAACCTCACGGCTTGGATGCCCAGAGCTGGCACTCCCCCAACACACTCAAACACTCAGCTAAAAGGAAAATGTTAGAGTCAAAGTGTTTGCCATATTGCACAGCCCCTAATCACAGTTGGAGAGATCTGTGCATTCCTAACCATGCAGCTTAAAATGCCATAACTCAAGGTTTTCATAACAACATCCAACTTTGATAGACTTCTGTGTGCTTCTTTATAATGAATGGGAAAGGGAGCACCCACACTGGTCTTACTGATGTTATCTCCTTGAACAGTCCCCAGTGAGTGCCTGATATGGGTGCTGTCTCGTCATTCACTTGTTTGCAGTGAATAGGAAGCCCAGGTGATGCAATGCAAGAGGTCAGCCTCCACACACACAACATGGTAAAGTGTGAAGATTTGACCAGAAGTGGTAGACTGTGCCAGACACTCTACTGGGTTTTAGGATATCTCTCTCTTTCTTTTGTGTTCCACCTGTAATTTATTTCACCTTGGTGGCAAAACTGACCAGGGTTGAAGGAGAACACTGCTGATGAATTGATTTCTGTCCATTTCTGCCAAAGAGTGATACTTCGTACTTTTTATCAGCTTTACGTGTGATGTTTGGCAAGGTTACAGGGAATTTTAGGCATGTGCTCCCTCTTCTCCTGCACGTAGAAGCCAGGGATAGCAATATTAGCAATTGCATTAATAGCTACCACGGATACCACTTATAAATTTTCTGTATGTGTACACAGTTTTTCACATTTCTTGTTTAATTCTCTCAACAACTTTCACTTGGCATTTTAAGTATAAAAAAATGGAAACTTTAGAGAAGATAAGTAACTTGTCTCTATTCACACAGCTTGTGAGTGACAGAGTAACTTGCTTCAAACCTAGGTTCAAACTCAATCACTGAACTATACTCCAGCACACCAATTGTAGGATTTTGGAATAGCACTGACTTTGAAGCCAAAAGACCTTGTTCTTAGTCCCAGAGACAAGCAGGTGACCCCCTGGTGTCTGAGGCCATGTGCCAAAGGAAAAAAGTATCAGAGGTCATAAGATGTTACAGCTGAAGAAATCTGTTGAGATATGAAGTCCAATTGTTTGTTTGGAACATCCATCTTCATTTCCTGACATCATACCAGGGAACGTAGGACTTTGATACCCAGGCTCTGAAGCCGAGCTAGGACAGATAGATGTTTCTAGAATACCTAGGGGACATGTGGCCCAAGATCTGTAGTGAGGCTACAGTCTGTGGAGACTCTTATCTCTGAGAAAATAAATATTAAGCAGTATAAACTGTTTTCCTCAGTTTCTGCCAATAACCGAATCATTTTACCTGCCAATTTCCCAGTCAATTAATACAAAGACCCTTTCCATTTCCCTTCTTGACTGGTGTTGTAATGATAATACAGGAAGTTCAGGACCCCTGAGTGCATGACAATCAATCTGTCTGCAACTTCGTCTTCATTTATAACATGGTGTGACAACACCTTTTCTGTTTCACTTCAGGATTATCATGAAAATGGAACAAGAGAATGGATTTCAAGTCTAAAGCACACTAAGTTGTAGGTCTCCATCAAATACTTCATATGTATTACAGCCTTGCTCTGTGCCCAGCAGAGGGTTGGGAGACAATAGTAAGAACTGGAACTCTTAAAGACCTTTGAGGTCTTCGAAGAAAGAGAAAGTGTTGCTGCATAAAATGAGTGCTTAATATAAACTGTCTTCCAAACCTAAATGAATCTAACCTGTTGCTTGGCCTCCAGCAGGCTCCTGTATGGCTGCCACCCCCCTCCCTCCGTATGGAATGGTTTAAGCAGAGCAGTTGTATAAAAGATCAGAGGTCTGTAATGTCACATCTCATGGAGTCAATATGTTCCTTACACTTTTAGTTTTTAATGTTTATTTATTTGTTTTGAGAGAGAGAGAGACAGGAAGAGAGAGAGAGAAGCAGAGAAAGAGGAAGAGAGAGAATCCCAAGCAGGCTCTGTGCTGTTAGTGCAGAGCCCATCTTCGGACTCAATCTCACAAACCATGAGATCATAACCTGAGCCGAAATCAAGAGTTGGACACTTAACCACCTGAGCCACACAGGCACGCCTCCCTTACACTTTTAAAGGGATGTCAAGGGGCGCCTGGGTAGCTCAGTCGGTCAAGTGTCCAACATCGGCTCAGGTCATGATCTCACGGTTTGTGGGTTCAAGCCCCACCTAGGGCTCTGTGCTGACAGCTCAGAGCCTGAAGCCTGCTTCGGATTCTGTGTCTCCCTCTTTCTCTGCCCCTCCCCCACTTGTGCTCTGTTTCTCTCTGTCTCAATAATAAATAAACATAAAAAAATTTTTAAAAATAAAGGGATGTTAACATATTTGAAATTTAACTTTAATAGTGACTTATGATCAAACATATGGATATCCACAATTAGAGGAATATTTAGAAATATAAGGACCACTGCAACAGGCTGTGTTTGGAAACTACGAAATCCACTGAGCTTCAATACTATGCTAGTTCTCAAGAGAGAAATTGTCTATCCAACTTCACTGATTAAACGCTGCTGTTTATTTAAAGATGGCATTAAAACCGTTGGGAAAGAAATAAGTGATTAAAAATCACTTTAAGGTTCCAAGCCATTAACAGCAGAGTGATGACTATAACTATTTCCGTAAGTCTATTTTTAATCAACTCCTCATTTTAAAATTCACTTAGCTCTGATTTTTGTTTAAAAAATGGACACCATTGATTGTGTTGCTTTTCCAGACTACAAATCCATATATGTTAGGCAAAATTCCTTATTGAGTTGAGTTCAAGATTGGATCTCAATTAACTAGAAACCAGGACTGTTTGTTTTCATTATCTGCAAATAACCAAGTGACCTTCCTTCAGCAAGTGGCATAAACCCCTCTAACCTTGGGTTTCATTAGTTAAAGAGTGAAGGAGAGGGACCATACTATTTCTCAGTTCTCTTCCAGGTCTGACACTGTTGCGCTCTAGGATTCTTCCAAGACTGGTTATTTTTAGTCAACACAGAAAGCAGCAAAGATAACCAGAGTAGGATCTGTGGCATTGTGATGTCAGTTGACCAGTGACCACATGTTTCCCCATGCACAGAGCTTTCCTGAAAGGTGCTGTAATTGAGCTGTGCTCCATCCATATTTTTTTTGCAGTTCTGGCATATTTGGTGGCTCCTCTCCCTCTTTTTGCACCATTAGCTCGGCTGGGCCCTGAGAACCTGCAGCCAATTCTCTCAAGCTGAGGCCTCCGAGGCAAAACTGATGAGACAAAGTCTGGATTCATCTACAGAATCACCTCTGTGTGTCTTCCACATCACACAGGGGCATGCCTGGGTTCACTTGAGCAGCATGTGGTAAAGCACTCTGTGCTCATGAGGGAACAGCATCCTTTGCAGAGAAGTTGCTACTAGGATCTTTGACCAAAATTCTAGCACAATTTCCCTTGGATTTTTTTTTCAAGTTTAATGAAAATAATTAACCAAATTTTCCACCTAATTTTTGGATAGATACTTGCCTTTTCTAATATAATTACTGCCTTAACACTCCTTGTGGGATAATGTATTGTGGATGGAAAATTTTTGGTTCCCAAATAGGACAGCTCTGGGGAGGAAATGAAATCCTACTTCCCAAGGTTGTGCTTAAGGTCCAGGAGACTGACTTACAGGACCAGGTTGGGGTTTTGCTTTGTTGAGAGGGGCATGCAGAGTATGGGACGGTACCGAATTACCCGGGAGCAATACGGGAACATTTTGGAGGCCATAGTGAGAAGTGAAAGGGGTGGGGAAAATGACCTCAAGAGAAGGACACCTAAAGGAAAAGTACAGAGCCATCTTTTAGAATAGTTCCTTGAGTTCCTGGTATGAGGCTTGCAGTGTGACTCCTCTTCTTCATGGATCCATGGTATCTTTAGTAAAATATTCATTCAGTGAGACATGATTGAGAGGGTCCGTTTTTTAGACTTCTTGGAATACATGGTCATGATTCAAAATGCACTAGGATAAAAATGGAGGCTACCTAATGGAGACAGCTCATATGGATATAGACATTTTTGTGTCCACGGCTTTCCCTAGAATGTAGTCCTTAGGAGGGAAGACCGTGTCATTCAGTCAGTTTGATTTGCTGAAAGACAATTGTAATGCAAACAAAGGGAGGGACCGATAATTCCAGGAACTTGTAACATGATTTGATATTAAATATGTAAATTATAGAAAATAGGGACACCTGAATATTTTGCTCTGGAAATACTGTGACTGTGGAAATAGACATCATAACCATAGGATGATAAAAGAAGACTTTCATTGAACAAATATTCATACACACTTACTTTGTGGAAGGAACTGTGCCAAGCACTGGGGGTCATGCTGAAGAATTACACATGCATGTGGTTTCTACTTTCATGGAGTTTACATTTCAGCCAGAGAGACACACTTGAATAACATAATTGCTATTCTAATAGGTGCTAAAAAGAAGTGCAAAAGTAATAAGTAAGAATATCACAGGGATCTCCTGGTCTGGGACATCAAGGAAATTTCTCTGAGGCAATAATATTTAGCTAAAATCTGATGGTTGGGAAGAGAGAATCAATTTACAGCAAAAAGAAAGACAACAGAAAGAGCACAAATAAAGGCCCTGAGGTAGTAAGAGAATGACATGCTCATAGAATGGAACTGGGAGAACAGAAGAAAGAGAGGCTGGGTATCCAGGAACTTTAACCACTTAGTCCTAAAACTAGGGTTTTAGGCTAGTTTTAGCCTGAAAACAGTCTGAGGCAAACAGGCAGCCTCAGTTTGCCTTAGATGTCCCCGGTTTCAGTTCTCAGAGCACTACATCTCCAGAAACCCCTCTGTTTCAAACAAATGGGAACAAGTTTCCCAAAACCGTCCCAATTTTAAAGAAAAGAGGCCCACATGTTGGGAATCCCCTCAGTCTTGGGGGCCCCAGGACAGTTGGTCACCACACCTCAGGGTAATGGAAAACCATCAGTGGAAATTGCATGACCTGATTTGACCTGTAGGTAATGGGCCTGGACTGGCTGTGGGGGCAATTCCCCATCTGTCATTTGCACAACAAAGTGACTACTGAGACCTTTCACTGAGACAAGAATCAGGAAGAGGAAGTCAGTTTGGGAGGTAAACCATCAAAAGCTAGGAGTGGGAATGTGAAGTTGAAGGACCAGTGTGTCTTCTCGACTGTGGTGTAGCTGGAGTTCTGAAAAGCTTCTGGATGGCCTGGATCTGTGAGTGAAAAGCTAGAGAAGAGATACTTACGTGGAAGTTATCAAATAGTAGCTGAGCCCTTTGGGAATGACTGAGATAAACTAAGGAGACTGTGGAGTGAGAAAGGAGTCTAATGACTAAGGCTGGAATAACTTCAATGTTTGAAAATTTAGCAAATGCAGATAATTCAAGAAACAAGGCTGAGAAGGTACTGCCAGAGATGCAGGAAGTAAAAGGGGAGACCAATTGTCAGGGTACAAATGGATTTCATGAAAGAATAAATGATCACTGTTTAGTCTGAAGGGAGCCTCAACCCTCCCCCCCCGACTGAATTTTGCAATGTAGAAGCCATTGTTAAAACTATTTGTACTTTCACAGTTGAAATTATTAACAAATACTTTATGTTTTGATATTTATTTGTTTGTTTGTTTGTTTGTTTATTTATTTATTTATTTATTTTGAGAGAGAGAAAGTGCAAGCAGGGAGAGGGGCAGAGAGAGAGGGAGAGAGAGAAATCCCAAGAAGGCTCCACAATGTCAGTGCAGAGCCTGATGTGGGGAGGTCAATCCCTCGAACTGTGAAATCATGACCTAAGTCAATATCAAGATTCTGATGCTTAACTGACTGAGCCACCCGGGCACCCCTTAACTTATACATTCAGGAATAAGTTAATAATGTCAACTCCTGATGCATATAAACTATTTGGACCCTCAAAAAATAATAGGTTGCATCTAGGAAGGGACAAAAATATATACACTCATTTCAGTAAACCCAATACAGAATTGAGGGACTTCTTTGCAAGATTTATTTATATGGTACCAAACTGCTTGGTTCCCTGGAATCATAACTCAGGAATTTGGGCATGTTGATGCTGTGTGGGTCACAACTCATAGGTAACACCAAAAGGTCGGGGAATATAGTTTCTATTCAATGCACTTTGATTGTACAAAACATATTAACTGCAAACACCACAAAGAATACAGTGATTTTTTTCACAAATATACAGAAACTGCTTCATCTTAAAAAAAAGTATGACAGTAGAGATTTAAAAAACTGTTTCAGTAAAGGGTCAGAAGTAAATATTTTAGGCTTTGAAAACCAGAAGAGAAAATCAAGTCTATCTGCCGGTACTGTTATGTAACGAGAAAGTAAATTTCCACAAACTTTATTTATTTGCTTGTTTGTTTGCACGTATGTGAGTTAAGTTTCGTAAAACATGTCTACTATTAAAAAGAATGATTTAGGATAAAAGGAAAGTTAACCAAGGTTCATAGCCAAGGCTCCAGAAGTACCACTACTGCCTCCACCACAGTGTTAAAAAAAAACGCATTGAAACAAGGTCTTGCCCCCAGGGGCTTCTGAACCCAGGGACTGCCAGTTCTCCAAACGTCAAGCACAGCTTTCTTGGTCTTCCTATCTGACTTGTTGGACCCATGCCAACATCAACATTACATATAATTTAAAAAGTTGTTAAAATTCTTAATCCAATAAAGACAAGGAAAATCAAATATTCAATAAGAATTTTGGAGTATTTATGAGGCAATGCCAACATCATCACACTGGCAGGTGTTGTAAAATACCCTGAGCCTCTGCTTTTGAACATGTAAACAACACAGACTTTAAGCAATTGTACTAAACGTTTACAGACTGATTCTTGACTTTACATGTGTGAGATTCTGCAAGCCCTGGAGTATCATCACACCATAAGAATTAGGCACAGAGACATGAAGCTCCATAATATCATGACTGGTCATGAGCCCAGAAATCTGCAGCTGATACACTGGGGTCTGGCTTAGTTTTACCAACCTGGTTAAGGTTATAATGTCCAAATTGCTTCCTGATACTTCAAAGGTCTTGAGCTACTGTAGGCTATCAGATGTACAATTATACATAGGTTGGATATATGGAGCTTGGGTTGTATGCTGCAAAGTATGATATTATGGAAGGAAAGAGCCATTTTTCCAAGGATGTGACAATTAACAATCAGTTGGTGAAGACAGCCAAGGTTCTGAGGTCAGAAGACTCATATGACCATATTGACAAATGCAACATTGAATTCGACCCACCTTTCAATGGTATGTTGAGCAAATGCTCCTGTAAACAATGGGAATTCTTTGTCCACAGTGTAAACCAGCACCTTATCAGCCCTAAAGCTTTGGATTTCCTGGAGAAGCTTTGTCAATCTGACTTCCAGTCATGGTTCACCACAAGAGAGGCCATGGAGCACCCTTATTTCTACACTGTTGTCTTCACAAGTCTCAGATGGTCTCCTCTAGCATGGGGGAAAGAGAGGTGGGTAGCAGTACCTCTGTCAGCAGTGCCAATATGACATCAGAGATTTATTCAGTGCCAACCCCTTTATTCCTCAGATCCCTGGCAAGCTCACCAGTGATTGTGGCCACCAATCCCCTTGGGCATGGACTTGTTCCTGCCACTGAGCAGTACTGGCCCC
>CM053576.1:49253720-49283337 GCA_028646485.1 Cryptoprocta ferox | reverse complement strand
TGCTCCCCTTCTAGTTCCTTTAGGTGCTCTGTTATATTTTAAATATGTGCTTTTTCTAGTTTGTTGAAATAGGCCTGGATTGCAATATACTTTCCTCTTAGGATTGCCTTTGCTGCATCCCAGAGAGTTTGGATTGTTGTATTTTTGTTTTCATTTGTTTCCATATCCAACAACACGTGAAACGATGCTCAGCATCACTCATTATCAGGGAAATACAAATCGAAACCACTCTGAGATACCACCTTATGCCAGTCAGAGTGGTTAAAATGAACAACTCAAGAGTCTATAGATGCTGGCGAGGATGTGGAGAAACAGGCACCCTTCTACTCTGTTGGTGGGACTGTGAACTGGTCCAGCCGCTCTGGAAAACAGTGTGGAGATTCCTCAGAAAACTATCAGTAGAACTCCCCTATGATCCAGCAATAGCACTGCTAGGGATTTACCCAAGGGATACAGAAATGCTGATGCATAGGGGCACATGTACCCCAATGTTCGTAGTGGCACTTTCAACAATAGCCAAATCATGGAAAGAGCCTAAATGTCCATCAACTGATGAATGGATTAGGAAGATGTGGTTTATCTATACAATGGAATACTACATGGCCTTGAGAAAGAATGAAATCTGGCCATTCGTAGCAAAGTGGATGGACCTTGAGGGTGTCATGCTAAGCAAAATAAGTCAGGCAGATAAGGACAGATACCATATGTTTTCACTCATAGGTCTAACAGGAGAAACTTAACAGAGGACCATGGGGAGGGGAAGGAGGAAAAAGAGTTAGGGAGAGGGAGAGAGACAAAGCATGAGAGACTCTTGAATACTGAAAACAAACTGAGGGCGGAAGGGGGAGGGGGAAAGAGGAAGGGGGATGATGGTCATGGTGGAGGTCATTTGTGGGGAAGAGCACTGGGTGTTATATGGAAACCAACCTGACAATAAACTATAAAGTAAAAAAAAAAAAATAAAAAAATAAAATGCTTCTCAACCACAGCGAAAATATTCTGACTGTGTGGCAGGGTGCTTTTCTTCCCTTTGGCCACTTACAGTGGGTATTTCCTATTCTTAACCTGGTTATGCCCTAGAATGCTGTGGGGGTTGCCATGCTGCATTTGTGCAGAAGCTAAAAGCATGGGATTTGCCAGAGATGCAATTTGTGATTACATTTGCACTGGTTGGGATATGAATGGGACACTTAGGGCTAAGGAATTCTATCTTTTGAGGTTGGGAGGAGGGTTGTAAATCAAGACTCCACATCCCACCCTTATAGCTAAGGGTGCGGCTATAAGGCTGATGTGGGGTGCTATAGAAGCTGCACCTGGTTAGGCTATAGAATGTAGGTGTGGCTGAGGCTGATGTGGGGTGCTATAGAAGCTGCACCTGCTAATATGCATCAGACCTTGCAAGAAACTGAAATTGAATGAAGAGGACTCTGGCATGCCTTTTAAAACCACGTACGTAGAGGTTCTTAAAATGTTACTTAAGAAGTGGGTGCAGAAGCTTGGGGGAAAAAAAGACCCAATTAGGTGAGTGGGGGTGGGGCAAGAGTTTACAGAGTAGCAACTTTTGTGTTCTTGCAAATTATCTCATCCTGTACCTTGCATTGGGACACTATTTCTCAGCTCCATCCTGTGAGTGCAGTGATTAGATGGCTGAAAATGGAATGCGAGTATAAGACAACTATGTTGGCAATTACTCTGAAAGGTTTTCAAAATATTTTTTAACTTTTTTTGAAGTGGTCTCTATTTTTTTAAGTATGAAATCAGGAGTTTGCCACCCCTGCTTTATTTATTGATTATAACTTTATTGCAACTGGCACATCAAATCTTAACTGTGCTGGAAAGGAGTTGTATCATGAAGATTTTTAATTTTTTTAATGAAAACTTTAAAACAAATGAAGAATATAAGTTATACTTCTTCGCTTTACATTTTTAGATTGTTCTAGACATTATAACATGCATATTTAACTTATTACAGTTGGCCTTTAAATTATATTATTGCTGCAACTTAAACACTTTATAGCAGTGCACTTTCTGTTGCCTCTCATATATGTATTTTATCTCTACCTATATTATAAACTCCAGAATAGAGTGGTTTTTTTAATTTTTTAAAAAAATTTTTAACATTTCTTTATTTTTGAGAGACAGATACCGAGCATTAGCGGGGGAGAGGCAGAGAGAGGGAGACAAAGAATTTGAAGCAGGCTCCAGGCTCTGAGCTGTCAGCACAGAGCCCAGTGCGGGGCTCGAACACACAGACCACGAGATCATGACCTGAGCCAAAGTTGGACGCTTAACCGATTGAGCCACCCAGGCGCCCCCAGAATAGAGTGTTTGTTTGCTTTAAATAATCAATGTTTCTTTAAAGACCATCAGAAATAGGAAAAAAGACTATTTTATATTTGCTTGCATATTTATAATTTCTAGTGCTCTTTGCTGGCCTCCATAGATCTGAGTTTCAGTTTGCTATAATACCCCTTGGGTTTAGTGAACTTTGTGGATTTCTTGTAGTGGTGATTTCCCAAATGATCCAAACTTGGTTTACCTAAAATGTTCTTATTTTCCCTTTCTTTTTGAAAGTTATTTTTGCAAGACAGAGAATTCTAGGTTAGTGATGCCATTTTAAAGGAATCATTCTACTTTCTTCCTGATTATTCTGTTTCTGATGAAATTTCAGTAGTTACTTTTATCATTGTTCCCCTATATCCAATATCAATGTGATTATTTCTCTGGCTGTTTACCAACACAGATGAATTGGACAAATTCCCAGAAACACACAAACTACATAAACAGACTCAAGAAAAAACAGACAATCCATATAACCTATAACCAGTAAAGAGGTTGAATAAGTAATCAAAAAATTCCCAAAAAAGAAAAGCCCAGAAATAGATGACTTCCCTGAAGAATTCTACCAATCATTTAAGGAAGAATTACCACTAGGTCATCTCAAACTCCTCTAAAACACAGAGAAAGAGAGAATTCTTCCTAACTCATTCTATGAGAACAGCATTATCTTAATATGTAAGTCAGACAAAGATATCCTAAGAAAATAAACTACAGATCAAATCCCTTATGAATACAGATATAAAAATATTCACCAAATACTAGCAAAACAAATCCAGCAGTAAATTAAAAATATTAATAGCACCATTATCTTAGCTCGGGCCACTATAACAAAATACCATCAATTGGGTAGCTTCTCACAGTTCTGGAGGCTGGCAGTGTGAGATTAGGGTGCCTTCAGGATCAGGTTCTTGGTGGGGACCAAGTTTGTACCTGGTTTGTACATGGCCATCTTTCATTATACCCTCACATAGTGGAGAACAGACTGAGAAAGAAAGCCAGCTCCCTGGTGTCTTTTAGAAGGATGCTGATCCCATTCATGAGGGCCCCACCATCATGATCTAACTACCTCCCAAAGGCCTTGTCTCCAAATACCAGAGATTAGGGTTTCAACATGTGAATTTTGGGATGAGGAGGAACCAAACATTCAAGCCTTTGCAATGACCAAATAGGACTTATCCCGTGAGTACAAGGGTGGTTCACCACAGAAACCACATAATATATCACATGAATAGAATCAATGGTTTAAATAGAATAATCATCCAATTGAGGCAGAAAAAAAGAATTTTATTAAATCTAAAACTCTTTTACGATAAATACACTTAACAAACTAGAAATAGAAAGAAATTTCCTCAATCTGGTAAATGACATTAATGAAAAATCTACAACTAACTTCATGCTCAATGGTGAAAATCTGAAAGCCTTCCCCCTAAGGTCAGGAACAAGACAGTAATGCTTGCTTTTTCCAGGGTTATTAGGCAAGAAAGAAAACTAAAAACATCCAAATCAGAAAGGAAAAAGCAAAAGTATTCTTATTTGCAGATGTTATGAGCTTATATCTAGAATATAAATGCATAAAGAGACTATATGAGCTAATAAATAAAGTAAGCCAAATTACAGCATGCAAAAGTCAGCTGCATTTTTAAACACTGGTAATGAACAATCTGAAAAGGAAATTAAGAAAACAACTGTGTTTATAACAGCATCCAAAAGAACAAAATGTTTAGGAATAAATGTAGCCAAGGAAGTGGATGACTTGTCCACTGAAAACTCGAAAGCACTGCTGAAATAAATTAAAGAAAACTTAAATAATGTAAATGCATCTGGTGTTTGTGTTTGGGAGATAATCTTGTTAAGACCACAATACTGCCTTAAGGAATTTACAGATTCAATTAAAACTCCAATGGACTTTTTGTAGAAAAGAATAGTCAATCCTCAAATTCCTACCAAATTACAAAGGGCTCTGAGGGGCCAAAATAATTTTGAAAAAGAACCAAGATGGAGGAGTCACCCTTGTGATTTGAAAGCTTACCACAAAGAAACAAAGAGTGATCAAACATTGTGTAACTGGCATATGGATAGGTCTGTAGTCCAATGGAATAAATTTCATTCATTCATTCATTCCAGAAATAAACTCAAATGATTTTAGACGAGACTGCTGAGATCATTCAATGAGGAAAGAATAGTCTCTTTAACAAATAGTGCTCAGAAACAGGCTTTTCATATGCAGAAGAATGAATTTATACTCACACCATCTATAAAAATTAACTAAAAATGAATCAGTGACCCAAATGCATGAGCTAAAACTATTAAACTCTTAGAAGAAAGTACGCTATAAATCTTAATGATGCTGGATTGGCCATAGATTCTTCACATGACACCAAAAAGCAAGAGCAGCAATAGAAAATATAGATACACTGTACTCTAATAAAATGTAAAACTTTCATGCATCAAAAAGCATTACCAAGAAAGTGAAAGACACCCTACAGAATACAAAAGAATATTTGTAAATCATATATATGATAAGGGCCTAAATCCAGAACATACAAAGAATTCTTAGAACTCAACAACAAAATGCAAACCACTCAATTTAAAAATGGGCAAAGTACATGAATTGACATTCCTTTAAATAAAATATATAAATGGCTACCAAGCCCTCAAGATCATCAATCATTAAGAAAATAAAAACCACAATGAGATACACTTTGCACCACTGAGATGGTTATAATTTAAAAATGAGGGGATAACAAATGTTGGTGAGGGGATGGAGAAATTGGAGCCTTCTTATACTGCTGATAGAAATGTAACGTGTGTCAGCTATTGTGAAACACAAATTGGTGGTTCCTCAAAAACTTAAACATAGAATTGTCATATGATCCAGCAATTCCACTCGACAGATGGATTAATAAATAAAATATCGTATATACGAAAATGGAATATTATTCATCCATAAAAAAGAACCGAGTACTGACATATACTACAACATGAATGAACCTTTAAAACAATATGTTAAGTTAAAGGCCACATATTATATGATCACATTTATGTGAAAAATCAAAAATGGGAAATCAACAGAGACAGAAAGCAAATTGATAGTTGTCAGGCACCAGGGCTCAGGGAAAATGGGAATCAAATGCTTAATACATTTGGAATTTTCTTTTAGGGTGATGAAAATGTTTTAGAACTTGATATTAAGTGGTGGTTACATAACATTATCAATCCGCTAAATCCCAATAAATTGCACATTTAAAAATGGTTACTTTTATTTTATGAGAATTTCACCTTCATAAGGTGATTTACATGCTTACCATATATGGGGAAGGAAGGTATCTTCAACATTCAAATACAAGACAATGTTTTTAGCATAGCAAAGGCAAAAGTTAGTTCTTTGTGAGAAGGGGTCAATAGCCTGTTTTCTTGAGGTGAAGAAAAACAGGTTTTTCAGGAAATGCAATATTTGCTCCCCTAATCACAAAAGAAGAAATTCTTATAATAAGTTCCTTCACAAGGTGCAATTGGCATATATTAGGGCCAGAATAAGGGGACAAGTCACTCCCAATACCAATCAACAAGGTGCCTTGGCGGGGGAGGGGGGGGACGGTGCTCAGGCAAAAATAATTGAGTGGGGGTGGATATCAGTCACCATCTGATGGCAAGAGGCCTTGCAAACCTGCCTTAACCTCACAAGGAGTATTCTCAACTTAGTGAGTTCAGAAATGGCTCCCAACAGGACAGCATTTTAAATCAGTAACATCATAATGTGATAAATGCATCATCCAGTATTGCCTGGACAGTGAGCTCTTCCTAGGATCCTAGAAGCAATAGTGACACCTGAAACTGAAATAGAAAGAAGAGGCTGGCTCATGAAAAACAAATTGGAGTCACCAGGCAATGGATTATAACTTTCCACAGATAATTCATTATCCTTAAATATTTTGGTTTTCCACTTTATTTTTTCACTCTAGAAAATGTGTTGAAAATGAATTGCCTGGTGCAACTTAGCAATGTGTTAGCTTCTGCATTTTAAGAGAGAGAATTGAAACTGCATGTCCCAGAATTCCTTTTCCCTTAGAATTATTTAATAAGCGGGATATATAATATTTGGAAAGCAGAAGAGAAGGGAAAGTCACTATTCTCCAAAGGGAAAACAACACAAATCACTGGTTAGTAATTTCTCTTGGCTTCCAGGGCTTCTCCTGAGAGTCACTCACCATGGTGCTGCAGAAGCTGGGGTAATGGTCTGTGTTCTTCCCATGAAGCCCTTTAATAAAGAGACATTTCCTCCCCCTGCCATTTCAGTGATTGTATAAACCTTTAATTCTCTCTGCTAACCACTGAGTGAACTGGGTTTCACTGTTTATTTCCTACCTGAAATTATAATCACCCATGAGAGTTTTTTATTCTTATTTAAAAGTCTTTGTAAGCATTTTAAAAAACAAATCCATGCCATTATTTTCCATATAGTCCTCAAATGTCAGAATGGTATTCATAAATAAAACATGTATACTAAACACAAATAGCATTGTGTGAAATCACCAATGGTTGCTAAGAAAATTATTCGTAGTAACATGATGAACTACATTAAACAAAGAGTAATAACTGGTAAAAGAGTTATTTGTCAAATAACTTATTTGGGAAAAATCTGCTCAATACTTATTGTCCATCTATATGCAAGAGTATGTATTAGATAGCAATTATGATAAATTGAATAAGAAATGATCCTTCTTCCAAAAGAATTCATCATCTGGAGAGAATACTGAAGGAACATATCATGAAATACATTACAAGGCAATGGTAATAATAGTAAAAACAGCAAAAACAACTAGCACTTACCAAATACATATGTCAGGAGCTAGAATAAGCAGTCTATATACATTATCTCATTTAAGTGCCACAACAATCCAATGAACTAAGCAGCATTATTACCTCCATTTCACAGGGGAGGAGATAATTTGAAAAGGTTGTATAACTGACTCCATATCAAACAGCTAATAAATGATAACACAGGGATTCAAATATAGACCTATCTAACTCCAGAGCACAACTGCTACACTTTTCTGCCATCCATATGAATGATTTCCAAAAGAAACACAGACAGGGCCAAGTCATTCCTTTTCTGGGAAGTTAATGATACCTAGAGAAAGTGACTTTTGAGTCCAAGCTAGAAATTTTCCACATGCTTAAGAATGTGTAGGAATTTAAGACAGAAAGAGTAGAAGCAGCACAGAGGAATAAAAATAATGAAATATACTCATATGTGACTAGAAAAGAGAATGTAAGAAGCTATTGACAGCTGATGAGTCTTCAAAGGAAGTAAAAGTACTTTCTGAATTTAAACTAAGGACTTGAAATGTCAAAGAGCCAAGAATAACATGCTTTCTATCTAGACAGAATCTCATTAATTTTTAATGAATAAAAGCAATTTTGATGTGTACATATAATTATAAAATGACCACAAGGGGATATATCATCAGATGACTTTCATTCTTTAGTTAAATGTGAGAAATTTAAAGGTTTAGGTTTGAATTTACTGTCACATACATGTATGTTGTACATGTATAACAGCTGGTTGTATAATGTTGACCAACAGTTCTTTTGAGCTTAATAACATGCAAAAGAAACAGAATATATATCCGCTGTAATTTGAAAGTCATTGTTAAGCTCTGTATGTCAGATAGGTGTTATACTAGTCTATCACCGAGAAAGAAATTCTTATATTCAGAATCACCCTTTGAGTTTAAGACAAACTTCTCTTCAGTAAAATATCAGATGGAGAGAGATAGCACAGTATGATCTCACTTATATGTTGAATCTTAAAAAAAAAAAAAAAAAAAAAAAAGCCCAACTCATAGAAATAGAGAGTAGAATAGTGGTTTCCAGAGGCAAGAGGGTGAGGAAAATGGAGAGTCTTTAAACATTGTCTGTAGAGTCATGACTTTGTCCTCTGATAGATTAAGTGGACATTAGCTTGAAAATTAGAATACAGGAGTGGACTTAAGTTTTCAGTAGGACTGAATATAGAATGTAGAATACAGGACAAAAAGGATGTAGGTTTTCAGTAGGACTGGAACTGGACAAAGTTCTAATGGCAGGGCAGATGGTGCCAAAGAGAGGTTTGGAGGAGTCTGGGGGAGGATAGTTTAGAGGAACAGGGAAAGAGGAAAATGAGAGTGGTAGGATTTAATATCAATATTGATTTTAGACAGAACTCATAGGTTGTAACACAAAGGAAAAGAACAATAGTTTCAATAAAGATTGTATGAAAATACAATAATTCATAGGAAAATATGAATTAAAAATAAAAATACAAACTTTCTCAAATAGCAAAAAAAAATCACAACACAGTAATTACAATCAATAGACCTTATTTATATCTTGATTAAGATGAATTTCAAATATTTATGAGACATTCAGAGAACTTTAAGTAGCAAATAATGGACATCTGATAATAATAGGAAAATATTATCTGTCTTTTGTGGATAGCAATGATATTATAGATATTTTTTAGAAGTTCTTTAAAGAAACAAACTGGAATTTTTATGAATAAAATAATATGATGTCTGGAATTTGCTCAAAACAAGCTGGTGTGAGCAAGGAAGTAAATGGGGTTATAAATTAAACTAGACAGCTATGAATAATAATTGTTGAAGCTGGGAGATGCATATATGTGGTTCAGTATAGCATTCTTTCTACTTTTGTATACATTGGATGTTTCTCATTAAATATTTAAAAGTAATAAGTATGTGTTGAGAGGCAAGAGTAACATTCAGAAGCTAGAGGAAAGAGTACTCAGGGAAAGATCTGAATGGCAAAACCAAAAAGAGAAGAACTAATGGCAGTGTGGAAAAGGGGCAGTTGGGAAGGAAAAGGATATCAAAGGAGGGGTGCTAAGTATGTTAAGCAATCTATGATATTGATACTTCCCCAATTTCACCTATAAACTCTTCAAAATTTTTAAAATTAAATTCCATATGTCTCATTAACATTTTGGACTGACTGCATCTTTCCTAGGCAATGCAAATTCTAGTTTTGAATCCCTGCAGTGAGGTGGTTGACAGGCAGCAGGGGGAGGAGGGAACAGAAGCTCCAGGCAAGGGCAAAAACACAAAGCCACCTGGGGCAGTAGAAGCCACCTTTGAAAGGAGACCTTAAAAAAAGAGCAATTTGGGAGGGTTAGAAGCCCAACCTTATGGAAGAGTGTGCCTGTCTCAGTGATCCTTCTGCAAATAACAGTTACGACCTCTAAACAAAGTACAGAAAGGCAACTGCCTGAGGAATCTGGAATCTGATGATTTTTAAGGCAGATTTTGGAAAGGAGTCTAAATGTAGGACAAGCAATTGTCATGGCACCAGTACCCCGATTTTTACAGCTTTGCCCCAGGGGCAATGCAGTTATCATGGTGCCCACATAATGGTGCCTAAAATTCCAATACTGAACCAAGTATCTTTCTGGCTGAAGGAACTAGGGCAAAGCCTCAGAGGTTACCTTCACCAGACAGTTATGTGGGAGCCTAGGAACAGACGGAACCAGAGGGAAAATAAAACCCAAATATATTTTTCTTTGTTTTGTTGTTGTTGTTAAAGTTTATTTATTTATTTTGAGAAAGTGAGAGAGAGTGCAATCAGGAGCAGGGAAGGGGCAGAGAGAGAGAGAGAAAGAGAGAGAGAGAATCCCAACAGACTCAGAGCTGTCAGCATGGAGCCCAACACGGGACTCGATCCCATGAACCATGAGATCATGACCTGAGCTGAGATCAAGATTCAGATGCATAACTGACCAAGCCACCCAGGCACTCCAAAACCCAAATATGTTTTAAATTCAGCCCAAATCTCCCAGATTCCTACACCATGCACATGTGCAGAAAAGGGAAAGTGATTTGCACCCAAGGCAGGAAGAATGGAGCTGAGAGCTGAGCTGCAGGGCCCCCAATTGTGAAAAGATGCAATTGGATCTAAGTGCATTCCCCGCGAAAGCAAAACATGGGTATTTTCCAGGCAGTGAGAAAATCCAGAATTTCTACAACACAAATTTGCAGCATCAAATACACAGTCTGAAAGTACATGGTATGCAGTGGATATAATTTATAATGGAAAATCATCAAAAAACTTTATAAGAAAAGATAACTAATACCAACTCCTAGATCAATCAGATGTTATAATTATCAAAGACTTTGAAGCAGCTATTGTAACTACATTGCTATGTATATTTTTTACCTCATTGAGCATAATTATAATAGCAGTTTTTTTATTTTTTTAACATTGCTTTATTTTTGAGAGACAGAGAGTGTGAGCAAGGGAGGGGCAGAGAGAGAGGGAGACACAGAATCTGAAGCAGGTTACAGGCTCTAAGCGGTCAGCACAGAGCCCGACATGGGACTCAAATTCACGAACCATGAGATCATGACCTGAGTCAAAGTCAGATGCTTAACCAACTAAGCCACCCAGATACCCCATAGTAGCAGTTTTAAAGTTCTTGTAATTACAACATCTTACTGATCTAGGAGTTGTTATTAGTTGTCTTTTGTATATGTATACATATATTGTATTCTGCATATACATAATACATATATAGTGCATTGTATGTGTATATAGCTATGTACATATTTTATGTTTTATGTATATATTAATTGAAGAGATAAAAAAAAAATCTCAGGAAGGAAGTAAAATTTTTTTTCAAAGAGCCAATGTTTTAGAACATAAGATTACAGTAGCTGAAAAAAATTATTAAATTGTTTAATAGAAGGTTAGATATGACAGAGGAAGAATCAATGAACTTGAAGACAGATCAATAAAAAGCAGCCACTCCAAATGAAGGAGGGAAACAATAATATTTTAAAAATCCAGAGCCTTAGGTACCTCTAGAAGATGGTGAATAATAAAAATAAGAACTAAAGTCAAGTAAAAAAATCATACAAGAGAGAAAATTAACAAAGCCAGATTCTGATTCTTTGAAAATTGACAACTGGCAGCTTGATTAATGAAGGAAATAAGACCAAAAGAAAATACAAATTGCCAATATTAGGGATAGAAAAGAGGTGATCACTATAGTTCCTAAAGACTTTAAAAGAATAGGAAAATTACTAAAAATTCTATGCAAATTTTATAATTTGAATTAAATGGACAAATTAGTGACTAATGCCCAATAAACATACCATAACAATTCTCAACAAAACATAAGCAAAATAAATCGAGAAATATATAAAAAGGATAAAATATCATGACCAAGAGAAGTTTATACTTGGAATACTAGGTTGTTTGAGTAATAGAACTTTAGTCAATAAATTTAGGATATAGTATATTAATAGAATAAAGGAGAAAAACACAGTAATTTAAATACATACAGAGAAAATGCTGACTAAATTCAATCATCCATTCACATGTAAATACAAATTTTCCTCCCTTCAGGACACTAGGAAAGGAAGGTCTGCTAAAGACCATCTGTTAAAAAAAGATCCTTTAGCCCCATGATATGTAACATTGGCATATTGAACATTTGCACCTTTTGGTTCGGAACAAGTTTGGGATAACCACTGTCTCCATTTGTATGTAGCATTGTACTGGAATCCAAGCCAATACAACAAGGTCAAGGAAAAAAGCATATAAATTAGGAAATAAGATTTGGTGCTATATCTATTTGTGAATTACATGTTTGTTTACATAGAAAATCTTCAGAAATCAGCACCCACGGGAACTAAGAGTAAATAGTAAGATACCAAATACAAGGTTAATCAACAGAAATGAATTATGGTACATCATACCAGCAGCAAACAATTAAAAAAGTAGAATTTGAAAATTTCATTTTAATTGAGTCTAGAAAAAATACCTAATGACCTAAAAACCTTTACTTTGAAAACTACAGAATGCTGCTGAGAGAATTCCATTGTTCAGTTAATTAACTCCCATTTAGCACACTTTTCGGGCTTATAAACCTCTGTGCCTTATAATTCCATATGTCTAATTGAATACTACTTTATCAAATGACTTTTATAGTCCCTCGTTACACAGCGCACAATCACATAAGTAAGTTTTATGTATTCTTCACCTCATTTTGCTTTATTGTTACTTATAACAGCTTTCTAGAATAAAGTGGCTCAAATTTAGTAAAAGAGAGAATGTAAGCAATGTTCCAAGAGTATTCACAGAGTGGTGAGTTTAGGTGCAATCATTTTGGTGGGTCAGACACCAATGATGATAAAGTTTTCATTACTGCATTTGAAGAAATAATGAATGATGGTGTTTTGAAGAGCTTCATGTCAGAAGCATATGGGAAGTAAGATTTTTTTTCAGTATTAAAATGTCTATGGATGTAGAGAATCACATTCTCAAACCAAGTAACACTCATGTAGCCCAGGAGTGAGACTGAGAGGGTCCTCAAAGAAGGAGAGGCTTTCCCCAAAACAGATAACTTCTTTGAAAAATATTTTGATGTCCAAGTTTAGCAAAGGTGGAATACCTTTAGCAAAGGTAGAATAAAATTTTATACAGCTGTTCATCACTGCCAGATTGTTCCTGTGAAGGGCTAAAGATATTTCCAACCAAGTGGAGACCTCTCTGGATGAGACATGGCAGTACTGGATGTGGTCAAGGTTTCCAGAGACAGATCATAGACCATCTGAGTAACAGGCAGTTACTCAGGCCTGTTCTTTTCAGGCCATGACTGGGGCAATTGCCCATTCATGATTTTCACTGGAAATAGAAGCACCAAGAAGTACTCCAGTGAATAGCCTATGATTCTTCATATTCCTGCCCACCCACATTAAGAAGCAGCAACCTCCTGCTCTTGATTATAAAGGCTCATTACCCTTGCCAGTATAATTTCTTTCACTGTCTATTGGCATAAGAAATACAAAATGACCAGCCACAATTTTAGGTTTGGTGGAATCCTTACCATATTTTTTGGCTAGAAGCACACACACCCCCACCCGCTCAATCCTGAAACAAAGGTCTCTAATTCAATAGTTTAAAGCTATAGGAACAAAATGCACAAGTTCTCCATAGGCAAATTTGAATGATGGTAAGAAATAGTAAGGTAAAAGCCAAGTCCATTCCATGGGCCCTGAATCCAGGTACTCTCTCTATCAGGGACAGGCTATTGGTTCAAAGTAGAGACTATTTCTAAAGAACAGAATCCAAACTCTCATAGTATCATCTCTAAAATGACACCTTGGCTGTACCTTTAGGAGGCAGTTCCAATGCTCTGTCAGGCTGGCAGCTTCTGGATAATGTAGTAAATGGTACAAACAATGGATCCTATAATCATGTACCCATCACCACAGGGGAATCCCATGTTTGTAAATCAAAAACTCTATGAACCCGCAAATAATGTAAGCTGAGGCACTGTGGAAAGAGTGGTAAACCTAGACCTAGCACACATACCAATCCCATTATGTATAGATTACCACTTTCCCTAAAATGAAAATTGACTTGTCACTAAGTATCTGGTTGATTTCCTTTAAACATGTGAAGGATGGTACCCATATGTAGGCCTCAGTTTTTATCTCTGCTGCTAACAGTTCATAAACTCAATGGTAGCATTCTCCTCCCCTATGACAGAGATGTACACATGTCTCCATTGGACAAGTAGGGAGGCATCCAGTTACACAAGCTGGTGTTCACCCTTTGGATAAGTCATCCATTCACTCGGGTTAGTGTCCTCTCTAGGTAGATGCTCTCCAGCAGGTACTGACTGACATGAGACACAAATATTTGCACCCTTTCTTGCCCATTCCTATGGATTCATTCACATGCTTCTTCCCCAGATTTCTTATCTCCCACCTCCCAATACTGTTTTTTTTTTCCAATACCCTTACCAACAAGTCATCAGACATACCTGGGAGTCCTCACCTCAGGTCAATACACAGCTCTCTCCACAACAAGTTTATGACCAGGTTTACTGCTCCAGGTTCTGCCCATTGGAAGAATGTACCCCATCCAGAGTCTCTCAGAGCGACTCCAATAGAGGTATAATGTGGCAGCAATCTATTTTCTGAGCACATCAATATATCAAAAATATATCAAATATATCATGAATATATTAATTCATGAGCTACGTGTAAATAAAATTTTAAATCCTTTATCAGCTGGTGAAAGGGGATCTTCCAAGGGACCACAGGTGTGAGCTGAAGAAGTGTTTATAACTGGACAAGGATCCTGCCCAATGCACAGTAAGCCATCTGACACCTTTTCTTGCAGCAGAGAGAAGGGGTTTTATTGCAGAGCACCAAGCAAGGAGCAGGGAGGAAATTTCTAAAACCTGCCTCCCTGAGGATAAAGGGAGCTGAGCATTTATGGGATTCTACAAGGGGCTGGGGATCTAGGAAGGTGTTTGGGGATGACTGGACTTTGGGAAAAGGTGAGGTAAGGGGAAGGGGGAAACCTCGCTGCTTCGGCGCAGGCACCACCCAGCGACAGCCGGGCACTTACCTCCTATGTACAAAAGATGGCGGCAGCGCTACAGTGACTGTTCTGGGGACATCTCGCGTGTGTCATGGCAGAGGTTAATTTTGTTCACTCTCAGTCCCTTTTGTGCATCTCCAAGGCTTCTTCCTGATTTGTTCCAGTCTTACATGGTCTTGTGGCAGTTGGTCAACTTTCTGCAAAGCTGGCTCATAAATCAGATTAAACAGAATGTTCTTGGGGTAGAATTGGTGGGGCATGTTATCTCAAAGAGTCAGTTTCACGTTATTAGAATATA
The DNA here is from genome assembly GCA_028646485.1 of Cryptoprocta ferox. NCBI lineage: Eukaryota > Metazoa > Chordata > Mammalia > Carnivora > Eupleridae > Cryptoprocta > Cryptoprocta ferox. The sequence goes on along the minus strand of CM053576.1, from coordinate 49,268,306 downwards.
GAAGCAGTGACATGGAGATCTAAGCTCCATTCACACAAACTACTTGTGTCCCTGGCCCTGCCTAGATATGCTCCATAATATACCATTTCCAGTATATGTTGGAGTGCTGCTGGGCTCACCCAACCTTAAGACCCGGTGAAGAGCAGCACCCAGTGCATGATGGCACAGTTGCGATGCCCTAGTCACTTAATGGTCAGTGTTGAGCATTTGGTTTCTACTGAGTTCTGGTTGCATTCCAGAGACTACTTTTCAAACCATTAGTTCTAACGGAATAAGGAGGGGACTGGAAGAGGCAGCTGAAGTGACCTCGTCAAGAATTACATCAGAGAGAATCCACAGACAACACTGTGTCCATTAAAGACTTAAATGCCCATCATTTCAGCTTCCTCATGAGTGTTATTCCTTCAGGGTCGTCTCTCCCTCCACGTTCCCTGGCAGCACCAGCAGCCTCAAATGTGTAGTCGCTTCCCCTAGCACTAACAGAAAATAAACCCAAACTCCACAGTCAAGAAATGTGAAGGGGGGGTGGGGTGGGAAACCACAGTAGGAAAAACAGCCGTTTGTTTAATCACCAAACTTGCCATTTCTGTGCCTTTTGCTGAATTGAAACGGTAATTAAAGTTGTCCAGATGTTGTCGTTTCAGGGGAACACTAAAGTAGAAAACACAAAATTGCTTTAATTGCCTTGAGGTGATTAAATTTGTAAGTAATGGGCTCTCCATCAATCTAGCCTCCTTTGAAAAAAAAATAACACTAACCAGGTTGCATTTTCAAGAATATCGATCTGTAAGAGCTGTGTGTGTATTTTTAAATAACTGTAGGCAGGTTATAAATCTAATCTACTTTCAGATCCTTAGTAAAGCAATCGGAGCTTTCCTGCCCAGTCCACAATAATATGTCTACTTCCCTAGTTCTTTCTCACTAGCTCAGAAACTTCTTCTCACCTGGGTGCACACACAACAGCAAAACTATAAAGATGAATTCTCTGAAGTAGAAATTCTTATGGCGTCTCTAATGTGGAAATAGACTAGATTGATGAGGTCACTATTAAAGTGGCTGCCTCTAATGAGTTGAAGACTCCCATCTGTGCTATATCCTGATGTGGAGGAAGCCAGGGAGAACAGAATCAATAAGATGTGATGACCTCTTCATCAACATTAAAGGAACAGTAGGGAAAACGGAGGGTGGGCTGGAGGTGGGGTGCCCCAAGGCACTGACGTTTAGGCTGATGACTGAAGACAAACAAACTAAAGTGTTAATTCAAACACTGAGTCACAAATTTAGCTTTTAAAAATGAACTCTTTTGATTCTATCAAAGCATCAACCAAACAGACAAATTCTAGCTTTCTGAAGGAAGGTGTAGATCAGTTGGCAAGCTAAAATTTCCTTGGAAAGTAGGACACACTATGTATTCTTCCCTGGGTAAGTGGCACCGTGCTGGGTGATCCATCACTATTCTCCAAATGCTGGGAGACATGGCTTCTGATTCTTCGGTTTGCTAATGTGGTGTAGATGTGTTGTCTCCTCCCAAACGCAGGGCTAAGATGAATCCAAGAAAAAATTAGATTTAGATTAAAAGTGCAATAAAAAGTGAATAATCATAGTGAAATGCTTGTTTTCAGGGAAATTATATTTATGAAATCTATGCTGGAGCAAGAGTCATACACCTGTGGAGTGTTTCCTGTGGAAGGTTGCAGGCAAAAAAAATGTTGCACTTACCACTGACTTTAATAATTTGAGGCAAATATTTTACTTTGCTGGCTATTATTCAGAATTTGTTACATTCCACTTTGCAGAAATGAAAGAATAATTCTCAGAGCTAAGAAAGAATGGCATCCCTGAATTTTCTGCCTTTTTTTTTTCCTTTTGAAGTTCAACTAGACCAGTCTAACTTCACTCCCCAATCCCATCTAATAAAATATTCCAGTGAACATTAACACCTGCTGCAAATTGATTAAGCTCTTCAAAGTGGAGTGCCCTGGACAACAGTTAATTCAAAGTAAATGTTAATTGTCAAGGTAGACAAAAAGGATTCCTTTGTGAATCTGCCTCCAGACCTGTCAGCTTCAATAGCAATTGTTCTTGGGATGGAATAAATGCACAGAGCAGAAGGAGAAGGGAGAAGAATTTAACAAAATTCAATATTTGTGGGATGCATCATGTTTGCAGAGAGGACAGACACACTCTTCAGCTCGCTTTGAGATTAATGATACTTAAATTCAATATTAAGTTTCATGATCAAAATACTTTTCTGTTCATCCCAATTAAACATATATAGAAGTGAACTTTAAAATTAAACTATAAGCATATTAATGTTTACATTGATAAGCAGAAAATCACAAACTAGTGAATTATGTTTGAGGCATTTGTTTTGCAATTATATGATATAGATTGCACTTATTCCTTGAGAATGTAATCATCAAATTGGTTCATCACATCTCTACTTGATGAATGGAAATATTTCTTTCTACTCAAGGTTACAGAAAGACAAACAAAGCTGTGGAGGGCAGTGAACGTGAAATTTTCCCAGTGTTAAAATAAATTGTAGTTTTCTGCTCTAGCTCAGTCAAGTAAAGCATCAGAGAAAAAGAACAGTGAATATCTGTAAACAGGGCAAAAGACTGAACCCGATGTCAGTCAAATGTCTTAGCCTCATAAATATAGAGAATGCTGTTTCCAAACATAAGTTTTTAAAAAGCTCTGCACTGGGGTATTTGACAAACACCTTCTTGAGGGAATAAATCTGATAACCTGAGACTAAAGTGATAATGACAGTCATTTTATTTTATTTTTATTTAAATTCAAGTTAGTTAACATACAGTGTAGTCTTGGCTTCAGGAGTGGAACCTAGTGATTCATCTCTTTCATATGATACCCAGTGCTCATCCTGAAGAGTGCCATCCTTCATTCCCATCACCCTTTTAACCCATCCCTCCACCAACCTCCTCTCCAGCAACCCTCAGTTTGTTCTCTGTATTTAGGAGTCTCTTATGGTTTGCCTCCCTCTCTGTTTTTTTCTTATTTTTCCCTCCCTTCCTCTATGTTTATCTGTTGAGGTCTACAACAGTTCTACTCTTGTCTTTTTTTCCTTCAACTCCACTGTAACATTTAACATGTTGAAAGGGAATATTTATTTAATAAATATTGCCCTTCTTTTATACTTCACATGGTCTTCAGAGCAGCAAAATGTATGGTTGTCGTGTGTTCACATATAGAGATTTATTACATATTTTAAGGTATTTAGTAGAAATTTGTCATAAACTATAGGAGGAAATATGGAGTGGTTTTTAAAAAGCTGGAGTACTTAGAGCAGGACATATCTGCATCTGAAACATGGACACTCACAACATCACAGACAAGGAGTCTCACCTGAAGGCTTGACTGAGGAATGTTCTGTTTCCAAACTCTCATTGTCAGAATTCAATTCTTCAAGATCTATTAGACTAAGGGCCTCAGTTCCTCATGGATTTTTGATCAGATGTTACCCTCTGTTCCTTGAGACATGAATGCTAATATGGCAGCTTGCTTCATCAAAGCATCCAAAACAAGAAGGCAACAGAGTCAACTAGCAAAACAGAAGTCACAATCTTATGTAAGTCGATTATGAAGTGACATCCCATTACTTTTGTCACATTTTGTTAGAAGCAATTCATAAGTTCCCTAAACTCAAGAGACAGGATTTCACAAGGGTGTTATTACCAGTTGGTAGAAATCATTGGGGTTCATCTTAGAGTTTACCTGCCACAAATGGTTTCCTCCCTTGTGGGATTACTGTGAATATTGTCATATATCTCACAGTAAGCACATGGTAAATATTAATTCCTGCTCATTGTCAAGATACTTTCTCTTCTTTGTCATTGTACCCAATTATTTTTTTTTAATTTTTTAAAATGTTTATTTATTTTTGAGAGATATAGAGACAGAGCACAAGCAGGGGAAGGGCAGAGAGAAAGGGAGACACAGAATCTGAACAGGCTCTGAGCTGTCAGCACAGAGCTGGACTTGGGACTTGAACTCATGAACTGCGAGATCATGACCTGAGCTGAAGCTGGACACTTAACTGACTGAGCCACCCAGGTGCCCTATGTACCCAATTACTTTTTATGGGGTTCTGCACCTACACTCTCTCAATCATATGGGTTTCCATGAATTATGTTCCAGAGATGGTTTCAGTCAATTGCTAAGACCCTTTCCTAGAGATAACATTTGTCCTGATGCTTTCCCTAGATTGGAAAGGGAGCTTCTTAGTGGAATGGAGAAGAGATGGTGGACAGATCATGAACAAAAACAGAAAGAACAAAGAGATTATAATGTTTGGAGGAATAGTAGCCATGCACTGGAGGAAAATATTCTTGGAAGGCAGAGATTGTAAGTAAAGAAGAATAGAAAGACAGAAGGAGAGAAGGAAGGAAGGAAGGAAGGAAGGAAGAAAAAGAGAGAGAAAGAAAGAAAGAAAGAAAGAAAAGAATAAATTTTAAAACTATATCTACATTTGTATATAAATCTACCACTTAATAACTGTATTCTTGGGCAATTTATTATTTAACTTATCTGAGCCTCAATTTCCTCACCTGTAAAAAAGATATAATAGAACTTCCCTAATTTATAGGTATGTTGTAGAGTTCTAATGGGTCATCTTTGTAAAGGTTTCATAGTGCTTGGAACATGGAAAACAATAAATTTTGTTATTATCATCATCATTGTCATCATTATTAGTAGTATAAAAAGAAAAGGTGGGATAAGACTATAGAGAACCCAAAATGCTAGACTGAGAAAAAATTTGTTTTCTTCTTCAGAAGATAATTATAAAAACTCTAGGTTTTCCTGAGTGCCTATTGTTAATGTGCTTTTAAAAATCACAATCTAAAGGAAGTATAACAATATTTTTAATATAAATAGCAAAAACTCAATTCAAAGGAGAATCATCATTCTCCTGGAGAATGACTGGAATGGCATTGAGGAAAACTCTGATATAATATTTGAATTAGGAAATAATTACCCAGTGGCATGGTTTATGTCTGCTTTTCGTCTTGCATGTACATCATTGTGGAAAGTGAAGAAAGACCTAGAAAATAAGATGAAGTGAATCAAATGGTTAATTCAGTCATGCAGAAAAACAAATAAGTAAACAGAGTCAAACTCTCTTTAAGCTGAGTCTGAAAAGAATATTTGTTCAAAAACACAAACAAACAAACAAACAAACAAGAAATGCTGTGCTCAGTTGTCTCTAGGTTTGCGAATGGTGGCATAGGTGAAGATAATGGAAACCAGAAGAAAGTGACAATCTTGAGCAATTTGTCTTGGACAGCTGCTCTAGAACTACCACCCGAGCAGATAGGGATACACAAAGGTTGCTCACCTTCTCTCAAGTACTCTGTCTCTGTGTTTCTCTTTTTATGTCTTGTAATACGTATCAGAAAATATTAAGAAAAAAATGTATTCATGCACAAAAATGAGGGCTGATTCTATTTCATTTAGCTTTAAATCCACATGGTCTAAGCCAGTGAGCAATCAACAAAGGCTGCCTTTCCTTTGCTATGAGGGAGAGTGGAGCTGAGAAATGCTTACAGGTGTGGGGCACTTCCTGAGAAGTAACTTCACAGTACTTAGATTTAGTAAGATCTTTTAAGAGATCTTGAAATATGATTCTACCATTTGTCTGAAATCCCTGTGCAAAATTATCAAGTGGAAAGCCCATTTCTACTTAAACACACAAAGAGGTAAAAAATTTGCTTTCAAGATAGCCAACTCCATTTTCAGGCAGTTAGGCTGTTAAGCAGACCTCCCAGATACTGAGCTGATATCAGCTAGGATACAACTTTCACTTCCCTGTTCCTAGTTACGTACTTCAGAATCAAACAGCTCTTGTTATTCTTTCTCATAGTGCAGTGTCTGTGTTCATTTTTCACTGACATCTTCTCTGGGATATCATCTATATTTTCTTTATTTACATTTCCATATTCCTTTCATATCATGCATACAAGATGCTCACCTCTGAGGACAAGAAAGAAAGTAAAAAACATGCCCTGAAAGCTAGCACCTAGAAGCTAGGTTGTCATCTTCCATTATAAACATTAGCAATCCCAACAATAAACAGCAAAGCCACTCTGTGACCATGATGGAAAAAGACAAAAACAAGACCACTTTGTATTTGTGTCTGAACATAAAGACAAGGCTTCTAAAGCACCACAAAGTAACCAAACACTCCTCTCTCCCTGCAAACATGAGTGATTATTGTTTTTTTTTTTAATTAAGGACAACTCTAGCCCCACATTATTCATTCTGTCTCCTAAATAAAAATTAAGATACCTCAATATTTATAACAGCAACATACATATAGCAAAAAAAAAAAGTCTATGAAAGGACAAATGAATAAATAAAATGTGGTTTATCCACACAATGAAATAGTATTCAGCCATTCACATCACAGAAAGATGTGAAGTAGATTAGTCATTGCTTAAGAGCTCGGCAAGACTGAAGAATGAAAATAATAACAAAGAGTACAGGATTTCTTAGGGGGTGTAATGAAAAGGTCCTAAAGTGGACTGTGGTGATGGATGTAAATATCTGTTGTGAAAGTAAATGAATATGAACCAGATTAAAACAAAGAAAGCTTATTTATTCTGAGCTTGGAAAAGCAAAGGGGTCAGCCATTATCACTAGTGGTTAGCAGAGACTCAAAAGTAGTCAGAGAAATGAGAAAGTTTAATAAAGAAAAAGAAAGAATGATATGCCATAGTTGGAGACTATTGGCATTGGACAGCTATAGGTGTGATAACTAAAAACAGGCCATACGATGTGAGTGGTTAAGGGTGCATGTTTGGCTTTGTCTGATTGGTCCCAAGTTGGAAGCAGGGACAAAAACTAGAGAAGCTGTCAGTTACTAATTAAGTCCAGGCCATTTGGGCTTTCTGCACTGTCTGCTAGAGATAGTGGTTTCTGTCCACTAGAGATAGTGGTTTGGTTTCCTACAAATCTGATAAAGTAGACCGGCTTCCTGGACTAGTTACTGGAGATAATGGGTTGACTTCCTGGACTGGTTGTTGCAGACTGTGGGTCAAAATTTTATGTTTATATATGGTCTGTCTATGGTCCATGTGTGTCTTCAGTATCTCACTGTCAATATGTTAAAAGTCATTAAATTGTACACTTTCTATGGGTGAATTGTATATTATGTGAATTATATCTCAATAAAACTTGTTTTAAGATTCAAAAGATACCCTGATCATCAAACTGCACCTGCTTCCTGCAACACCCAATCGAGGATTAACCCTTGCTTTCCCAAATCACCCAGCACACATCTAATCCCTTCAATATACCAGTCCCATTGCTAAGATGCCCATGGTTTATGTGCTATCTTGCAGTAACAAGTTAATAAACTGAACTTTTTACTATAGGAGTATTCCTGAGAATCTTTGGGTACTGGGTTTTATCCCTACCTTAGTTTCTCTTCTCTAATAATATCTAGTCTGTTCCCACCTGTTTTGCATCATGTTACTAAGAAATTCTTACATGTGGTCAGATCAGCACAAAAGCAAGCAGCATCTTCATCTTGTACAATCTTGTCACTGAATCTCCATTATAAGAATGTAGTCTGATTATTTTTCTGACTCAAAAAAATAGAGGAACATCTATCCTCATGGGTAACAAGCATCTCAAGTCAGGGAGAGGCATATTATCATTCTTCAATAATCAGACCCTTCTTTGAGTAATTGTTAAAAAAACAAGTTACACACACACACATATTTCTGATACACATATGAATACATATATGTTTTGATGTTTATATGCATAGATAACATATACATGCAATGTGTGTTTGTAAAGCTACACCCTAGAATTGGCTATGAGCCTGTATTAACTCTCTTAAAACAAGCATTCATATGGAAATGGTCAAACGTAAGGAAATTGAGGATCAATATTGAATAATTTGTCAGTCATTAAAATTATTACATTGCCAGTAGCACATCTATTTAAATTATTGATCGAGCCTACATAATTAGAGTGGGCAAAGTTTCTTGTATTGGCAACAAGCCAAATGGCAAAAGAGCAGAAGCAGAGAAAGGAAGATATTCTTTACTTCAGCATGGCCTCTTTAGGCTTTGTACTTGGGAATTTCACTTTTTGGAACTATCAAGAGCTCCACCAGTTTTTCACATTTAAGCTATCACCAGTGTTTACCCATTGAGAAGCCCATTGTCACTGTGCTTCCTGTAATTAGAGTATTCATAAGCACAATGTTATGATATCCAGGCTATAAATACCGATGCCAACTAAAGAAAGAGTATTAAGACACTGAAAGTGTGAACTTGCTCATATTCCACCTCAATTCCCCTGACTCTTTATACCCCAGACCAAGCTGCTGTCCTCACAGAGGATCTTCTGCAAATCCACATTGCTCAAGTTCCAGCCCCACCCCATGTCTTGGACTTTAGCAGAGCTGCTGGGCCAAAGGGGCATCTGAGTTCTAGAAGTAGGAGGGAGACAACAGAACACAAGTATGTGCACACACACATTAACAATGACACCTGACAAATTCTTAGATGAACGAGATTAAGTTTCCAATGAAAGGGAGCTCCTAAGTCTGTGTATAAGTTCAGACTAAGTCTATGGCTGATTTTTAAGCCACAGATGTGTGTGATAAACTGAAAGCAACTTGCAGCTAAGGCTTTAAAGAGCTAGTCTAAGATATGAAATTCCCAGTTCCTTCTAATCCCTGAAGGAATTACATATTTAGTATGAGTCTAACCAAATTAATTGCCTGTTTAAAACAATTATTAATCTTTGAAAGAGTATAACAGAATCCATAATTATAGTACATGGCATTCAGAAAGTCAGGAATTCAATCCAAAATTACTTAAACAGGATGATCAAGGAATAAGTGACCCACTCAAAAAGAAAAGATAATCAAAATAGTCAAGCCTGAGATGATGCTGATGTTAGAATTATTAGACAAGAAATTATAGGAGCTATTATAACTATATAAATGAAGTAAGAAAAAATATGTTCCAAATAAATGAAAAAAAAAATAGAAAATTTCAACAGAGAATTAAATGATACAGAAAGAATCAAACAGAAATTTTATACTTAAAAATTATGGTATATGATAGTTTTTTAAACTCTTGGGTGTATTTAGTAATGAAATGGATATGACTGAGAAGAGACTCAGTGAAGAATAAGACAGATAAATAGAAACCATCCACTCTTAAGAGAGAGGGAAAAAAATTTCAATTAGCAAAATCTGAACCATTAGTGGGACAATATTCAAAGGCCTAACAGATTCAGTTGGAATCCCAAAAGGGGATAAAGATAGTGAGACAGAAAAAAAGATAGTAAGAAACAATGGTCACAAATTCCCAAATTTTGTGATCAACATAAATTTACAAATTTCAGAATCTAAACCAAACATAATCAGGATAAATTTGAAAAAAAAATGCCTAGGTACATCATAAACAACTGTTAACAAAATGTAAATAAAGAAAAACATAATTTAAGAATATTACAGGGGCGCCTGGGTGGCTCAGTCGATTAAGCATCCAACTTCAGCTCAGGTCATGATCTCTCAGTTCATGGGTTCGAGCTCCACATCAGGCTCTTTGCTGACAGCTCAGAGCCTGGAGCCTGTTTCAGATTCTGTGTCTGCCTCTTCCCTGCTCACACTCTGTCTCTCTCTGTCTCACTCTCAAAAATAAAGACTAAAAAAATTAAATAAAAGAATATTACAAACAGGGAAACAATTCAAAAGTCTATGTATTCTTATTCAGAAACTATGGAGGTCAAAGCACAAAGAAACAATATCTTTAAAGTTCTTTTTAAAAAACTTAACCCAGAAATCTATAAGCAGTAAAAATATCCTTCAAGAACAAAGGCAAGGAGCACTTCTGGAATAATAAATTAAGGACCTCCAAATATCTGCCCCTTCATAAAAACAAAGAGAACACTGGAAAAATTTATTAAAATCAAATGTATGTAACTTTGTAAATTAATCCAAGGTTTGTAACAATCTGAGGAGATTTTATTCAAAAAAGGCAACCAAATCTCAACAAGACCAGTGAGCTTTCTGGCATTCTAAGCTATCCTGTTCTTATCCTCCTCTCCCCAACTAGCTGTGAAACTGGTAGCCTAGCAACTACAGGAAATTGCAACTTCCAGGAAAACCAATAGCTCAGCAAGGGTTGGAGGGGACATAGACATTTGAAACTCACCAAAAAGCCCCACCCCAGAGAATGCTCACTATTCAATCTGGCAGCTCAGCTCCCTGAAAACTTCATTCTCAAAGCCTGTGTTTATTTTTACCTTATTTAGATCTCCATAAATGTGATGAGCTATACTCCAGGAGCATCTATCAATTATTTAGCATTGCAGCTCCAAAATGGTGTTATCATTTAAGACTAATAAGAAACTGACAAAACTTAATAAATGTAAAAACTGGGGAATGCGATGTCCATGGGGAACTTTGAAAATCTCTGACATGTTCTTGGGATCTAGAAGGCCACATGCATGTGCAGAGCTGTCCCACATACTCCCAAATACACAAGAAGGCCCCAACCTCCAACCTCAGGTTGAGCTTGAGGCTCTGTGCAAACAGAAAATGAAGGCTAAGGCAGAGTTATAAACCACCTTACTGGAATTTTGAAAGAATACCTATGACAAAACATACAAGTCCACAATCAAAGTGAGAACTATTTATTTACAGCATTAAAGAAAATCTTCATGTAACCCTAGCTGACCACTATGTTAACAACAGAGAATTCAATGGCTGAAAACATAAAAGAATACATATTTTACAAAATTAGTTGAGGAAAGTCACTAAACAAATAGCCACAAGAAAAAAAAAAGACCAAAAAGCTCCAACAAAAACTTTGGAGGTTCTCCCCCAGAGATGGTATATTATCTGAAATGTCCAGCTGTCAACAACAACAATAAAAAATAAGACATGCCAAGCAGAAAGAAGTATGGCTCCTATGGGAGGAAAAAATAGGCAATGAGAATGATCCAAGAGGAAGCCCAGGGAAGCCTGGGTGACTCAGTCAGTTGAGAATCCAACTTTGGCTCATGACCGTGACCGCATGGTTCGTGATATCATGGTCTGTGAGTTTGAGCCCTGTGTTGGGCCCTGCAGAGCCTGCTTCATCCTCTGTTCCCCCCCCTTGCCTGTCCCCCACTCATGCTCTCCCTTTAAAAAATGTTAAAACATTTCTTTTTAAAATAATAGGAAGCCCAGACAGTGAACATACTAGGAAAATATTTTAAATCAATTGTTGTAAATATAGTCAAAAAACTAAAGAAAATGATGTCTAAATAAGTAACGTTAAAATGATATCTCATGAATTAAAGAATATCAATACAAAGATAAAAATTATTTAAAAAACAAATTGAAATTCTTAACTTGAAAAGTATAACTACTAAAATGAAAAACTTACTAGTGGGACTCAACAGCAGATTTAGAGGGGCAGAAGAATCGACAAGCTTGAAAATAAGTCAGTTGATATTATCCAATCTGAAGGGAAGAAAAAAGAATGAAGAAAAATGAGCAGAGTCTCAGAGAACTGTGGAATATCTTAAAATGAACTAGCATATGAAAATGGGAATCCTAGAAGAAGAAAAAAAAGAAAGCGCTAGAGAATGAGATAGAAAGAATGCTGGAAGAAAATATGGATCCAAACTTTCCAAAATTGATGAAAACACTGCTCTACACATCCAAAAAGCTCAAAACCTCCAAGTAGGATAACCTCAAAGAAATCTATACCTAGACACACCACTGTCAAACTATTGAAAGCCAAAACAAAAGAAAAGGATCTTGAAAAAAGCAAGGGAAAATTCATCACCTAAAAGGGAACCTTCATAAGATAAGCAGTTGATTCCTCATCAGAAGCTATGGGATCCCTAAAGCAGTGGGAAGGTGTATTCACATTAATGAAAGGAAAAAAATGTTAATCAAGATTCAATATCTAGCATAACTATCAAAAATAAAAAAGAAATTAAGACATGTCCATATAACCAAAAATTGAGATAATTCATTGTTGAGATACCTGCCTACAAAAAATTAAGAGAGTTCAGACTAAAAGCACTCACATCCAGGTACCAAAGCACGTATTATTCTGTTGTTGCTGCAAAAAATTAGCACAAATTTTGTGGCTTGAAACAACACGAATTTATTATCTCAGAGTTCTGGAGGTCAGCAGTCTAAAACCAGTTTCACAGTCTAAAGTCAAAGTGTCAGCAGGGCTGATTCCTTGTGGAACTTCTGGGGGGACACTTTGTTGTCTTTTTGAGCTTTCAGTGGCCACCTATATTCCTTGGCTTATGGCCTTTTCCTCAATATTCAAATACATCCTTCCAATCTCTGTTTCCATCATTATATTACCTTCACTTCTAATCTGATTCTTTCTATGCCTTCTTATAAGAGCCCTTGTAACCACATAGAGCCCACACAGTCTAAGATGATCTAAAGACTCTTAACTTAATTATATTATCAGAGTTCCTTTTTTCACCTAAAGTAATATTCAAAACTTACGGATAATAAGACCCAGACATGTTCATAGCATTTATTCACTCTCCCACACAATGTATCCCTAGTTTGGGGATGCAGCTAAAGCAGTGCTTAAAGAAACCTTTATAGGAGGGGGAGGCAAGATGGCAGAGAAGTAGGGAGTTCTGTACTTCCCGCCTGCATCTATCAAACATTCGAAGGGCTGAAGCCAAAAGACGCTGAACCATAAGAGTCTTGGAGGAAAAGAGACAGAGTCCACTAAGAAGACAGCCTCATAGGTGTGTGTGATTACGAACTGGGGAAGATACAAACGGGCCAGGACATGGAAGCACGGAGGGGAGGGAGCCCCCTCAGCAGAGAGGAAGGGAAAAGAGTGGCTGAAACTGCTCCTAGACCTGTCCCTGGAGAAGATAAAAACCTCAGCCCAGGATGGAGAGGGATCCTATCATCCCATCTCTAACCGCAGGGTGTTCGGAGAGAGATACTATCTCTATCTGCAGAGGCTTCGTTGGGCTTGTGCCCTGGTCCCAGAAATTCCCTCCGGGACAGACTGTATGCAAGGGATTCAGTGGGCATCAGGAGAAACTGCTCCCCTACTTGATCCCCAGCTAGAAAGAGCCCCAGCTTGGGCTTGCAGGATTACAATTCGGGAGGTATCATTACTGCACACGGAGTAAGAGCTGTAAACGAGGCTGGGGGCGGGACATAGAACATGGCCCACCTTAGCTGTGCCCTCAGCACAGTGAAATCGGACCCAAAAGAGTGATTTGAAATGCTTTGCTTGAAAAGGGATTGGAGGACCACCATTTTTCTCCCCACAACCACCAAGGCAGGACCCACAGTGGAGGCAAGACCTGCCTATACCAAACCACACCCATCTACATTGCATAGCTGCTTTCTTACCTGAGCTGGATAGATGCTATGGAAACAGACAGCCCTTCAACCAAGACCAGGATTGATGCATGGCCGTGATTAACTCTAGATCAATTCTTGCTATTCAGATATCTTCTCTCTTATCTCATTCTTATCTCTCCCCTCCACTGGACTGGGTATTCTGATTATAGGTTAGCTTAAATAGTCATATCTAATACATTCTCATGATACATATTCTACACCTCCATTGTTACCTTCATTTCTCTCTCTCTCTCTCTCTCGTAATCAGACTATATAGTTTCTCAGGGTTACATTATCTTTGTCTTTTTTTTCTCTCTATCTTCATTTCCTGCCATATTCTCCTTTTTCTCTATGTGAAATAAGCCTTTTAGTCTATCTTCCTGGAAAAAATTCAATTCTCTTCCTCCTCACCCCTGTGATTTCTCTCTTTGTATATGTTCTTCCATCAGCTCTGCCTCCACCCTGCTCTTTATTTGGAGCTGGGATTTCTGGTTTTATGCTTTTTAACTGCCCTTAGTCTTTTGTTGTTTTGGTTGGTTTTCTTCCCCCTTTCAGTTTGCTTGTTTGTTTGATTTGTTTGTACATTTGTCTGTTTTTGTTCCCAGTTTGTGTGTCTGTCTGTTTTCCTATCCAGGGATACCTCAAGTAACAAGCCAAAATACACATGTGGAGAGTCCCAAATATCACTATGAGTAGGGAAAGAAAATAACCAAAGGCACCATTAAGAGAAAACTTTCTGAATGGACAGACCCTGGACAGTCAATGAGCCTCCATTAATATAGCAATACTCACAGGTGCAGAGCGTATAACAAGCTTTAAATACTGACAAGAGACAGAAAGCTAGCCAAAATGATGAAACGGAAGAACTCTCCTCTAAAGGGATTCTAGGAAGAAATGCCAGCTAAAGAACTAGTCAAAACAGATATAACAATCATAACTGACCAAGAATTTAGAACAATAGTCATAAAAATAATCACTGGGCTTGAAAAAGGCATGGAAGACATCAGAGAAACTATTGCTACAAAGATTATGGACCTTAAAAATAGTTGTGATCAATTAAAAAATGCTATAAATGAGGTGCATAATAAAATGGAGGTGGCCATTGCATGGATTAAAGAGGCAGAGAGGAGAATAGGTGAATTAGAAGACACAATTATAGAAAAAGAGGAAGCTGAGAAAAAAAGGGAAATAAATTGATC
>CM053576.1:49231065-49253220 GCA_028646485.1 Cryptoprocta ferox | reverse complement strand
GAGGTCCCAATAGTTCATTTTTGCTCTTGATTCCCTTGCCTTTGGGGCTGTGTCGAGTATGAAATTGCTGCGGGAGGTCAAGGAGGCTGTTTCCTGCTTTCTCCTCTAGGGTTTTCATGGTTTCCTGTCTCACATTCAGGTCCTTCATCCATTTTGAGTTTATTTTTGTGTATGGTGTAAGAAAGTGGCCTGGTTTCATTCTTCTGCATGATGCTGCCCAGTTGTCCCAGCACCATCTGTTAAAGAGGCTGTCTTTTTTCCATTGGATACTATTTCCTGTTTTGTCAAAGATTAATTGGCCATACATTTGTGGGTCCAGTTCTGGGTTCTCTATTCTATTCCAATGGTCTATGCGTCTGTTTTTGTGCCAATACCATATTGTCTTGATGATGACAGCTTTGTAGTAGAGGCTAAAGTCTGATTGTGATGCCTCCCGTTTTGGTTTTCTTCTTCAATATTACTTTGGCTATTTGGGTTTTTTTGTGGTTCCATACGTTTTTTAGGATAGTTTGTTCTAGCTTTGTGAACAATGCTGGTGCAATTTTGATTGGGATTGCATTGAAAGTGTAGATTGCTTTGGGTAACAATGACATTTTAACAATGTTTATTCTTTCAATCCATGAGCATGGAATGCTTTTTCCATTTCTTTGTATCTTCTTCAATTTGTTTCATAAGTTTTCTATAGTTTTCATTATACAAGCCTTTTACATCCTTGGTTAGTTTTATTCCTAGGTAGTTTATGGTTTTTCGTGCAATTGTGAATGGGATCAGTTTCTTGATTTCTCTTTCTTTTGATTCATTATTGGTGTATAAAAATGCAACTGATTTCTGTACATTGATTTTGTACCCTGCGACTTTGCTGAATTCATGGATCAGTTCTAGAAGGCTTCAGGAGAAAGTCTGCCAGGTTTTCCATGTAGAGTATCATATCATCTGCGATAAGTGAAAGTTTGACTTCTTCTTTGCCAATTCTGATGTCTTTCTTTTCTTTTTGTTGTCTAATTGCTGATGCTAGGACTTCCAGCACTATGTTAAACAACAGTGCTGAGAGTGGATATGCCTGTCGTGTTCCTGATCTCAGGGGGAAAGCTCTCCGTTTTTCCCCATTGAGGATGATATTAGCTGTGGGCTTTTCATAAATGGTTTATGATGTTTAAGTAAGTTCCCTCTATCCCGACTTTCTCAAGGGTTTTTATTAAGAAAGAATGCTGTAATTTGGTGAGTTTCAAATGTCTATGTCCCCTCCAACCCTTGCTGAGCTATTGGTTTTCCTGGAAGTTGCAATTTCCTGTAGTTGCTAGGCTACCAGTTTCACAGCTAGTTGGGGAGAGGAGGATAAGAACAGGATAGCTTAGAATGCCAGAAAGCTCACTGGTCTTGTTGAGATTTGGTTGCCTTTTTTGAATAAAATCTCCTCAGATTGTTACAAACCTTGGATTAATTTACAAAGTTACATACATTTGATTTTAATAAATTTTTCCAGTGTTCTCTTGTTTTTATGACAGAACATGAGTGGGGGAGAGGTAGAGAAAGAGGGAGACACAGAATCCAAAGTAGGCTCCAGGCTCTGAGCTGTCAGCACAGAGTCTGACACAGGGCTTGAATCCACAAACTGTGAGATCATGACCTGAGCCAATGTTGTATGCTTAACTGACTGAGCCACCCAGACACCCCTTGTTTTTAATTTTTTAAATTTTTAATTCTTATTTTATTATTTTTCTTTCACCAAAATGACAAGATGGAGGAATTCACCCCAAAAGAAAGAACAGATATAGAAATGATGGCTAAGACTTAATCAACACAGATATAAATAAGATGTCTGAACTAGAATTTAAAACCACAATTATAAGAATACTAGCTAAGGTTGAAGAGAGCATAGAAGACACTGGAGAATCCCTTTTGTGGAGATAAAAGAACTAAAATCTAGTAGGGCCAAAGTTAAAAATGCTATAACTGAGATGTAATCTTGAATGGATGCTGTGATTGCAAGGATGGACAAAGCAGAGCAGCAAATCAATGATATAGAAGATAAAATTATGGAAAATAATGAAGAAGACAAAAAGAGGGAAACAACAGCAAAAGATCACAATAAAAGATACTTCTGCTTTTCTTTGTTTGAAGGATGGTTAGTTCACCAAATACAAAGGACCATGTTTGGAAAAAAAATACACTACTCCAGGTTTAAAAATCCTATCTCCATTCCCACAGCCTTGGATGGAAAGTTACAAACAATAAAACAAACTAAGGAGAAAAATAAAAGAGGAAATAATTTTACATCGATAACCCCAAGGATGTTAGAGTTTGTTATCAAGGGAATGTTATATACAAGAGGTAATACATATTCCAAAAGTAGTAAGAGTATCCCCCACTAAATGTAGAATAACACTTACTCAAATTATTGTATTTCAACATAAAAACCAGCAAGACACAGCAACTTCTTACTAGACATGTCTCCAAAGCAAGTGGAACAAAAGCAAAAATGAACAATTGGGACCTCATCAAGAAAAAAATCTTCTGCACAGCAAGCAAAACAATCAACAAAACTAAAAGGCAACCAATGGAATAAGGGAAGATATTTGCAAATAACATATCAGATAAAGAGTTAGTATCCAAGATCTATAAAGAACTTATCAAACTCAACATCTGAAGAACTTATATAAGCCAGTTAAATTTCCAAAGGACATGAACACTTTTCCAAAGAAGACATCCAGATGGCTAACAGATACATGAAAGATGCTCAACATCACTCATCATCAGGGAAATACATTTCAAAACCACAATGAGATACCACCTCACACCTGTCGGAATGGCTAAAATTAACAACTCAGGAAAGAACAGACGTTGGTAAGGATGCAGAGAAAGGGGAAGCCTTTTGCACTGTTGGTGGGAATGCAAACTGACGTAGCCACTGTGGAGTACTCTATGGAGGTTCCTCAAAAAATTAAAAATAGAGTTACCCTATGACCTGGCAATTGCACTACTACGTATTTATCCAAAGGATTTTAAAAATGCTGAATTCAAGGAGGACATGCACTCCAATGTTTATAGCAGTGCTATCAACAATAGTCAAATTATGGAAAGAGCCCAAATGTCCACCAACTGATGAATCGATAAAGAAGATGAGGTATATATACATAATGGAATATTACTCAGTGATCGAAAAGAACGGAATCTTGCCATTTGCAACAATGTAGATGGAACTAGAATGTATTATGCTAAGCAAAATAAGTCAGCCAGAGAAAGACAAATACCTGATACCATGGGCTCAAGTCCTGCATCAGGCTCTGCACTGACAGTGTGGATTCTTGGTATTCTCTCTCTCCCTCTCTGCCCCTCCACAAAATAAATAAAGTTTTAAATAAACAAATATAAATAAATAAATAAATAAAACAGTATAATAGATTTAAGTAAATATTGCTGCTAGTTTTACTTTTTTGTAATGAGCAAGACAGGATTTATGGATGCTCAGTGTTTACTTTCTGGGTCTCTGATATGCACATTAAATTTCGTGTACCATTGTGTCATGCTCAAGCACACCATTAGGTTTTACTGAAATTGAGTAATTACTACTTCTTGGTTAGATATACAATTCTCAAATAAAAGGAAGACATATTAGAGCAATGTTAGCTTAATTTCCAATAATAAACATCAAAGAAAAGAAAGTTTTCTTATCTACAGTAATTGTTTCATCCCTATACATATGAGAAATACCACATACTTTAGTTTAACTCTGGTCAACCCAATAAGTACTTATTGAATCCTAATTGGGGAAGGAGGAGGAGAAGGGGAGTAAAATGTGAAATACAAGATGTCTGTGTCATTGATTTGTTATACCCTCACTTTCCCTCAGCTTATTCCATGATAGGCTCTGGTGGCTATAAATTCTTATTAATACCATCTTGCCTAAACACCAGTTTTCTTGGGATTATTAATACATTAAATACTTACTATAGTAAAAGCAAGTATGCTCATTTTTCTTTACTTTGAATTGTGTTCATATTCAACTCATTCACTCCTCAGATTGGCTTATTTGGTGCTTTGGGATTTTTTCTAGTTAGTTTGTATCTGTTCATTTTATAATATCCTTACCTCAAAGAAAACACAAAAGAACCTTCTCCCTCCCTCTGTTGAAGGTAGCTAGGTCTGTGCTGGAAACAAGCCAGTGCTTGATTAAATACATGCTGAAATGAATAGGAAAGTGACTAACATTTGCTTGATCACCACTGTTATTCTAAATACAGTGTGGGTGGGCCCACATGCACATGACCCAGACCTAGTCATTACCACTTCCTGCCCTCTGCTTAAGAAGGGCAGACACATTTGGTTCCATCCTTCTGATCTTGAACTACTTCTTTAAAACATTAACATAAAAATAGTTCCTGACTTTACTACTTTCATCAGTTTCTTTGCCCTCAGAGACCAACAACATTGATCAGAAGCAACGATGCATTAAAATTAACTAATTGATGATTAAACATTTGGGAAATTATTGTATTTTCAAACAAATCTCTGTTACCACAAACTAGACTGTTTCCCATCTCAAAATCTTCTGAATCAAGAACATCTGCTAGAAAACAAATTCACAACCTCTTAAGACATCATTTGCTGCAATTGTTATTTCATACAGATCTTGAAGTCACAAGATTTCCTTTGGGTATAGTCTTATAGCCATTGCACATCCTGAAGCTCCACTGACAGTTATTTTTGCAGAAGAAGGAGCAGTAACTAGACTGCTTCAAATTGTTCAGAAAAGGATCTGTTACAGGAGTTGAAGCAGTCAACGCATAGTCTCAGAGCCCAGGGGCAACAGGTGGGCAATCAAATTTTGTTATTCTCTACCAGGTAGAAAATCATATTTTATTTGAAATCTTTTTGAAGTTTGAACTGTTACAATGATTCCCAAAAGGAGAATATGCTCTCACTAGAGCTTAGTGAGTTTATGCTTACAGTTATAGTATACTTTCCTAATAACGTGGTCTCAATGAGCACACATCAAAGTGGAGTTTGGCAGTCTGGCTTCTACATCTTCTAACTCTGACGTAGAGTAGAGGCCACAATGTAAAGGTCTGTCCCTGAATTAGAAATTCACATGTTTGTGAAGAAAATCCTAACCACCAAAATGGAAGGAGGAGATAACGTTGAAAGCTCTTTAAATCATACTCAAGAGGAGAGGCCTGAATAGTGGTGGTAGGAAGATGGGATGGGGTTTGGTAGATGAAGGAGAAGAGAGAGAGAGGAAAGCAATGGGGAGTGTGAGAAAGGCACCCATGACATGGATCTGTTACTCTAAATGAAGAACTGTGAGCTACTTAGGAATGTCATCACTCCCATCATACAATCCCAATGGTTCTTCAAATATTCTGCAAAGAAATTCACAGCTCTCAATCACATACTGGCTGTTTGTAAAGATCGCCAGGACTTTTTTTCTCTGCCTCATGGAAACTCTCAAGGTCTTTCTCTACTGAAATGGAAATTAGCACCACATGAAGACAGACTTATACATCTTAACTCCCTTTCCTTTTGTACAAACAACAGCACCAACCATTCTTGTTCCAAATAAGAAATCAGAAAAGCCTTCCTAAATATTTCCTGGATAAAAACCAAGTGCATTCTGATCTGGGTCCAGAAACTAATTTTCGTATTTATCCCAGCTTCAGTGCCTACTCCAACTGTTCCAGGATATTGCTTTGAAGGGAAAGGGGGTAAAGGAAGAGAGTGTAAGAGACAATCTATCTATGCACAAGTGTTTTCAGCACCACGGACAGTTGTCCAGTATGTGTGAAAGGGTATTTACAAAGCTGCCAACTGCCATTTCCCTAAAAATTCTTCATTTTTTTCCTTAAACATTCTTCTTAAAAATCATTTAATCCTAACCTCACTATATTCAGGGATCCTTATAATGAAGCATATGTTTAGGCAACAGATCAGTAGTGTGAGAAAGTTCAGTTTCTAACAAATCATATTAACTTGTTTAATAAACACTTTTTGAGGGCAGTATTATTTCCTTTCAAAATAATTGAATTCTCTTTAGTTATAACTTGCTTTATATAAGGAAATGTGTACATATATTCCATACACAAATGCTCAATTTTTGTAGTTACTAGAACACTAATGAAACACTAGGAACTTTGCATACTGTGGTCCACTGATTCTCAGTTTTAGCCTCACATTATACTGTTTAAAAATAGAGGTTATAGAGTAGAATCAGCCAAGTTGGGCCAGAACTTTGAGATTGACTCCTGAGGGCCAACCATGTTTTTAGAAGTGCCACAAGAGCTTCCCCAGTTCTGGCTGATTTTAATTCCAAGCACGGCAACTGGACACATATTGTTATCTGTTAAGGGAAAAGAGAATGGATGTCAAGCAAAGAACAATAGGCAGGGAAAAGAAGTTTGGGGTTTTAATCTTGGAATTGATACTAAATAGCAATGTGGCTTTGGCAAGTCACTTAATTCCTTGGGCCTCAATCTCTTGAGAAAGGATGTTTTCATTAAATTTCTAAGTTCCCTTCCAGCTGAAAATTGGTGTTTATGTGTGTGTATCTATTTTATGGTAGTCAAATAAATCATCTAAAAATTAATCACACTCATGGTTTTAAATGAGTGTACCATCAACTGGAGTTCAGCAACATTCCAGTGTCCTTCAGCTAGCTAGTTTAATGTTCCAATTTTAATGTGAATTATTGTCATGACAATTTTCAATCCAGATATTTCCATTTCCTATAACAAAAACCTAGTCCCAGTTAATAACTCTGATAAACAGAAAGGGAGGAAAGACATTTTTGTGCTCAACCTAAGGATTAAACCAGTAAAAAACTAAAAGAGTAAAAAATAAAAAGTTGGACAGACCAGACACAGTTACAGATAAAACTACCCAAAACAAAAACATCCATCATATTTTCCAAAAGCTTTCATCTTACAATCTTTATCTGGTATCAGTTCAGATCTTTGAGGCTATTGCCCGAAAGCGAGTGGAAAGGACCTCTTTCGTTTAGCATTTTAACTCTGTTGTTGTTTTCTCAAAAAAAAATTAACTGGGGCAACAGATAAAACATTTGGAGATAGATAATTTTGCCCCTCTCCCTTATGAATGCCTAGAAAAAGTTTGCTATGCCATACAGCACTTTTAACACAAGCTCTTTCTGTATGTTTCTACATGCAGGTGAGAAAGGTTCTCCCAAAGGGAATCTGGGGGAGTCAGAGCTGACGTTGTGGAACCCAGTGGAGGGGTCTGCTTGGGGGAATGGGTGGGGAATTTGCACATAGTGGGTCCTCAATAAATGGAGCTATGAAATCCTACTCAAATTGAAAACGTAATTTCATGGGCAAAGATATTCATTTACAAGTTCTACTAAGAATCTTGATGAACATTATTAGAGCCAGAAATCTGGAATATCATTGTCATTTCCTAATGAAACTTGGAGGTTTGTTTCAGTTTGTTCATTTTAATCCTTACTTGGTTGTTTTATAAACTTGCCCATGTCCTTTCTGCCAAAACTAATCATGAGCCATACTGATCTCATATTATGTTTCTTCAACTTGGGGATAAGTTTAAAAGGGGTGTTATGACCCAAAACAACAGGATAAATGCAGCATCCCACTGAAGACATTTTAAGTATTAAATACGTTTCACCTACACCAACTCTTTAATCTGAAAGGCTACCACTTTAATGGGCTAACTTTCACAAACCCTTTGAACACTATTAAAATACTTGTTAATATTTTATTTTCAATGTTACTAAAATCACCATGAAAATGCCCTTACATGGATGAATAAGTCCTGACATTAAGAACAGGAAAGTAGAACAACAGCATATCTATTTAAATATTTCTATTTTTATATTATCTTTGCTCTACACATTCAGTCTGACTTTAGTTAGCATAGTCAGACTTCTTCATTAGTTTGTGCATAGGTTTCCAAATTAAATTCAATTACTTAAAAGGAATAATAGCACAGCTAAGACAGTTCAGGTCATGGTTGGTTCCTAAAATAATTCTCAACCTTTTTGACCAGAGCAATGTTTAGTCAGATTGGAAGAATATTTTAAGAGGCCCTAAATCAGATTAAGTGCTGACTTTCAGGTCCTGGTATCTTGGAATGCTGCCAGGTAGCAATCTCTGCGATTAAGTCATTTTGCATTAGGAGAGCTTTTTCCGATGAAGCCCAAATGACTCATGGCTTCTAATTTTCTTAAAAAAGAGCCTTGAGACCTGCAATGTTAATTACATTATGGGACAGAGGAGAGGAGTATTTAATGGAGATAGATCCAAATTATGCATCTCAGGCTCCTGTCTGCAGAGTCATTGTAGGGGACAGATTTGTTCTCATAGCAAAGGCATGTTGGTCTCATGGCACCCATAGTTGTTGGTTTTTCACTTTGCAGATATATCTTTAACACATTAAATACTAGATAACCAACCTGAGTAATTAGAATGTACAACATTTGGCCTCATCTGGCCCCGGCTGCAGTGGAATACAACTGTGTTAGGCAGCAGCTGTCGGGTCTCTAAGTGGAACACAAGATATAGATCCATGCTGAAAGGGGCATATTGTATGAAATGGTCATTTCCCCTGAGTATAAATGATAAATCTGGTGGACAGCCTGCTCCAGAGATCATTTATCTGATGGAAGGAGATTTTGTTACGCCTTAACCAAACAGACACTATCTACATTAATCAAGGATTGTTTGATTCCTGTGTTCTTAAGGGAGTGAAACAAAGGGGTTTTGTTTACTGATATTTGTCTGAAAATATTGAGCTTTATCCTCAAGAAAATCTCTTCCACTTCTCATTTTATACAACTGCTTTGGTAAGACGTATGTATACCTTTGCTGAAATAAAGGAATCAGATTATATCTATCCAAGACCTATATGCCCAGTTGCTGTGTAAAACATGTAGATATTGGGCTTTATTCTTCACTTGCCCAGAGCATGCTGGGGTCATGAGTGATTAAATGCTTTGGGAGGGTTTTGGCTTTTTTCAGGCTACAGAGAATTTAATTGTTAAATAATGAAGGCAACCCATACTGGCCACTCTGAGTTCTAGAAGCATCTTAGAGACAGAAGACAGCATGAATCAGCACCAACTAATTAATCGAAAGTCTTATAAGTCAAAATGCTACCTATCCTAGATACAACCTGTAAATCCAGAGCCAGGATTGTCATAGCCATGAGGAAATGGCCCCAGAACTTTCACCTCCTGAATAACAATAAACAAAGGGAGGGTTGTAGGGAATGGTTTTCTTGAGGCAAGATGACAAACCACAAAGGGAGATAAAGCCCAGCTTCTGAAACAGGTAGAGAGAAGAGCAGAAAGGAGATTGAGAGGTTGAATGAAACAGTCATGGTTAAATACAAAAACAAAAACAAAAACAAAAACAGAAACAAAAACAAAAACAAAAAACAGTGCCTGGGAATTGTAAGCCTCTTTTAAGCCTATTCCGTCACAGATTCCCCTAGCCCTTGGGAATATCACAATAGTTTTATTTCATTTTACCTAACGATACAAACAGTTTGGAAAAATATTCAAATAATAGAGAGCTAAAGCAAAAGTACTCCTTAAGTATTCCTCAGATTCCAGGAACCTTCTCAGGGGTCACCACCATGGTGAGGTTAGTACCACTCTAGGCCTCTGCTGATGCTTGGGGTTGGGGGAGTGGAGTCTAACCTCATCCTTTTTATCTGCCTTTTTTATATAGACCCTCAACCAAAATCAATTTAAGCTTTTTCCAACACTTTGCGACTATAACTGATATCATAAATATCTTTACCCATGAGACCATTCCATGAGGTGTGTTAGAGGAATGACTAACTCAGGTAGGCTTGTTCTACAGTACATCTCACACACAGCAATGGGGTGTTTGGCAGCATTGTAGAGGACAAGGCTTCTGTCTAGGCAACAGTGTACCTCCCCCCAGGCCCCATGTTGTAGAGGTCATCCAATAGGACAAAATCAATAAAAAAAAATAAATGGGTTGAAGACCCCCTTGGTCACTTGGGATCCAGTCCTTTCTGGTACCTGGTGGCATCACTAGCCCTAACAATCCACTCAAATGGAAACAGCCCAAAAATGTATGTAACGTATGTTGACTGATGAATGGATAAAGAAGATGTGAGATTATATATATATATATATATATATATATATATACACATATATACACATATATGATGGAATATTACTCAGCCATAAAAAAGAGCAAAATCTTGCCATTTGCAATGACAGTATGGAACTAGAGTGTATTATGCTAAGGAAAATTAGTCAGTCAGAGAAAAGCAAATATCATATGATTTCACTCATATGTGGAACTTAGGAAACAAAATAAATGATCATGGGGAAAAAAGAGGAAAATCAAGAGATAGACTCTTGACTACAGAGAACAAATTAATGATTACTAGAGGGGAGGTGGGTAAGGGGATGGGTTAAGTAGGTGATGGACATTAAAAAGTGCACTTGTTGTGATGAGCATGGGATGATGTATGGAAGTGTTGAATCACTACATTGTACACTTTAAACTAATATTAAACTAATATGTTTATACACTGTATAAACATAAGTGTAGACTCAGAACAAAAATAATAGTTAAATTCAGTTCTATTTGATATTTTGCAGACTTTCAGTTATACATACATATATTGTTATAAAAATATGATGGTAAAGATAGAAGACTCCACATGTGTGTTTACATATGTGTGTATATATACAAATATATGTTCACTAGCTTGATTCATGACTCATGACTTTTAAATGTTTAGATATATGGTGCTCACTTCAGCAGCCCATATACTAAATGTTTAGATATATCGCATATGAATCTTTACCTGTGCTCCTATCTTACGTCCTCCAAGTGGGCTGGGCTTGCTTGGCAGTGGTCATTTCCTACATTATATTGTGTTTTATTTTGTATATTTATATTGGTATCTCACCTATATATATATATAAATTTGCAAAATATTTGAGGTAATTCCCAATAAAACATGTATGTATATATACAATGTAGTCAAAACTAAAGTCATTAAAAACTACATAGTGTGTTTGCCAAAAGTACCCACTGTGAAAACATATTATAAAATAAAACTATACTGAAATATAAAATTGCTAGAAAGTCAAGCTCAAAGAAAAGAAAAATTTGAGAGATTCGACAATTTTTTTACTTTGCTGCTGGGCTTCTTGTTAGTCTGTGCCCACATGGAAACAATCAATTATACATTTCTTCTCAAATAGGAAGTGATAAATACACAAATTTCTCAAGAAAAGGAAAATTTTAAAAGGAATTTCTCACATTGAATCCACAGAAATATTTTTATGGCAAATGCTATAGTGAATGATATGTCTGACTTTTATTTTTGGTGGAACTTACAATAAAAGTTGAAATAAATTAAAAGGCAAGTTAACCAAAGTGCTTCTCCTATCCAGCAGGTGAACTTCTTATAATCCACTCCAAGAAATATCCTATTTCTTTTTAGAAAAATCCAGGACTTTACCACCTCCCACAAATTTGATGTTATTCTTAAAGTTTCTGATGAGTAAGGCAGTTTATAATTATGCAACTATTGCTTTTTATTGTTCTTGACTGTCACATGCAGATAAGAAATGAGAAATTGCTAGGTGCACAGTAAGTCCTCACTAAACATCTGCAGGACTGAATAAGACCAGTCCCTCTAGGATATAAATGGATACTGGATGATGACTATGGTTGAATATTCTTTAGTACATGCTGGAGGAAGCCATAGAGGTCCCCTTGCTGGAAAGCTCTTTATCCCAACCTGGAATTCTGGGAATTATTGGCTGGTCTGGAAGATAGCGTCCCACCAATTTTTGCATCATTACTCTCCTTCTTCAATTTTCCCAAAACTCTTGTCTGGCTCCTGGAGCAGAATATTTTTGTGATAAATTGACCTTAATTAAGCTAGTGTATGGCCTAAGTTATATTGAAAGAGCATTTTATTGCCAGCAAATCCATTTAGTGATTTAAAAATATTTACCTCTTGCTAAATGTGCCAGGCTCTTCATATTTAGTCAGAATGATAAAGTTTTCCCGGGATTTGCAACCAGAGTCAATTGGAGAAGTTTCCAACTTAATATTATTATTAAAGGAAAAACTAGCATTTATTATCCCCTCTCCTGCCCACTCCAGACTGATTCATCACATAGGACCCACGTTAATCCTGACATGAACTTCCTGACTGTTTTCCTTCCTCCCTTAGCAGGGCCAGGCTATGCTGCACACTTTGGAAATTTTGACTGAAGTGCTGCCTTTTTATAAAACTCATTTTTTATGGGTAACAAATAGGAGAATTCATTTAGGGATCAAAATAGAATGTTTCGATGCCAGACTCGACATTATCATGGTCTGTAACTGTCAAAACAAAAACTGATGGGATGACAGATCATCTTGTTAAAAGAGATTTGCTTCAGTGGTTTGGCACTTCCAGGCAATTTAGTCCCACTGGCCGCAAGCTCCATCTCATACAGGGCATCATTCAAAACCACACATATATATTAAATATGCTTTTTATTTATGAAAGAAACTATGAGCTCATTCACATGGTTAGGCATTGGGTCTCACAAATAAGATCACTAATTAAGATCACTTTTAACACTAAATTTATACAGATATAAGATTGTTCTTGGACTGAACTCTTTATTCCATGATTTAAGGAGCTTATATAGGATATGCTTTATTTTACCACTTGAAATAACTATTTTAAGTATAAAAAGATACCTTAGTATTTCATTATTGCAATGTTACAGTCATCTTAATCTTAATTCAACTTTTGCATCCTATTTACAAAGGTTATAATAAAACCAAGTAAAGATTTCACAATGAGACATTATATACATGGGTCACCTTCTCTTTTCACATGAAAAAGGATGAAATTCACATGCTCCAAATGAAATGGGAGCATCATCTCAGGCCAGTGACTCCTCATAATGTCATAACTGTGTGAGTAGGTATTTGTATTTCCACTAAGCAGATCTGTAATAATGTTCATTCACTCATCTCACAAACATTTGTTATGTTACAATTTTATGAGGACCGTGAACAGAATTCCATGAGAGTGACCAGGGGCAATATTATGCATTAGGTAACAGTCGGCTTTAGAATTCCTCACCCCTCTTTTTTGTACCTCTCTGCCTTCCAGAAGTACTCCCTTTTCCTGCACTGTTCCAAGCGAGAAAGAATATTAATGATACTTAGAAGCCTGTGTAATTTAAGATGTTAATCCTTTCTCATAATACATGCATTAAAAAAAAACTAGAGGAGAGAACTCTAAGGGAATAAAAGCTTTGATGGTGAAAGTTCTGACCATGAGCTAAAATTTTTCCTGCAACTTTTCCAGTAATTCTTAAATCATCATGCAAAAGTCACTTACTGTTGTTCTTCCAAAATGATCCATTTTGCTAATAAAGTATCATAAACCAATCCTGGTATTTATATATAATGGCATTTGAAGAGGCTCAACAATACATTGTTCTCCACTTGGCTTCAACAAATTTGAGGGCTATACATGAATGTTAGACAGAAGAAGTCAAAATAATAGGTTTATTACTTATGAAACCTAGAACAGAAATGTGGCTTACGTGTGTAGCCACAATGGGCTGTATTAAATCTATGTCCCCAAACCATAGGCAAGGTAAGAAGGTAAATGAACCCTCCTTGAAAGCAGGTTGATTAAAGAAAAGAAGCAGAAGCTAAGAACAGCAACTCAGCCTGTTTTCCTAAACTCACCAATTTAGGATAAGTTGTGGATAATTCACTTCTCCCTCCATTGGGAGGAGAGTGGCCATAGAGGTTAGGAGTTTAGTCTAGCTCAAAAGATCAATTAGCAAAATTAGGTAGGTGAAACATTAAATGAGCACTTACTAAGAGCCATAAACACAGTTCCACACGTTACCCTTATCATGATTCATTTTTTTAAAATTTGTATGAACTAGATATTATCATTTCCTATTATACTTTAGGAAAGAGAAGCTCTAAGATATGGTAATCTGCCCAAGTGGCAAGGCTGGGACTCAAAGTTGGTTCTCTCCCTATCAAAACCCAGAATGCTTCTTATCTCCACACACTGCCATCTAGTCACTGTCAAGGGAAAATAAAATCATTCATTCAAGACGTGCTTTATTCAGATTTTAAGCAGTATGTGCATCATCATCATTTACTGACATCTGTAGATCTTATTTGAATCAGGACTCTTGATTAAACAGACTTTTCATCAGGGCAACAAAAGGCAATACATTAACAGAGGTGTTCAGTTCCCACATTGGTGTACATTGTTCATTCCTTCACGTGCCCATCATGAGCAGATGACAGACAACAACCAGGTAAGATCACTCCATTTCCTCAGAGTTAGTTGCATCAAATATCTCTACTTTATCTTCAGATGGATAAAAGTTACTGAGAACAAACAAAAACATTACTGCTGTGTCTGCTTTACAAATTATAGAAAACACACGTGTATTTCAGAAGACACTGAATTGTATAAAAAAATGAATATAGGAAGTTTATAGCAGTGGGCCTCTTATCCTCAGGGCCATAAAAAAATCTGAAATCTCAAAAGTCAGAGGGATAAAACTTGGGAAAAGAAAAGATCCTTTGGTTCAGGGATATAAAATTACAAATATAAATATTAAGATCAGTTTAAACCAATTATATTTCAAAATTAAAATTAGTTCATTGTTAAGATAGTTCAAATTCAGCATCGAGTGAAAAAAATTTTTGAATGCTTAATTTGCCTGTAGCAACTCTTGGTAAGGTCACTGGCCACTAAGACCCGCACCATGACATTGCACCTCAAACACTTAAATGAATTGGCCTGTGAGAATGTCTGGGGTACCTGGGTGGTTCAGGTAATAATCTCATGGTTCATGGGTTCAAGTCCCATCTCGGGCTCCATGCCTGCTTGGGATTATCTCTCTCCCTGTCTCTTTGCCCCTCCCCCACTCTCACACGTACATGCTCGCGCACTCTCTCTCTCTCTCTCTCTCTCTCTCTTTCTCTCTCAATAAATGAACTTAAAAAAGTTCTATGTGAATCTGGGATGACCCGCTGCCTCATCAAGTGTCCTTTCCCAGAAGAGCTTGGCTTTTGCTATGGACTGAATTGTGTCCCCCCCAAAATGTATATGTTGAAGCCCGTATGTTAATTAAGGCTAAAATAGGTCAAGATGTTAAAGTCCTAATACAATAGGACTGTGGCCTTATGAGAAGAGGAAGAGATCTCTCTCTCCACCATGTAAAGAAATACAAGAGGGCTTCTACAGGCCAGGAAAAGGGCCCTCACCAGGAACTGAAGCTTGCTAGAACCTGGATCTGGGACTTTCCAGCCTCCAGAAGGGTGAGAAAATAAATTTCTGTTGTTTAAGACACCCAGTCTATGCTATTTTGTTATGGCAGCCTAAATTAAGACAGCTTTCAACAAGGATTTTATCAGTAAAAAAGGTAAGAGTCTACCATGAAATTTGAAGCAGCCCTGGAGAAAGCTGAAGTATTTTATAAAGTGTCCCAATATGACAGAAAATATTAGCTGTCATTTATTGATTAAAGCCAGATACTCTGATTTACACACACATACACAGACACACATGAAATGTACATAATACACACATACAACTTCATTAAATGCTCCAAGTAATCCTATCGGATTGATATTATTTCCCCCATTCTATTGACTGATGAAAATGAGTCTCAGATATGTTTATCAGTTTGTCAAAATATGCACAACTAGTAGATCCAAGAGTTGAAGCCAGGTCCCCAAATCCTATTCTTTCAACCATTATGTTTCACTAAATCGAGGCAAAGGGTCTCTCTTTGGCATCACGTATTTCAGAATGTCTTTTGTGCTGCATGCCTTCAAACCAGTCAGGACCAGGCTGACCCCAGATCCCTGTTAATCCCAGATATATTCATGTCAATCATATGTTTGGCATCGAGAGGAGGTAAGATCCTTAAATCAGATTGTGGAGGAAGCTTCAAATCCATCCTCTGTATGTTCTTAGTCTTTTCAATATTCACCAAAAACATAAACTCTTCTGAATGTCCGACAGGGAAACGAGCACAGAAGCGTTTAAGTCTAATACATTACATCTGAAATGAGAAACTAAACCATGCTTCTATGGCCTTTTCCTTTTTTTCCCAGCCCCTGCAATCAGTCACCAGTAGACCACCATACTAGCCACACAGCAAGCACATCCCAATCACAACTGCCATTTCCACTGCCTAAAGTCTTCCTAAGCACAATATCCAGCAGACAGCCAAGAGGAAGTCAACCTTATAGGCTCTGGGGAAAGCAAGCTGTCTTTCCCAGCACCATCCATTTTGTCCTGAAGCAACATTACAAGGCTGAAAACTTAAAATAATCCAGTTAATGCAAAATATATCCTCTGCCCCTCACTGAGTCTACTCTGAATGTGTGCCAAAATAGCTATTAGCAGTGATTAAAACTGTGAGACTACCTAGCAGATTCTCTCAGGAGCAAAGAAAAGTGCCTTTGCACCCCAGGCTCATCAACGCTAATGAAAGATCAGCAGAGAGCCCAGCCAGGCGTGGACTAAAGAACCAGGAGAGAAACAGCTGAAGAATATTTCTCCTGATTAATTTACCAGTCGCGTGTTATAAGAGAAAGTCAAGCAGAGGTTTTGTCTGTTTTATTCATGTTGCTGTTTTTGATGGGAATTAGAAACAAAACAAAGCAAAATTCTAACTCTGTTAATTATAAATAGACTTTGTTTCATTCTGAAACAAAGCCAGTTTAAGCCATTGTCACTTGAATGTGAGAAATCCTAAATTCACCCAATTATGGGTAACAACCTACACTTAGAACTGTAAAACTCAAGAACTGTCCAAGATGGTGCCACCTCAGCTCTTCCTAGGAACATCCCAGATTCACTGCAGTCACAGGAATATAACTAGAAGACAGGGCACAATGCCTCCTAAATTCCCACCTAATTTTGTTTGGGTCCTGATAGAGTTAAAATTAAAATCATGCTTAGTATTCCTGGATAACCAATCCAATTCTGGGAAAAGGTTAATATCACATCTGGACAGACCTCTTTTCAAAGTAATACTTGAAAATGGAGTTCAGAAAAGTGTGGAATGCTATATCTGTCTTGTTTGCTGTGAACATTATTTTTCTGTGGGATGGCACCTGAATTTGGCGAGCTGTAAGTTGGCAGGTGAGCCTTGGGCCTGTTATAGAATCGTGTAAAAATGATGAGAAACCTAGCCACAGCTTCTCTGTCAAGATAGCACACACATTGGCTTTCATCTACAGCAGATGCACATGCCCCATAAGTGTGAGGGCACTAAAGATCCAGGATACTCACTCATACTGTGCCACCCAATGAGATCGGGATGCTATGTGAACTGTGTTTTGTGTTGTATACTTCTATAAATTATGTGCTGTACTAGCTTATACCTATTGCATCTTTTTGAGTTGGGCTGCCAGTTAGGTTGGACCCTTATTCATTACGTTGCCATTCACCAGCTTTCCTTTGGTCATGGCAACATCTGAGGGACCTAAATAACCCTTAGTAATCCAATGTTGTCATTTACGTTTAAGTTAGCCCAAAGATTGACTTGGAAAACCTGGATAAACTTGATATTCCTATTAAGTCTGAATGAACTAGCCTTATTTTCCAGGAATGAGAGGCAGCCAAAAAGGCTTAGGATTTCCATATTTGTTTAGATTCTCAGTCAAATGTTCACAATGAAATAATGATACAGAGCAGACCCACACTTTTTAACAGCAAGAAATGAATCTGTCATCTTGAATTTTTGCATTGTTATTATACAGAGCAATCCTGGGACTTATCAGACAGTTATTTCTGCAATCTAAATCAGCATAACTGCACACTCCTTGTTAAAGGGAGTGGTCTCAAGCTTAGAATAGGTAGTGCCTTCTCTGAGGAGGAAGCCCAGTTTTTACAGGAAAGATAGTACATTTATTATATGCCATCCCTACACCATATCCTCATACAGTAGGCTTCATGAATGTGGATAGAAAACTCCTTTAGCCCTCAAAGTGGGACTAAGTGTGTCAGTTAGTGTTTAGTCAGGAAAATAGAAACCAATATGAATATTTTAATTACTTACAGTATCAAAGAAGGTGATTCACAGGAACTTATTTGGAAGTCGCTGCAAACACTTTGCATTCCCATCTGCCTTATGGGTCTATCAGCTACTCCAAAAGAGAATAATGGCTCCCCATTTTTTTCTACCCTCCAAATGTCATTCAGATGACTCTTATTGGTAAAATGTAGGCCAGAAATGTCAAAGGAATATGGAAAATTTTATTTTCAGGTTTTTAGTCATTAGGATACAAGTTAGAATTTAGAATACTTGAGGTGGTATCAGCTATCAATGGACAACATCTAACATACTCAAGAAAAATTAAATAAACCACCCTAGAATGGACAATAAGGGTGCTGAGAAGTATTTACCTAACCTATAAATAACATTGAAAAGTAAAGTTCTAGAGAGGGCTGCCAATTATAACATGAACAAAATAAATAGCATGTCAACTAGATAAACAAATGAAAGAATAATAGTAGAGGAAGGCTGAAGGAAGCAAGGAAAAAAGGGAGAGAGATAACAAAAGAAAAATGAGAAACTAAAAACTCATTCTGGAAGAAAATTACCCAAGAGATGAAATAAACATACAAATGCTTTCAGATATAGGAGAACTTAAGAATGCAAACTTGGTAAAACTTGAAAATTTCCAATCAAGATAATTAAACAGAAACCTGAGCTGAAAAAAAAAGAAAGCAAGTTAAAAATTAAAAGGCCATTTGATTAAATTACTGTATTAGAAACAACAAAGTTATATATAGATATCCTTAGAATCTAATTATTGGAAGTCAGAAAAAGTCTAAGGTAATAAAAGTAAAAGCAGAAGAAACATTTAAAGAAATTAGATAAAAGATAACAGATACATGAGGGATTTAAGGTCCAGAGAACAATGGCAAAGCTTGACTTTTTGCCTCCCATTTACTCACGTTCCCCCCCAAAAGACATGATATCAAGAAGGAGAACAAATTCAGCATTTCTAGACACTAATAAAATACAACCTTCAAATTACCTATAACTAGAGAGGACCAAAAAGAAAGGAAAAGAAAACCCAGAGCTATTATGACAGCAATCTTCTAGGTGTGAAGCATGGAGAATGGAAGACTTAAAAGATTCCTTGTAAAAAAAGCAAAAGACTGCCTCCAGAAAGATAAATTGCAAAAATAAATGTCCAAATAAGGAATCTAGAGCAGGACTTCATGATTTATAGCCTTAGGTAAGGGAGAAAGGACCAGAGGGGTCAACTTAGAAGAACTATGGCTTTTAGGAAGAATCAGACATAAACAGAAGTGGTAGATCCTGAAGACAACTCAGTGGGGAAAAGGAAGAAATGAGAGGGTAAATAAAGAATTTTTCATAAATTAAAGGCATGTCAACCCTTTCTCCCTTACCCACCACCAACACCACCATCCATAAAATAAACTGCACAGATGGGGCACAAACTAAAAATCTTGTTCATGAAATGAATAGGAATAAAGAATAGCATACCACCTTCATATAAAATGACTGCAATGTTTCAGAAAATGTGGGGAAACAAATATGTATATAAACAGAAAACCTTTTCTGCTGATGAAAACACTTGACTGACTAAACATTAAATTGAAGGTAACTGTAGTACAAAACTTCAAACATATTGAATATCCACTATCAAAAATGCGGGGATATGGTAAAATACCTTGAATCAGAAATAAAAAGCAAAGAACAAAATGTATAAAAAATCAGAAAGAAATGATATGGAAATGAATTTGAACTCAGGAAAGAAATAAAACATAAAACATAAAATTAAGACTGAATTCCAAAGTAGTAAATGAAGGACTGATTGAAAGAAAAACTTAGGAGTGAGCATTAAGAAATTCTTTTAAAAATCAATAGAAGAAATATGAGTCAGTTGAGCATCAGACCCATGATCTT
This sequence comes from Cryptoprocta ferox, assembly GCA_028646485.1. NCBI lineage: Eukaryota > Metazoa > Chordata > Mammalia > Carnivora > Eupleridae > Cryptoprocta > Cryptoprocta ferox. The sequence continues at coordinate 49,233,242 of CM053576.1, read as the reverse complement.
GGCTCAGATCATGATCTCACAGTTCATGGGACCAAGCCCCACATGGGACTCTGCATTGAGAGTGTATAGCCTTCTTGGGATTCTCTCTCTTCCTCTCTCTCTCTCTCTCTGCCCCTTCCACTTGTACTCTCTCTCAAAATGAATAAATAAACTAAAAAAAGGAAGATAAATGACAAAACAAAAATAACATTACATCATGGGATTTATGTCATGTATGTAAGTAAAATGCAAGAAAATAATAGTTTAAAAGGTAAGAGGGAAGAAATGGAAATATACAATTGTAAGGTATTATTCATATCACTTAAAAATCAATATCACTTAATGGTAGACTGTGGCAAGTTAAAAATATGTACTGAAAACTTTAAATAATTATTAAAATAACAAAATAAAGAGTTATTGCTAATAAACTGACAAAGGAGATAAAATGGAATCACTTAAAATATTTACTTTAGGCACAAAAGATAAAAAGAGGAAAAGAGTAATAAAGAACAAATGAGACAGTATGCAAGAAATAGCAAGACATAATCCTACCCATATCAATAATCACACTGAACATAAATGTTCTAAACATCCCAATTAAAAGGCAGAGGTTGTCAGATGGGATAAAAAACAAGACCCATGCCTGCAAGAAATACACTTTAAATACAAAAACATAATAAGTTATGAGTGAAAGGATGAAAAAATGTGTCATACTTTCACTAGTCAAAAGAAAGGTTAAGTGCCAAAGTTAATAAATAAAGTAGAAAGAACAAAGAAAAGATGCCCTCTCTCACCACTTCTTTTCAACACTGTATTAGTAGTTCTAGAAAGGGCAATAAGGCAATAAAAGTAAATCTAGGTCTTTAAATCTAGATCAAAAGAAAGAAATAAAATTGTCTTTATTCACAGATGACCTTATCAACTTTTTAGAAAACCCAATAGAAACTACAAATACCCTGATGGAATCATTAAGTGATTTTTTTTTAATCAGGATGCAGGATACAGCCTTAACATACAGAAATTAATTGTATTTCTACATGCTAGCAACAAAAACTAGAAAGTGAAATTAGAAAACAATGTCATTTAGGTTGCTCTCATATCTTGTCTGTTGTAAATAATGCTACAATAAACATAGGAGTGTATTTAGCTTTTTGAATTAATGTTTCTGTTTTCTTTGGGGAAATACCTAGTAGTGGAATTACTGGATCATACAGTAGCTCTATTTTTTTTTAGTTTTTTTTGTGGAAGCTCTATACTATTTTCCACAATGGAAAGAATAACACTAAGTGAAATAAGTCAGATAAAGAAAGACAAATACCACATGATTTTGCTTATATGTGGAATTTAAGAAACAAAACAAATGAACAAAGGGAAAAGGAGGTAAACAAAAACTATATACTCATAAATACAAAGAACAAACTTCTGGTTGTCAGTAGGGAAGTGGATGGGAAGAATGGGTGAAATAGAGAAAGAGGAATAAGAGTGCACTTATCATTATGAGCACTGAATAATATAGAATTGTTGAATCATTATATTGTTCACCCATTATATTGTTCACCTGAAACTAATATAACACTGTATGCTAATTATACTTCAATTTAAATAAAAATAAACAAATAAATAAAATATTAAAAACAAAAAAATAATGCATATGCAGAAATATATTTATAGTTGCAAACTATAGGAAACTTCCTAAATTTTCAAGCAGGGAATTTTTTTTTTTTTATTTGTTGGATAAACTATGGGTATGTACACACAATGGAATACTACACAGCTGTGTGTAAGAATGAATGAATTCGAAACAATATTGAAGATGGCGGAAGAGCAGGGAGCTCTGTAATCCAAGCATGCCCGTATGGATTAAACTGAGAAGGACTGAAGGGATAAAACTTGGATTTGCAAGTGGGGGAAAGAAGAAACAGACGCCAGAAAGAAGACAACCTCAAAGATGCCTGAGTGAGTGACTGTGATCTGGGAAATTAGGGGACGGGCGGTCCTGGTGGTGCAGGGGATGGAGCCCCCGAGCCCAACACAGGGAGAGCGCGCTGTGCCCCGGAGAGACCAGGGGAAGAGAAAGAGAGACGGAAAACACACCTAGAACCATCTCTAAGGGAGGAAAAACTCGCCTGTCTCCCCATATATATCTGCCGAGCGCCGGGAGAGAAATCCGTCCCATCTGGCCGGCGAGTTCTTCCTTG
>CM053576.1:49170825-49230565 GCA_028646485.1 Cryptoprocta ferox | reverse complement strand
CAGCGATTAATTTTATGACAATTATTCTAAATTCTTGTTCAGTTATGTTATTTAAGTCTGTTTTGAGCAGTTCTGTGGCTGTGACTTCTTCCTGGAGTTTCTTTAGAGGAGAGTTCTTTCCTTTCGTCATTTTGGCTAGCTTTCTGTCTCTGTCAGTTTTAAAAGCTCTTTATGCACTGTGCACCTGTTAGTATTGCTGTATTAAAGGAGGCTCATTGACTGTCCAGGGCCTGTCGTTTCAGAAAGTGTTCTCTTAATGGTGTCCTTCGGTTTCTCTTGTTGTGCCTTTGATTATTTTACTTCCCTGGTCAGTGATATTTGGGACTCTCCACCACGTGAACTTTGGCTTGTTTCTTGAAGTCTCCCTGAAAAGGAAACAGACTAGCATACAGGGTACAAAAGCATGGAAACGTACAGAGAAATCAAACAAACAAGCAAGCCAAAAGGGGAAAGGAAGGAAAGAAAAGGAAGGGAAAGGAAAGAAAAGAATGAAGAGAAAAAAGAGAGAAGAAAAAGAAACAAAAACAAAAACAAGGTGGAGACAGAGACAGCAAAAGACTATGGACAGTCTAAAAGTATATAACCAGCGAAGAGGAGAGATAAGAATATGCTAAGGGAAATATATCTGGATGGTAGCAGAAAAGAAGGAGAAGCAAAGAAAAAAGGAAAAAATAAAAAAAAAGACAACTCCCCTGTGCGGATGGGCGTGGTTTGGCGTCAGGTCAGGTCTCAGGGGCTGATGTCTCTGAGGCCCCGCCTCAGTGGTTGCAAGGAGAAGAATGGCTTCACTTCAAGCTTTGCTTGAACCAAGCGTTGCAAGCCGCTCTTCTCAGTCCAATCTCCCTGTGCCGCGGGCGAGCCAAACTGTATTCTCCAAGCTCCACCTCACTTCCAAATCCTAGTCCATGCAGGTCAACACCGTCACCGGAAATGAGATGCGTTCCCGCTGGCGCCCGGCCTCCTGGCCAGGCTTGCACTGCCCTTTTCGCAGCGCCGCCACCGCCGCTGCCACTGCTGCTTTTCAAGTTGCCTTTCACACCGCCGCCGCCGCCGCCTTTATCTGTGCAGCCGCCTTTCGAGGTGCTGCTTGGAATGGATGCCGCTGCCGCTGCGCCCAAGGAAGAATTCGCCTGCCAGATGGGACAGATTTCTCTCCCTGTGCCCAGCAGTTATATATGGGGAGACGGGCGAGTTTTTCCTCCCTTAGGGATGGTTCTATGTGCGTTTTCCATCTCTCTTTCTCTTCCCCTTGTCACTCCGGGGCACAGCGCACTCTCCCTGTGTTGGGTTGGGGCTCCTTCCCCCTGCACCACCGGGGCCCACCCGTCCTCCAATTTCCCAGATCACAATCACTCACTCAGGCATCTTTGAGGTTGTCTTCTTTCTGGCGTCTGTTTCTTCTTTCCCCCACTTGCAAATCCGAGTTTTATCACTTCAGTCCTTCTCAGTTCAATTCATGCGGGTGTGCACAAATTACAGAGCTCCCTACTTCTTCACCATCTTGCCCTCCCTGGTCTGAAATATTGCTCATTTGAATTCAAAACATCCATTAATAATTTTTAATACTTATTACATTTTGAAATTTTAATATATTGTATGTATTAAGTATTTTATTAAATATTTACTTATTTTACTTCTTTAATTAGAAACTAGAAATACCCAAAGTTTGCATTATATTTCCATAGGATAGTGCTGATCTAGAAGCTAATAAAACTTCTTTTGCTGCTATACTATTTCCATCTTTGATAACAAAGTTCTGAAATTTAAGACAACAAAATCTTCATCTTAAGAAGCCAACTCTATTCCGCTTTTCCAAACACAACCAAATCCTATTTATTCAAAACAGTGCCATCTACTGAGAGAAAACAGTAACAGCTCTGGAAGTGATTTCAGTATGTGAGCCCTGGCACAGCTAGTTTCTCTCCGGCTTGTATATATTTACAGTGAAACAAACATGTAGTGAGCCCAGAGTAAGAACAGGATAGGAACTACTGCATTTTAACCTCTGACACTCCATATATACAACTGGCTCCTTTCCCCCTTTCCTTATATAAACAGCTCAGCCCATCTGGCCGACTGGGAGTTGGCCGAGGGTGAAGGGGCAGATGGTAGTACCAGAGCATTTCCTATAGGAGGCATTGTTTATTGTGGGGCCTTCCCTGTCCTCACAGATGCTCCTTTGGGGCATTACAGTGCTCAGAGCTTACCTTTGTGCCAAATACATTTTAAATGCTTCCAAGTGAAGTCTCTGAATCAATTTTTATTCTTGAACACTTTTTAAACATCTCAATTTGGGGTGCCTGGGTGGCTCAGTCAGTTGAGCGTCTGACTTCGGCTCAGGACTTCGGCTCAGGTCATGATCTCATGGGTTGTGGGTTCGAGCCCCATGTCAGACTCTGTGCTGACAGCTAGCTAAAAGCCTGGAGCCTCCTTCGGATTCTGTGTCTCCCTCTCTCTCTGACCCTTCCCTTCTCTCTCTCTCTCTTTCAAAAATAAATAAAACATTTTAAAAAATAAATAAACATCTCAATTTTAACTCCAAATTCCCCAATCACCCTATGAAGCCTTTTTCCACAGCTAGCGGCACCCGCCCACCGCTGGGTGGAGGGAATAGAGGAGAAGGGACATCAAAGGTGATACAAAACAATTCATTGATGCAGAAATTTTGAAAACCTACCCACCCATCCCCTAAAAACAATACTCAAAATGGAATACAGACCATGACACTCTATGGAAATGTATTTTCAGAAAAGGTATCAACCATTTTTATAAATGGCATTCGCATTTGCCATTGGCTATATCTTAAAATGGAATTATTACTTAAGAATAACTTGCATAATTGTACTTAGGACTCCAATGGTTAATGCTGGCCATTTTGGTTAATTGTGTATTGCATACATATGCGTGTATGTAGTTGTGTGTGTGCATGCATGACTCTGCATGCTCACATATACTCACTGTTTGCATTGCAAACATAAAGCATTCTTTCTGTGAAATGTGATTCTAGATGATTTTGATAATATCCATCTTTATGGTTTTCTATATTTTGCAAATTTTCTGTAGAATAAGAAAAAGAAAGGAGGAAGTAGAGAGAGAATAATGGGGGTGGAGAAACAGAGGAAGGGAGGGAAAGAGAGAGAACTACTGTCTCAGAGCTACTCCATTTAGAAAAAAATGTCAGGATAAAAGTCCTTCCATCAGATAGCTTGGAGGAAGCATCTAGGAAAGTTCAGTTATGAACTAACAGGATCATTCATGCCCTCTCCTATACCCCTTACTAAAGACATTTTCCCCCAGCAGAAATAGGTAGTATTGCATGCGCTAAAGGTCATTTTTTCCTTCAGATTCATTCAAGACAAAAGGTGTTTACGAGTCTTCTGATATTGCCTAACCTAAGGTCCAGCTGAAGACTATTTTTTGGCATTGATTTTAAAGCTTGATCAGGTCAGCCTTCAGATGCTCAAAGGTAACAATTTAAAGAAAAAAAACAGAATTAATAACTGAATTCTAACACATTGAGATTGAAAATCAATACTTTCAAGAATGATATTGACCTGCTAACTAGTGAATGGCATTGCTAGGAGGAAACAGAATGATCTGAAAATTTAATGTGCATACATGTATTTCAGGTTTTAAAAAAATGCACTTTATGTCAGATACCCCATTTTGTATGATGACCAGCTATTTCTGGACTAGCCATCTCAATATGAAAGACATATTTACATTCTGATGATCTCACCAACCCAAGACCAGACCCAGGGGCTGAGCACCCATTTATGTTGATTGATGGCCTTTTGTCACAGTGCCTTATAGGCTGTGACCATTTGAAACTTCAAAATGGATGCAGTCAAACATACAAGGTGCTCCTGTTCAATGAAGCAGAGAGACAGGAATGGGAAGTCTACATTCCTGTCAGAAAAAGAAATGTTCTGTCCAGACTAATCCTTCAGATGTTCAAACCTCTGACATGCTGCATTCCCAGTGCATACAAAAGTATCTGTGATGAATGCAGATAACTGACATTTCTTTTTATCAAAATATACAACTTAAAAAAGTTAATAACCCAGGTAATCTTTTTAACTCAGTAATTGCACTTCAGAGTATTTATTCTAAATATATAGAATTTTATTCTAAAATTAAAAGACTTATTGCAATGTTGTTTACAATCTTTAAAAGTATAGAATTGGTTAGTAAATTCTAACTAATTAAAACAATAAAACACTAAAATCAACCCCAAAATAGAATAACTAAAAATCACATTTTAGATTATTTAAAATGTATACAGGGGCACCTAGGTGGCTCAGTCAGTTGAGTGCCCAACTTTGGCTCAAGTCATGACCTCCCGATTTGTGAGTTTGAGCCCCACATCAGGCTTGTTGCTATCAGCGTATCAGTGCAGAGTCTGCTTCCAATCTTATGTGTCCCTCTCTCTGCCCCTACCCTACTTGTGCGCTACCAAAAATAAATAAATATTAAAATAAATAAATAAAATATATATGAGTAATATATCACATGAAGAGAGGTTTGTATTATACCAATTTCCTATCAAATATATGTGTCAGTAGAGATAAGACCTATAGATTTAATAACACTATGGATACAGACAGAAACAGATACAGAGAAAACACTATAGTTCTACACATGAAAATGTTAATAGTAGAATTATGGGTGGTTTTGTTAGTTCTCTTACATGTCTCTATATTTTCCCCCAAATTCCTGAAGTAATACGTAAAGTTTATATAAGAAAAATATTCATTTATAGTCTCCATAAGTTTCTATCTCAAAATATACCTCTGTTTATTGAGTATTAGCATCTTCTACTAAGGTTTAAGAAATATTCAATTATTGGGATGCCTGGGTGGCTCAGTCAGTTGAGTGTCCAACTTCAGCTCAGGTCATGATCTCGCAGTTTGTGAATTTGAGCCCCATGTTGGGCTCTGTGCTGACAGCTCAGAGCCTGGAGCTTTTTTCGGATTCTGTGTCTCGCTCTCTTTCTGTCCCTACCTTTTTTGCTCATCATTTCTCATGAAATAAATAAACATTTGAAAAAAAATTCTTAAAAGAAATATTCAATTATAGTGATTCTTAACACTGTAATGAAACACATGTCTTACTATAACAACATATTTTTCACATCTGGGATGGCCTAAGCTCCAAAGGGCTGTGGAGTAAAGGACTTGCATGGATGAAGTATTAGCAGAGGTCTGCCTGGGGTTACAGAACAGATAAGGGAGGACACCAGCAATGCTTTTTATTAAACTGAGAAGTTCCTTAGGCTGACAGGGTTTATAAACATTACAGTATTCAAATAAATTTAAACTTTCAATTACCATTAACAAGCAGATAACTCTTAATCAAAATTTGATGAAGGATGAAAACTGGCCACTTCCAGGAATATGATGTTCAGCAGGCATGGATTTAAAGAAGTAGAAGGAGAAATAATCAAAGTGTGCAGGTAGATATTATTCCCTTGGCGCACCTCTCTTTATTCCCCCATCCTAAAGATTTTCCTTGGTCTGAGAGCAACTTTACAAGTTTTTTACAAATCCCAAATATTTTTCATGTTTTACCAATGAGAATTATAATATATGAGCCTCTGAAATTTAAACTCAGGATGTTTTATATTGACTTCAGAATTTTTTAAAGAATTGCTAGTTATTTTCCATTTGCATACTCCCCCCTTTTTAAGTTTATTTATTTGTTTTGAAAGACACAGAAAGAGCACAAGTAGGAGAGGGGCAGAGAGAGAGGGAGACAGAGAACCCCAACAGGCTCCGTGTTATCAGCGTGGAGCCCAATGCATGGCTCAAACTCGTGAACAGTGAGATCAATTCCTGAGCCAAAACCAAGAGTCAGACACAACTGACTGAGCCACCCAGACACCACTGCATATCCCCTTTCTAGAACATTCTCCAACTTTTTCTATCCTTCTCTGTACCCTGAGAATAACCCACACAGGACATTATCAGGGCTCCCTTGCTGGCTTATTTCCAGGTGATTTCAGCCAGTGAATGACATCATCCAAATGTCAGAAGACAGAGGAGAAACAGAACAAGGTTCTTATTCCCTGTCTCTCCTGTACTCTGGAAGTAGCTATGTTCTTTCACAATTACAGCTGTTGCTAGGTGGCTCTTACATGGCATCAGCTCTTGCAGCAATTCTCTGCCTTCAGGTTGTCAATAGTTTTATTACAGTGCTAATTTCTGAGGTTCTAATCACTCCATCCCCTGGACATGGAAGGTCTTGTTAATTTATATCAATAGATAGTATATATAATAATATATGCATATATTTTTATAATATACAATGTGTACTATATTATATATTAGAAATATTATGTATATATACATAATATATATAATGTATATATGTGTATATTATATTATATATAATATAATTATATCATATAATTCATATGATATATATCATATAAATCTCATTTAACATATATTCTTATATAAATATAAAAAGCATTACGGAATACATTCTAACAGTGTTAGATCAAGGAGAGCACTATTTTGGATTTACCGTGTTAGCACACATAGCAGGGAGTGGTTCTGTTTGTTTGATTAGTTGAAGCCTGGTTCTAATAGTGGCCTGCAAGCAGTGAATTGAGATATGGAAACTTCTCTGGCATATTGTAATTAGAGGAAACTGGAAGCTAAAATAGATGGAAATGTGAGAGTGAATTTCTCATGTGCAAGACTCCTAGCTGCTTCCTAACCTTACCCCATGACAAAGTGAAAAGAAACACATTGATAAGGGGCCTCTGGATCTCCAAACCTCTCTCTGTGGCTGTCTTATGCAACCTTGAGATAATGATAAGACATTTTGCTGTTGACTGGGGTATTCTAATTTCAATGGGAATGTCAGCTCAGGGTAGCAAAGACTCAGTTGTATGCCTAAACTATCAGAGATAAAGTTAACCCAATTAGCAAATGCAGTAGTAATCAGGATACACTGACCCTTGGAAGTGTGTACAGATTTATTACTGGTTCTCTATTAATGAAATAAATGGGTGACTTCTTAAGGTGCTCCTTGATTAATATAATCCAGAAACATTCTCTCTGATGACCAAGACAAAACAAAACAGAAAACTGAGGGACTAGTATGAATCCACACCTGGATTCTAGACCTAAGCAAGTTCACATATTCTCAGCCATTTGAATGAATAGAAAGTCAGGGGTCATTAGGGATGGACCCAAAACATATTGTAAATCTCCCCAGTTCTTTCCCAGAGAAACCTGCAGCCATTTAAAAAGGAGACTGTGGGAAGAAAGATGCGGAAATTATCAGTGTGTTAGGTATTAGGTATTAGCTCTGAAGGGACACTAGTCTCAGGGGATACAAATGCCACAGAGATCAGATGATTAGACTAGGGCTTATGGAAATAAAGTCTTGACCTAAATTTATCTCACAAAATGTTCTGTGATCTCACAGACCTGCACTGTGTTCATTTCCCTTGTTTCTGAATATGTAATTGGAATAAGCATACTTAGAACTGGCATAGCACCCACACTGATGCCCTGATCTATGGAGTAAGGGCTAGTATATTAAGAAGGACCATGTGTAAAGCCACTGAAATCGTCTGCTCCACGTCTGGACAAAATGGTAAACCAAGAGTTATACTTCACTTCTGAAAAAATAGCAGAGTTTATTGTTATTATAAAAGACATTTAAGATGTAAGAATGGTGAAGCCTAAAGGCACTTCCAGAATGGTTATGAGTTATTATAAATTTAGTCATTGTGGTTACAAATGTTACCTGTTTATTAAGGAAACCAAGAAAACTCTGGCCCATGTTATGCAGATATTGACTTTGCAAACACTTTCAGCCCCAGTTAGTCAGAATAAATTAGAAACAGTTTTCTTTCACCTGGTAGAAAGAGCAGTACACCCTTATTGATTAACTGGACCCATTGATTATGGCAACTCTCTGCCTATGCCATTATATAGTTGACAGTGACCCTGATCACCTGATCTAGCCATATTGATTAAATCATGTGAACAACAACAGGAAACAGTGTCAGTAGCCTAGTTACCATGGTGTAAGAATGAGAATGAGGAAACCCATGGACACAGTCTGTATTTCTGCACTTGAAAAGGAGAATATCAGAAGCCTGTCTGGTTCTTAGACAAATGTGAAAAGCATCACACACTGGCACCAAAAGCAAAATGAAAAAAACACAACACACCCAAAAATGTGTGTGAGGTGCTGTGGAAGGCAATGTGGGAAGGGCAAATGACACACACAGACTTGTCTGGCCACTGGTTGGCCCTGTGACCTTAGCAAGTTTTCTCCTTTCTCTGAACCAAGTTATCCTCTTCTATCTGGAGAGAATAAAAACCCATATAATTTAACAGTGATGTCAGCATTCAATGAAATGAAAAAGCAGCATCATATAGAGGGCAAGAAGGTGGCCTCTGGAAACAACATACCTGGATACCTGACTCTATCTCTTACTGGCTGTGTAATCCTGGACAGATTACTTAACCCCTCGCTTAAATTCGTTCATCTATAAAACAGACAATGGTAATATTTACTTTCAAAGTTCTAGTGAGGATTACATGAGTTGGCCCATGAGAAATCTGATTACAACGCCTGGCATATCACTAATATTCAATAAATGTCAGCTATGATGATATCAAAAATCATGATAATGAAACAAAAGTAAGGTCTACCTAATTGCTCAGAACATAAGAGAGTCTCCCTACATGCCTAACCCTTCCCATAATCCAATGATCCACATCCTCAACCCCTCTTTAAGATTAAGACTCCAATTTAAACTAAAATAGCAGCCCATATCAACAAAATTGTAAAGACATTCATATAGAAACTATAGCCCCTTCAAGTCTAGTCAGAATCTAAAATAATCTGACTCATTTACATTTTCTCAGGGTTCATCAATGCCTTGAACCAGTTCATCTCAAATTTTTCCAAAAAATCCCACTATTTTGTTCTCTTGTTTTGAGATTGTTAGAAGCCCATTCAGTACTTTTACTAAAAGTTCTGCCCTAAATAATCAAAACACTCCAAGAGCTAAAACATTACCAGGCACTTCTATATGGTTTGATGACAAGAAAGAAAGATCTGCCCAGACAGACCTATGAAAAATAATTATTATACTAAACTCAATATCTTTCCTACTTCACCCTCAGACCCCATGGGGGGAAGAAATTGACAACTCTATGTAACATGATATAAGCATTCTAGAGACTGTTGGCTTTGCCATGAAACATAAATTTCTTGGCACTTTTGTATTAGTTTTTCAAATAATATTTACAGAGAAAAATAACAAAAACATTTGGACTAGACAATAATATTTCATATACACACATACACACACACACACACACACACATACCTTCTTGCCTTCTATACTGTATTTATATTTACATGACATACTTGAAAGAGCTCATAGTCCAATACTGCACCCAGCCAATAATGCTGAAACCAAGAAAATACTTGTATCTTTTAATAAATCACAAAATAAGAGAAGCTTTTTTAGTAATGTTACCTCAAAATGAAAAAAATATATATTTGTTTCCTGAGAAAAAAAATAGGTGTGTGTGTGTGTGTGTGTGTGTGTGTGTGTGTATCTGTCTTGGTTATTATCAAAAGATCCCTGTTTTTCTCTTCTTTCTGTATGCTTCCTTATAGTCAGGTTTTTATTACATCCTTGCTTTGCTGTACAGAAATGTACATAATCATGTTAGAAACATGATGAGGGAACATAATAGCAGTGGTTCTCAAACTTAATCATGCATTAGAATGTCTTGGGGAAGAAGGTTGTTTTAACACAGATTCTGCACCTGACTCCAAAAGTTTCTGATTAGCAGGTCTGCATTAAAACCTGAGAATTTGCACCTTTAACCAGTTTCCAAGTAATGCTAATGCTGCTGGTCAAGGCACAACAATTTGAGAACTAGCGATGTAGAAAAGTGATCACCAATCTTACTTGGAGTCATGTTTCCAGGGTCCTGGTCTCAGCTTTCATGTGTGACCCAGGGCGAAGTATTTAATATCTCTGGATCACGGTTTCTCAATAGTGAAATTATGAGTTTGCATTAGATGAACCTCGAGATCTCTTCCAACATCAGTGATCCATAAATGTTATGCTTTCAATGTGATTTCTCCCCCAAGGGAGTTCCTACACCCTAATGGGGAGCTGCTCCTGCAAGGCACTCAGGAATTTTTTCTTTAGATCAGTCTCCAGCAGTGGTTTGCAAAGGTTATCAGAAGGAACAAGAGCAATTAAATATATCTATTTCTATTTCTTATTTCTAAAATGCAAAATGCTTTGCAACTCTTCTAACTGTTCTTTGTGTGCTTAGCAGAAAGAAAATATGCTGTAGGCTTCGGTTTCAAATGGCCAGCCCTTCTCTTAACAATCAGAAGCAATATCCTAAAGGTCCCCTTCTCTGTGCTAGGAGATGTTTGGTTTGGGAGCAAAAGACAAGCACTTTCTGTGCAGGACAAACCAGCTCAGGGAAAGTGTTCAGTTTCAGGGTCTCCAGGTTCTTATATCTCATTGATTGCACATTCAGAGGGCACTCATGACTATGGTTCATTGCCCAGCACAGCTATGCTTTATGCAGTCATAAATTACAAGTTTAAGCAATCTAATCAAATCAAGTAGTTCTGATAGCACACTTTCAGATAAGAATTTATCATATACCATCTCCCAACAGTCTCCCTGGAATCATCCAGCTAGGAAATCCCACCAATGTGTTAACAGGGGCTTGTTTGGGATTTAAAAAAAAAAAACAGCCTACTGAAATAGTCAGGGACCTTGGGAACAAGCCCCTGTGCACACCCTACTGGCTGTTAAGGCCAATCTTGCAGAGCAGAGCACTGACCAAGGAGCAATCCCAGACTGGTTCAAACTGATGGGAGACAGAATGGCTGCCACCGAATTTGACCTTTCTCCTCATGGAGACTTCTCTCCTCATGTTAATGCTAAAATGTATGCCCAGAGGTGTAGACTTAACATGCAAATGAGAAATACTATGCACGAAGAAGCATGCCCTGTCAAGTGCACCTGCATGCCAACTTTCCTGGGACTCCCTGCCCCTGAATGCTTAAGCATCTCTCCATTCCTACCTCACCCCCTTTAAAGCTTGCCCTGACTATTACAGGAGCCAGTATGACACCTTTGTCATGACTGCATCGGCTTCCATTTAGTGGGGCCCGGGACAGCCAAGTTTCAAAAACTTTGCAACTCTTCTTTTATTTCCAAAGAAAGAAGTTGCAGTTTCCTCCTCCCATTGGAATCACTCAGGAGCATTAACTATTAATCAGCTATCTAGCTTTCAAAAATTGTATTAAAATGAAATACAGAAAAAAACATGTCTAAGTATAAGAGGAATTTGCTGGGGTGCTGTCTGGTGGCTCACAGAAATGATGGGAAGGACAAATAACCAGGCACAGAGCACAAAGTTATTCTTAAGGACCATCTGCTGAAAATTCTGCTTTCTGTGTCACTTCAGTGGCCATACCACCCAACCCCTCATACCACCAGCATTCCACACCAATAATTTAATCCCATTAATAGAATAAAGGAGAAAATTATGATCGTCCCCATAGCTGCATAAAAATAATGTGATGAAATTCAAAACCAATTCACAATTTAAAATAAAAATATTTCTTAGGAATAAAAGGGAGATTGGTAACTTTATAAAGGATCACTACCAAAACTCAGTGGCAAGCAGCATTCATAAAAGTAAAATCTTGCATTTAAAAATTAGTAATCAGGGGCACCTGGATGGCCCAGTCAGTTAAGCGTCTGACTTCGGCTCAGGTCATGATCTCACAGCTCCTGAGTTTGAGCCTCCCATCAGGCTCTGTGCTGACAGCTCAGATTCTGTCTCCATCTCTCTCTTCCTCTCCTCTCTTCACACACATACTCTCTCTCTCTCTCTCAAAAATAAACATTAAAAATTTTTAATTAATAATCAAAAACTACCCAACAAAGAAAAGTCTAGAATTCACTGGTGAATTCTACCAAATATTAAAAGGAGTAATCCCAATCTTTATCACATTTTTCCACAAAAAATAGAAGGGGAAGGATCCCTTCCAAACTCATTTTATAAGGCCAGCACTACCCTGATACTGAAGCCAGAAAAGGACACTACCAGAAAAGAAAACAGTACACCAAATCCCTAATAAAAATAGATGGAAAAATTATCAATAAAATACTAGCACACCAAATTCAACAGCACACTTAGAGGATTGTTCACTATGATCAAATGGGATTTATCCTTGGGATGCAAAGATGGTTTAGTATATGCAAATCAATCAATGTGATACACCATGTTAATAAAATGAAAGAAAAAACATCATATCATCTCAGTAGGTGCAGAAAAAGCATTTGACAAAATTTAACATCCATTCATGACAAAAACTCTTAACAAATGAGGTATAGAAGAAATGCCCCTCAACATAATAAAGGTCATATATAGTGAGCCCACAGCTAATATCATAATCAATGGTGAAAGATTGAAAACTCTTTATCTAAGATTAAGAACAAGACAAGGGTGCCCACTCTCACCACTGTTATTCAACATAAGACTGAAAGTTCTCAACTAAACAATCAGCTAAGGGAAGGAAATAAAAGACATTAGAATTAGAAAGGAAGAAGTAGTCTCTATTTGCAGATTACATGATTTTATATGTAGAAAATCCTAAAGATTCCACTATAAAATGGTTAAAACTTTACTGAATTAATCAATTAATTCAGTAGAGTTGTAAGATAAAAATTAACCTAAAAAATCAGTAGTGTGCACTATACACTAACAATTATCTAAAAAAAATGAAATCATCCCATTTATAATGCCATCAAAAACAATAGTCTTATTGTTTTAGAAATTTAGGAATAAATTTAACTAAGGGAGGTAAAATTTCTCTATACTGAAAACTATAAGACATTGATGAAAGAAATCAAAGAAAATATAAATAAATGGAAAAACATTCATGGACTGAAAGAATTAATATTCTTAAAATATCCATTTCAATACCATCTATAGTCCAATGGCATTTTTATAGAAATAGAATAAACAATCTTAAAATTTATGTGGAACTACAAATGATCCTGAATAGTCAAAGCAATCTTAAGAAAGAACAAAGTGGAAAGCATCACACTCCCTGATTTCAAGCTATATTACAAAACTACAGTAATCAAAGTGGTATGGAACTGCCATAGAAACAGACACATAGATCAATGGAATAGAAAGGAGAGCCCAGAAATAAATCCATGCATATACAGTCTACTAATATTTGGCAAGGGAGCCCAGAATACTCAATAAAGAAAAGACAGTCTCTTCAATAAATGGTGCCAAGATAATTGGATATTTACTGTAAAGAATGAAATTAGACCCTTATCTTCCACCATTCATGAAAATTAACTTCAAATGGGTTAAAGACTTAAATGTAAGATCTAAAAGTAAGACCAGAGGTATAAAACTCCCAGAAGAAAACAAAGGAAAAAAGTTCCTTGACATGAGTTTTGGCAATGATTTTTGAGATATTAAACCTAAAGCACAAACAAAATCAAAAATAAATAAGCAGGACTGCATCAAACTAAAATCTTCTACACAGCAAAAAGAAACAATGTACAAAATGAAAAAAACCTACAGGATAGAAAAAAATTAGACAAACCATATGTCTAATAAGGGTTTAATATCCAAAATATGTAAAGAACTTCTACAATTCACTGGGAAAAAAAAATAATAATCCAATTAAAATGGGCAAAGAACCTCAACAGACATTTTACCAAAGAAGAGATACAGATGACCAACACGTACATGAAATGATGATGCTCAATATCATTAATCCTCAGGGGAATGCAAATGAAAACCACAATGAGATATCACCTTACACCTGTTAGAATGGCTATTATCAAAAAGATAAGAGAACAAATGTTGGTGAGGCTGTGGAAAAAAGGAACCTTTGTTGGTGGGGGGTTAACTGATGCAGTTACTGTGGAAAGCAATGTGGAAACTCCTCAAAATACTAAAAATAGAGCTATCATATGATCCAGGAATTCCACTTCTAGGAATATACCCAAAGGAAGTAAAAACATTATGTTGAAAAGTTATCTGCACCCCCACATTCTTAGCAGCATTACTGACAACAACCAAGATGTGGAAACAACCTAAGTATCCATAAACAGATGAATGAATAAAGAAGATGTGATGTATATATTCATGGAATATTACTCAGGAATAAAAAAAAATCCTGCCATTTTTTACATCATGGTGGACTTGGAAGGCATTACGTTATGTGAAATAAGTCAGAGAAAGACAAATACTGTATGATCTCACTTATATCTAGAATCTAAACACACTCATAGAAAAAGAGATCAGATTTGTGGTTACCAGGAGAAAGGAGGAGGAGAATTAGATGAGGTGGTCAAAAGGTACAAACTTCCTGTTATAAAGAAGTCCTGGGGATGTAATGTACAACATGATGACTACAGTTAGCACTGCTAACAATATATGAAAGTACCTATGAAAACTGTTAAGAGAGGGGCACCTGGGTGGTTCAGTCAGTTGAGCCTCTGACTCTCGATTTTGGCTCAGGTCATGATCTCACAATCAAGCCCCATCAGGCTCCATGCTGAGAGTGGAGCCTGCTTGGGATTCTCTCTCCCTCTCTCTCTCTCTGTCCCTCCCCTCCCCTCAAAATAAATAAAGAAAATAAATTTAAAAACATTAAAAAGTAGAAAATTGTTAAGAGAATAAATCCAAAGAGTTTTCATCACAAGGAAGAATACATTTTTTGTATCTATATGAGATGATAGATGTTAACTGAATTTGTAATCATTTCATAATTTATTTAAGTGAAATCATTATGCTGACTACCTTAAACTTATACAGTACTGTATGGCTGGCAATTATATCTCAACAAAAACTTTAAAAAAAAACATTGATATCTAAAATTAGAAATTATAATAGTGGCCCTCCTTAATGGTGGGGTCAACAGAAGAGAGTCATGTGAGGAAGGGGACATAACAAGAGGAGAGTTCTACAGGAGAGTAATGTTCATTTTCTTAATCAGAGTAATGGTTACAGTTGTGTGTTTACTTTGTAACATTTAATCAAGCTGAGTACTTATAACTAGGATACTTTTCTGTTTGTATGCTATCCTTCTATGAAGGATATAGAAGGATATCTATATAAAGAATTCTTTATAGAAGAAGACTTCTATTAAAAGTCTTAAAAATTAGTAACAAAAATGTAAACAATTTTCAAGGAAATATTTTTATTTGTTTTTAAGGGTTTTTTTTTTGTAAGTTTATTTTGAGAGAGAGCACATGCATGTGAACAGAGGAGCGGCAGAGAGAGAGGAGAGAGAGAATCCCGAGCAGGCTCCACACTGAGTGCAGAGTCAGATGTGGGGCTTGATTCCAGGAGCCATAAGATCATGACCTACGCCAAAGTCAAGAGTCGGATGCTTAACTTACTGAGCCACCTATGCACCCCTCAAGGAAATATTTTTAAATGAAAGGCTAGTAAAAAGGTAGCAAAAATGTATGATTCCCATCCTAGAAACAAAATATAATGTCAGCTGTTCAATTGTTTATAAAAAGGGTAGGTTGCACTATATTAAGGAAACTGTCACTTTGAAGGCAGACAGAGTGGGTTTGCATCTGAACCAACAGGCTAGGTGCCAGCTGAACCCTAATTTCTAATCTCAAATCCACATTCCTGATTTAGCTGATTGGTTCACCTTTCATAAGGTGCCTTTGGCCAGGGAGCAGGATCATGTTTTATAATCACTGCTGCTTCCTCTGGAAACGTGTGAGAAACACAAGCAAAGCAACTCCCAGAAGAAATCAGGAATTAGTGGCTGTACAGTCAACATCATTTAACTGATATTAACTTGATTTCTTTATTAATTGACCTAAGTGATTATGGTAAAACTATTCAATATTTTGAAGCACATTGCACTCTTCCCAGGTATATGGAAAATTAGTATAGGTTTTAAGTATTCTTACACCAAAATCCAAGCAACCAGACTGATTCCAGAGCAATAAAGCTGATTTTTTTCTTCATTTCCTCTCTTAGCCAGGTTTCTCAAAAAGCTGAGCCTAAAGTAGATAGTTTACAAACTGTTATTTTATTAGAAGTAAAATCTTGTCCTAGGAAATGAAATGCCACATCAATCTGCATTTATCTCAAGTTTTGAACTGGTCTTTAGTTGAGCATTCTTTGTCAGTGTATGAACATTCTTTTAATTAAAAAAAAAATTCAAGTCTCCCTCTAGTGTCCAAACTGTTATTTTACAATTCTGCTGGATATTAAATGAAAAATTAAATTCAGATGGCAAAATAGTGTTTAATCTTCTAGAGAAAAATAATTTAAGTTGTTATGTGATAATACATTGTTTAATGGAAGGCAGGATCAGCAAACATTTTCGGTAAATAACAGATGGTAAATATTTCGGGTATTACAGAGAACAAACAGTTTCTGTTACACAGAGTAACAAACACACAGTTCCTTTGTGATTTTTTGATATTGTTTTTGCTTTGTTTTAACAACCATTTAAAAATATAAAACCCCTGGGGTGCCTGGGTGGCTCAGTTGTTTGAGCAACCAACTCTTGATTTTAGCTCAAGTCATCATCCCAGGGTCATAGGATTGAGCCCTGCATCAGGCTCTGTGCTGAACATAGAGTCTGCTTAAGATTCTTTCTCTCTCCCTCTGCCCCTCACCCCTTATCCCCCGCTCACATGCTCATGCACTTTTGCTCTTTCTCTCTCGCTCTCTCTCTCTCAAAAACAAAACACACACACACACACACACACACACACACACACACACACACAAACACACACAAATGGACCAGAATCGGGTTTTAGTTTGTTGGTCTCCAGGAAGAATACCACCTATTATGAAAAGATTTAAGGTCCTGAGTGGCTCAGTTGGTTAAACGTCTGACTCTATTTTTGCTTCAGGTCATGACCTCATGGTTCATGAGACTGAGCCCTACATCAGACTCTGTGCTGCCAGCATGGGGCTTGCTTGGGATTCTCCCTCCCTCGCTCTCTTCCCCTCCCCTACTTGCTTGCATGTGTGCATGGCCGTGAGCGCTCTCTCTTTCTCTCTCTCAAAATAAATAAATAAACATAAAAAAATTAAGATTCATATTTTATTTTTATTTCTATATCTGTTTATAATTAATATTATTTAACTTATTCGTTATACACACACACATATACCCATATGCTAGTACATATGCCTATAACGTTGATAAAGTTTGTCTTTAAAGGTAAATACTTACAACATCAAGTGGTTTACAAATATTAGTTTATAATGTTTATGCTTAGGTTAGTATTCTGAAGAATCATGGCATTTTGGTAGGTTTCTAAAATTTAGAAGAGCCTCTCTCTCAGTGTAGAAATTCTTAGTACAGTATCCCTAAAAGAGGGTCTGTTAGCTGCTGGTCAAAATGTTATTTTCTTTTAAGACTTCCTGCCTAATAGCCAGATGGCTCTAATTATTTAAATATCTGAGTTACATGCAGGTTGTTGAAATTTCAATCTGCACGTGGTAATTCTGCTCTTTGGAGATATTCAAGCCTGTCCACTATATCATCCTCCACGTTTCAGTTCTCCAAATATTTGAAGATATTATGTTCCCCCACCTGACCCCCTTCATTGAAGATTTTGAGACACCATAAACAAAGCAGTTACAAGCCTGATCTCTGAATTTGCTGTTGTTCAGGTGTAGTGCCAGCTTTTACTAATTATTGGCCTTGTTACTTTGGACAGGACCCTTGAGCTCCCTGAACTAGAGAAAAGAAAAACAGTACAGAGGTTGAATCCAACACTTTAATAACAATATCTGGATTTAAATCCAACCCCACCTCTTGTTAGTTGCAAACTACTAAACGCCACTGTGCCTGTTTCCTCACCAATAAAATACACGGAAGAATAGCACCAATATCAAAGACTGCTTGAGAGGCTTATCAGGGACAATGCTTGTCTAGTGACAGTGACATGAAAATACTCATAATGATTTGCTGTCATACATTTTCTTCTTTTATCAATAATTATTTGTACACATAATTTTAGTGACTGATTAAGATTTTATCTTAAAGAGGTACTACTATTCACTTAACAATTCCTAATAATGAGGTAATTTTGCAGCTTTGCCATTTTAACAGTGCAGTAAATACCTGTGTACATAAACTTTTGTCTCTGAGTGAATCAAGGTGTGTTTCCAGATGTGTAACTACTGGTTCAATGAACATAAACTCATTAAGTCTCATACTCCTCAATTGTTCTCAAAAATATTACACCAATTTTCCCTTCCATCAACACTGTTTGAGTTGTGACAATTTAACTGCATTTTCATCAGTATTCAGCTGCTAATTTTTAAGTATTTGCTAATATTTAGGAGTATATCATTATTTTCTGATAGCAAATAATCCAATTTTCTTTCAGCAATTTAAGGAAAATAAGGGAAATTATTAAGGAATATGCATATGTATTAGAAGTTTAAAAGTATTTTAGAAATATATATATTATGCACATATTATACATATTATACATATATATATATATCTTTGACCACCTGAAATACCATGTTTCCCATCCTTACTTAAATATGTGGCCCTATTTGCCTTTAGCATACCTTAAAACTATGCTGAACTCACTTTAGAAAATTCTATTCTGGAGCATTTCTTCCATATATTATCTGAATTTCTACAATTCCTATCTTCCTTGGATTAAGGCCCAAAAACTTTTGGAAATACAACTATAAGTGGATTGTATATATCTAGAAAGCTCTAAGATAATTCTGAAGTTATTTTACCTCTCCCCCCTCAGACAAAATGGTCTAAACTAAACAGATTCTTACGAAAATATATTGTATATAGCATTAAATATACATGTTACAGAAAGAAATGTAAATAATATTAAATTTCCTTATAACCTCCAGTCCATTGACAAATATTTGAAGCAAATGCATAGTAGAACATTTCTCCAGGGACTCCCTACTACCTTAATGTTAATGCCTTACTGAAGGAAAATTAGCTTGATAATAGCAAGGCCTCCAGTATCTTATGAGTCCTCTTTTGCAAATGAAAGTCCTTCAGGAGGCCTCCCTTTTGCCTTTACCTTCCTGACTCCATAGTAAATAATCACTTTTCACAACCTCAGCGCAGCTCTTCCTGCCCAGGGGCCCTGTCCCCTTGCTTTAATAAAATCATCTTTCTTGCACCAAAGACATTTCAAGAATTCTTTCTTGGCCTTCGGCTCCAGACTCCCACCACTCCAAAACTCCATGAAGGGGATCATTTGTCTTGCTGCTACCCAAGACAAGCCTCTCCTATAAGTCCCCTTTGCCTATGAAAACTGCCACCTATCAACCTGGAGTGGCATGCCTTTCTTTGGTCTCTCCCTGCCCTCTGAGTATGGGGGCCAGTTTCAGATTAAACTGAGGAAGCTGCCAAGACTGTTGGAAACTAAGAGCTTAATGGATACATTTGGGGTGACAAAAATGTTCTGGAACTAGATGATAGTGATGGTTGCACAACATTGTGGAATCTACTAAATGCCATTAAATCATTCACCTTAAAATGGTTCATTTTATGTTATGTGAATTTCAATTAAAAATTTTTTTATTTCAATTAAAAGTTAATTTTTTTCAATTTCTTAAATTTAACCAAGAGGTCAAAGATCTTGTACTCTGAAAATCATAAGACATTGATGTAAAAAATTAATGATGATATAAATAAAAAGATATACAGTGTTCATAATTTTTTAATTTAATTCAAAATTTTAGAAATTAATAGAGAAAAGATGATATAACATATCCTGTGAAAAGTAAACATGCTTTCCAACAAAAGAATATGCTGTCTTTTGTGACACCAGGATTTATATCTTTTTCCCCACATAGTTTGTCCTAAATTACTATAATCTTAAACTTTTTGAAAAGTTTTAAAAATAAACAACCGAATGTCAATCCCATGCTTTTATTTTTTAACCAGTGTGGTTAATTTAAAGTAATAATTTGTAAAGGGTACAAAAGGAAGGGCATTTTGAAGCTTGCAGGGTGGGGAAGGGGTAGCACAAGTGACTCCCAGTTTTATTGAAAAAAGGCATATTCTTCCCAGAAACGCATTTCATCAGAACAATTCACTCAGAGACATATTTTTTCCTAAAACTCAATTAAACTCTAAAATAATTCCCAATATTTCAAAGAGAAATAAAGTCACTGGAACAAAGATACTGTACTTCAGTTGAAAAAAAAAGGAAAATATATTTATTATTTGGCATGATTAAGGTAGAGAATGTTGTCAGTGTTCAATTGGTAAATATGCTTGGAGCCTATGTACATATTTGTATCCTTTTTTGCTTCTAAGAGTTTCTAATGACTGAAAAATGAATCAGGTGACATGACTCTCATCAGGCCAACTTTGCATATGATGTTATACCTTTGGAACTAGAAAGAAAGTTTATTTGAAATGGTCTCTTTCTCAATTATTTGTAGATTTCTGCATATTATAATCATAAATCTATATACTTAACAAAACCATAAAACTGTATATCTCTAAGTGTCAGATTGACAAAAATCCTAACAAAATTAACACTTTCATTAAATTAACAAGATTAACATTGTCTATAAGATGTATTTAGCTGAATACATTGAGAAAGTAATAAATTATTTCTCCAACATATTTTATGACCATGAAGACTAAAACTTTAGGAATCCATGAAAACTAACCAAGTTTCAATACTGCAGTTGGATCAGAGATACAGCAAATTAGAAGTTCCCAAAGCTCATTAATGTCAGTTTTGAAGACAGTATTATCATTGTCTTCAGGAAGGGATTCAATTCTCTGTTTTTATCTTAAAGTCTTTCATAACTTAACCCCATCAGTAGACCACTGAGCACAAACCAATTCTCATTGTATTTTAAGGTTAATTTGTTGGAGTCGATTTCTTTTTCTTTATAAAGGAGTCTAAAAGTTAAATCCTTTTGCTTTATTTCAATGCTTAAAATCTGTATAATCCTTTTAGCCAAGTTGATTTAGAGCTAAAGCACATAGGAACTACTTAATACTTAACACTTGGCTGATGGATAATATCAAAACCTTAAGATAAATATTTCACACCTTTAAGTGAATATACAGTTTTATACAAGTAATAATTTAACAAATATAGCCCCTTGTAATAAAAATATCTTGATAAAGTTTTTATGACAAATATTCAAAAGCCAGTATACTGGCGCATAACCTCTCTCCAAACAAAGAAAGAAAAAGCAGGTCTGACAGCAAAATTAACTGGGGAATTAACTGGGGAAAGCTTTTTTACCTCTTCAACAAACAGACCGGGGCAGAAATCAACTTTATAATGATAAAATAAGTATAGAAATCTTAACCTTTGTTTTAACACTTACATAATGCTTTTCTCTTTCTAGTAAGTTAATAGCCAGTTCAGTGTTTGCAAGTCAAAGCCCCTCTATCAATAGGATTAAACTGAGTTAGCTTTTAACAACTTATGAATAATACAAAAAATAAGGATTTTCAGCCTTTATTGGAAGCCTTACAATGTCCCTGAAACAGATCATGATTACAATGTGCATAAAACAGGGGAGGGAGCACAAGACACAGCATCTAGGGGTCTCCTGGACAGTTGATTATGAATTATATGAGTCAAATATCACTTCTTGAACTTTGTGGACTCAAAGCCATTAGTTTTTACTCACTCAAGGTAAGCATAATATTTATATATGTGTGTGTATATATATATATATATATATATATATATACACCTATTAATATGGCTTACTCTGTTCTGGACACTGCTGTAAGTGGTTTACACATAAGTCATTCAATCCTCAGAACCAACTTACCAAAAGTTATTGTAAACCTTAACAGACAATAACTTTTTTTAATATAATTTATTGTCAAGTTACCTAACATACAATGTATACAGTGTGCTCTTGGCTTTGAAAGTAGATTCCCATGATTCATCGCTTACATACATCACTCAGTGCTCATCCCAACAAGTTCCCTCCTCAATACCCATCACCCATTTTCCTCTCTCCCCCCACCCCCAGCAACCCTCAGTTTGGTCTCTGTATTTAAGAGTCTCTTATGGTTTGACTCCCTCTGTGTTTGAAACTATTTCTTCCTCTTCTCTTCCCCAATGGTCTTTTGGTAAGTTTCTCAAATTCCACATATGAGTGAAAACATATGATATCTCTCTTTCTCTGACTGACTTATTTTATTTAGCATAATACTCTCCATTTCCATCCACATTTTTGCAAAAGGCAAGATTTTATTATTTTTCATTGCCAAATAGTACTCCACTATATATATAAACCACATCATCTTTATCCACTCATCAGATGATGCACATTTGGACTCTTTTCATAATTTGGCTATTGGTGAAACACTGCTACACACATTGCAGTACATGTGCCCCTATGAATCAGCATTCCTGTATCTCTTGGGAAAATTCCTAGTAGTGCTATTACTGAGTCATAGGGTAATTCTATTTTTAAATTTTTGAGGAAAGTCCATGCTGTTTTCCAGAGCCACTGTACCAGTTTGCATTCCTGTCAAAAGTGCAAGAGGGTTCCCGTTTCTCCACATCCTCCCCAACATCTGTTGTTGTCTGAACTGTTAATTTTAGCAACTCTGACCAGTGTGAGGTGGTATCTCAATGTGGTTTTGATTTGTATTTTCCTGATGATGAGTGATGTTGAGCATCTTTTCATGTGTCTATTGGCCATCTGGATGTCTTCTTTGGAAAAGTGTCTATTCATTTCTTCTGCCCATTTCTTCAATTGATTATTTGTTTTTTGGGTGCTGAGTTTGTTAAGTTCTTTATAGATTTTGGATACTAACCTTTTATCCAATATGTCATTTGCAAATGTCTCCTTCCATTCTCTTGGCTGCCTTTTAGTTTTGTTGATTGTTTCCTTTGCAGTGCAGAAGTTTTTATCTTGATGAGGTCCGAAATAATTCATTTTTGCTTTTATTTCCCTTGCCTTCAGAGACATGTCGAGTAAGAAGTTGCTGTGGCTGAGGTCAAAGAGATTGTTTCCTGCTTTCTCCTCTAGGATTTGATGGCTTCCTGTCTCACATTTAGGTCCTTCATCCATTTTGAGTTTCTTTTTGTGTATGGTGTAAGAAAGGGGTCTAGTTTCATTCTTCTGCATGTTGCTGTCCAGTTCTCCCAGCACCATTTGCTAAAGAGACTGTCTTTTGTCCATTGGATACACTTTCCTGCTTTGTCAAAGATTAGTTGGCCATGCATTTGTCCGTCCAGTTCTGGGTTCTCTATTCTATTCCATTGGTCTTTGTGTCTGTTTATGTGCCAGTACCATACTGTCTTCATGATTACAGCTTTGTAGTAAAGGCTAAAGTCTGGGATTGTGATGCCTCCCATTTTGGTTTTCTTTTTCAACATTAACTTTGGCTATTTGGGGTCTTTTGTGGTTCCATACAAATTTTAGGATTCTTTGTTCTAGCTCTGAGAAGAATGCCCGTGCAATTTTGATTGGGATTGAATTTAATGTGTAGATTACTTTGGATACTATTGACATTTTAACAATATTTGTTCTTCCAATCCATGAACATGGAATGTTTTTTTTCCATTTCCTTGTGTCTTCTTCAATTTCTCTCATATTTTTCAGCATACAGATCTTTTAGATCTTTGGTAAGGTTTATTCCTAGGTATTTTATGGTTATTGGTGAAATTGTAAATGGGATTAATTTCTTGATTTCTCTTTCTGCTGCTTCATTGTTGGTGTATAGAAAGGCAACCTATTTCTGTACATTGATTTTCTACCCTGAAACTTTGCTGAATTCATGTATCAGTTCTGGCAGCGTTTTGGTGGAGTCTTTCAGGTTTTCCACATAAAGTCTCATGTCATCTGTGAAAAGTGAAAGTTTGACTTCCTTGCCAATTTTGATGCCTTTTATTTCATTTCATTGTCTGATTGCTGACGCTTGGACTTCCAACACTATGTTAAACAACAACGTTAAGAATGGACATCCCTGTCATATTCCTGATCTCAGGGGTGAGGCTGTCAGGTTTTCTCCATTGAAGATGATATTAGCTGTGGCCTTTTCATATATGGCTTTTATGACACTAAGTTATGTTCCTTCTATCTTGACTTTCCTGAGGATTTTTATTAAGCAATAATGCTGTATTTTTTCAAATGCTTTTTCTGCATCTATTGACAGAATCATATGGTTCTTATCCTCTCTTCTATTAATGTGATGTACCACATTGATTGATTTGCAAATATTGAACAAGTCTCTGAAGCCCGGGAATGAATCCCACTTGATCATGGTGAATAATTCTTTTAATATATTGTTGAATTCGATTTGCTAGTATTTGGTTGAGAATTTTTGCATCCGTGTTCATCAGGGATATTGGCCTGTAATTCTCCTTTTGTGTGGGGTCTCTGTCTGGTTTGGGAATCAAGGTAATGCTGGCTTCATAGAATAAGTCAAGGAGCTTTCCTTCTGTTTCTATTTTTTGGAACAGTTTGAGAAGGATAGTAATAACTCTGCTTTAAAAGTCTAGTAGAATTCCCCTGGGAAGTCATCTGGCCCAGGACTCTTATTTGTTGGGAGATATTTGGTAACCGATTCAATTTCTTTTCTGTTACGGGTCTGTTCAAATTTTCTATTTCTTTCCGTTTGAGTTTTCGAAATGTGTGGGTGTCTAAGAATTTGTCCATTTCTTCGATGTTGTCCAGTTTGTTGTAATTTTTCATAGTATTCTCTAATAATTGTATTTCTGTGGTGTTGGTTGTGATCGCTCTCCTTTCATTCATGATTTTATCTATTTGGGTTCTCTCTCTTTTCTTTTTGAGAAGACTGGCTAGGGGTTTGTCAATTTTGTTTATTCTTTCAAAAAACCAGCTCTTAGTTTTGTTGATCTGTTCTACTGGTTTTTTTTTTTTTTTTTTGGATTCTATATTGTTTATTTCTGCTCTAATCTTTATTATTTCTCTTCTTCTGCTGGCTTAGGGATTTCTTTGCTGTTCTGATTCTTGTTCCTTTAGGTGTGTGGTTAGGTTTTGTATTTTGGATTTTTCTTGTTTCTTGAGATAGGCCTGGATTGCAATGTATTTTCCTCTTAGGACTGCCTTTGCTGCATCCCAAAGGGTTTGGACTGTCGTTTTTTCATTTTCATTTGCTTCCATATATTTTTAAATTACTTCTTTAATTGCCTGGTTGACCCACTCATTCTTTAGTAGGATGTTCTTTAACCTCCATGCATTTGGAGGCTTTCTAAATTTTTTCTTGTGGTTGATTTCAAGTTTCATAGCATTGTGATCTGAAAATATGCATTGTATGATCTCAATTATTTTATATTTATTGAAAACTGTTTTGTGACCCAGTATATGATCTATCTTGGAGAATGTTCCAAGTGCACTTGAGAATGTGTATTCTGCTGCTTTTGGATGAAAAGTTATGAATGTATCTGTCAAGTCCATCTGGTCCAGTGTATCGTTCAAGGCCATTGTTTCTTTATTGATTTTCTGCCTAGATGATCTGTCCATTGCTGTAAGTGGAGTATTAAAGTCCCCTGCAATTACTGTATTCTTATCGATAAGACTGCTTGTGTTTGTGATTAATTGATTTATATATTCGTGTTCTCTCACGTTGGGAGCATAAACCTTTACAATTGTTAGCTCTTCTTGATGGACAGACCCCATGATTATGATATAATGCTCTTCTTCATCTCTTGTTACAGCCTTTAGTTTACAATATAGTTTGTCTGATCTAAGTATAGCTATTCCGGCTTTCCTTTGTCTTCCAGCAACATGATAAGTGGTTCTCACTTCAATCTGAAGGTGTCCTCAGGTCTAAAATGGGTCTCTTGTAGGCAGCATATAGATGGATCTTGTTTTTTTATCCATTCTGATACCCTGTCTTTTAATTGGGGCATTTAGTCCATTTACATTCAGAGTTATTATTGAAAAATATGGATTTTGTGTCATTGTGTTATCTGTTGGTTTCATGCTTGTGGTGATGTCTCTGGTGTTTTGCAGTCTTTGTAGCATTCCACTCACAGAGTCCCCCTAATCATCTCTTGCAGTGCTGGTTTACTGGTCATAAACTCCTTCAGTTTTTGTTTGTCTGGGAAAGCCTTTATCTCTCCTTCTATTCTGAATGACAGCTTTGCAGGATAAAGGATTCTTAGCTACATATTTTTCCTATTCACCACATTGAATATTTCCTGCCAGTCACTTCTGGTCTGCCAGGTTTCAGCGGACAGGTCTGCTACTACCCTTATGTGTCTACCCTTGTAGGTTAAGGCCTGTTTGTCCCTAGATACTTTCAGTATTCTCTCTTTATCTTTGTATTTTTCCAGTTTCACTATGATATGCCGTGGTGAAGACTTATTCTTGTTGAATCTGAAGGTACCTCTCTGTGCCTCCTGGATTTGGATGACTGCTTCCTTCCCCAGATAGGGAAGTTATTAGCTGTAATTTGTTCAAGTAAATCTTCTTCCCCTTTCTCTCCTTCTTCTTCTGGAACTCCTATGACACAGATATTATTATGTTTCATTGAATCATTTGGTTCTATGTCCTTACTGTCAGTGCATCTAGTTTATTTTGCTCCTCATTTATAGCATTTCTTAATTCATCATTACTACATCTTATTTCTTTGATTTCTGCAGTAATATTTCTTTGTTCTCTTCTATGCTTTTTTCAAGCCTAGATCTTAATCTTATGACTATTACTCTAAATTCTTGATCAGATATATTGTTTCTATCTGTTTTGAGCTATTCTCAAGGTGTCATTTCTTCTCGGAATTTCTTTTGAGGAGAAATCTTCTGTTTTGACATTTTGGCTAGTTTTCTGTCCTTTACATGTTTTAATAGCTTGTTATTTGTCTTGCACCTGTGAGCACTACTATATTAAAAAGGGGTCATACACTGTCCAGGGCCTTGCCCTTCAAGGGGTGTTCTTGGAGTGTGTTGCATGCTCTCTGTTGTTGTGACTCTAGTTGCTTTATCTCCCTACTCACAGAAGTGGTTTGGACCTTCCACCAGGTGTGCTTTGATATGTTCATTGAGGTAACCCTGGAAAAAAATTTAAAAGGGAGGGGTGGTTAAGGAATCCTTACCCCATACAAAGAGAAAAATGACAGGAGTGGGGAAAAAAAGAAAGGAAAAAAATTGACGAGGCAGAGAATCAGAGAAACTATACATCTTAATCCGGAGACACACACACACACACACACACACAGAGAGAGAGAGAGAGAGAGAGAGAGAGAGAGAGAGAGAGAGGAAAATAAGGAGATAGAAAAGAGGTGTAAAAAGAATGGATAAAAATTGTCTGCTTAAACAAACCAACAACCAGAATAAAGAAGGGAAGAAATAAGAAAAGGAAGGGAAAAAATATATATGTATAAATACAATATACAATTCTTATAATACAATTGTATATAATCGTATACAATATATAATTAATATATATAATAATATATATAAGAATTGATATATATCAATAATAAATTATATATATATGTGTGTGTGTGTGTGTGTGTGTGTGTGAATCAAGAATCAAATCAGAAATGCAAAACTGCTGGACCAATATCTGATGGTGCCTTGGAACTGGTGGCTGTGCTGGTCTGGAGGAGAGCTGTGTGGTTCAGTGTCAATCTAGCTCTGGTAGATAAGCAGAGGGACATAGTTTGGTGTAGGCGTGTTACCCCCTCCAAGGTGGGCCCATTGTCCTGTTCCCTGAAGCCCCACCTTATTGGTGATGGGGAGAAAAATGGCGACAGTACAGTCTCTCCTCCCCAGACTGGGTGTCCCAGACCACTCTGTTCAGGCCATCCTCACAGTGCTGTGCTGGTGTGAATGGATTGCTTTGCCCTGCTCTACAGTCTCCAGTGCCTCCAAGACAGTCGGCTGGGATTCAAACTATAATGTCTTAAAGAATCCCACTCCAGGTGCTCCGGTTCCTGGGTATTACTACTCCACCCAGCCCACAAAGGGTCTCTGGCTGGTAGGCACCTGCAGGGTCTTTTGTCCTTGGAGTGGCTACATACCTTCTTCCCACAGCACTGGAGGGAGGGGACTGTTCTCTCTGACTGCACCTCTGAGCTCACTACCCTTCTCCTCAGACATCTGTACCGGGTGGCCAGCCCCAGTCCAGAGAAAGTCCCACAACTCTGGATCAATTTAGAAATGGGTTCTTTCTCCTTTTTTATCTGTTCCCTGGTCTTTAGTTTTTCTCTTGTCCAAATACAATCTTACACATCCACAGCCTCTTTTTCTCTTCCGTTTGTCTCTTCACAGGTGATCCCTCCCCTCCATGCATAGGTCACCTGTTTTATCTCTCTCAATTAGCAATCACACACCTATGGCCTGCCAAGTTGTCCCTGTGGGACCCTGGAGGTGTTTCTGTCACTCTGTAGTGAATTCCTGGAATTCCAAGACTTCTGGCCTCAATACTGCTGCGTTTGAGGAACGAGGGAACTTCGGGTCCCCCTACTTCTCCACCATGTTGATTCCTCTCCAACAACAGACAATAACTTAAGAAGACACTGAAGCATAGAAAGACGAAGGTCTTAGCTAATAAATGGAAGAGGAATCTGTGTACTGGAGCACTCGGCTTCACAGATGGTGCTCTGATGTGCTTTGATCTCCTGCTTCTTAATCAAGAAACTAAATTTTAGAAAGAGATAAAGAAGTCACAACTCTGTCTTAAAAGTATAACTGAAGTTGTGGTTTGGGAGGGTAGCCAGTAGTCTTGCAAAATGGAGAATTGACTGATGCAATCAAATGAAATCTTAATAATAAATTCTGTACAAATATTTTTTAATAGAGGATACTGGGTGGTATTGTGTGTAAAGAGAAGAAGAATATCAGCAATTAGATAAAGTAAATAGAAATTTGACTAAGAACTACATGAGAGGGACAAGACCTGAAGCTCTGAAGACTATTTCTACCTTCTTTACCACCAACGACAACCATGAGTTTGTCTCAACAAATTCCTGTCCACTGACTCCAACATTCTTTCCCTGAAAACACAGACACACACAGACACACACACGCACTCACACACACACACACACACACACACACAGATGCATACACTGGGAAATGAGGAACAAGTGTTTTGGCACAGCCCTTCTGATTCCCTAAAATAGACTTTCTCTTCAACTGGTTTGGGGAAGAAAAAGATGGATGTGTCTTGCACTGGAGACAGAGGGGATGGGCTGAAATAGTTGTAAGTTCATGTCCAGGAATCTGGTCTTTGAGGTCCTTTAGTACAATCTGTGAGACTCCCATCAAAGGTTGCCACTGCAATGATTA
Organism: Cryptoprocta ferox; assembly: GCA_028646485.1. NCBI lineage: Eukaryota > Metazoa > Chordata > Mammalia > Carnivora > Eupleridae > Cryptoprocta > Cryptoprocta ferox. The sequence goes on along the minus strand of CM053576.1, from coordinate 49,201,254 downwards.
ATAGATCATTTGTTCATCCATTTACACCTGCTCATTCACACTCTTGCTGGGGACAAAAAGCATCTGGTAGAAGCAGAATAAAGCCAGTGGGTGCAAAGTGCTCCTGTCTACCTACCTCAGGACTATAAGCCAGCCTGAGACATCTCCCACCTTTCACAGCCTCCATCTAGTTACAAAAGCCCTGGATAATCAGGAGCATCCCTCCCCTGTTCGTACCCACCAGCCATTTGCACACATGTGTCCAAGTAGGATTCTCTGGTTCTGCACCTGAAGCTCCATCTAATGTGCTCCTGCTGTGACCTTGTACAGTGTCCCCCAGACATGGCTCTGGGTTCTCCTGAATTGATTTTTACTAAAACCAATGTGCTGCTTCTTCTGGTCCCTGAGTCATCAAGTAAGCCTTACCACATTAATCATCAAATACACACATGCAAAATCACTTAGTGTTTGGGGCCTTCAGACTGGGGGTTGTAAACAAAACAATTATTTCACAGAGTTGAAACCCAGGTGAGACATGATCTGTAATACCTTGTTCACCTTCACAAGTTCATCAATAAAATCTAACCCTGTTGAAATATTCCCTAGTGGAATGAAAGGTGTTTGAAGAATAACTGTGTTCTGCAGTACTGTTGTGCTGTGGCAGCCGACTAGAACTACTATCAGCTATTGAGAGGTTGACCTCAGGAGATTCACAGACCCAGGTTCAAATCTCAGCCTTGTCTCTTATTAGGTGAATGACTTAAGCTCTCTGAGTCTCAGATTCATTCTATAAAATTAGTATCTTATACATTAGCTATTGTAAGAATTAAAACAAGAATTTCTATAAACTGTTTAGCACAGATTATGCCATTAATAAATGATGCCTACTGCATTGTTAATATCAATAAGCAAAACAGCCTGATTTGAAGAAGAAATGTCCACTGTTTAGTGAAAACATCCAATTACAAAATCCTAGCGTCAGGGCAGTTGGGACACCTGATAGCGTAAAGGTAGTGCTAACTGTAGAGGCCTCTGAAAGCTCTCAGCAGCCAACAGAGCTACTGTGAATCACACCATTCCTTTTGCAGCAGCATTAGAAAACTCACAAAGGAAAGATCGGAGCAAGTAAATTCCCACAGAGCACAGCTGCATATTAACTTTGCAACGTAATTGTACCGAATGGCTATTTTTTAAAAATTTTTAATGTTTTTATTTATTTTTGAGAGAGAGAGAGAGAGAGAGAGAGGAACGGGGAGGGGCAGAGAGAGAGGGAGACACAGAATCTCAGGCAGGCTCCAGGCTCTGAGTGGTTAGCACAGAGCCTGACACGGGGCTCGAACTCGTGATCCACGAGATCATGACCTGAGCTGAAGTTAGACGCCTAACCAACTGAGTCACCCAGGTACCCCCTGAAAGGCTATTTTTTAATTCAAGAGCAAGTTTCAGTGTCATATACATTCCATATATTTAAAAAAAAAAAAAACTAACAAACCTTGACATCTATTCTGTATAACATCTTCCTGGTGTCCAGCTGGATGGGTGGTTCTTGAGCACTGGCTCAGGACAAGCCAGAAAGAGTCCAGGCCACCAAACAAACTTGGAAAAGGACCAAACTAGTGTACCTGGGCAAGCTCTCATTCCGCAGGACTTTGATCCGGGGAGCTCAGGGTCACCCTGCTGGGCGAGCCCATCCTATCATGCAGCTCTCTGGGTATGCCTTTGAGCACCTTGGGGGAAAAGGATCCCTAGGGAGAAGTCTGTATTCAAAGAGTTTGGGCCTGCCAACAGGTGGGTTTGACCCAAGGCAGAGCAGTGTTCTGCTTGCCAGAGCCCAGAGGTTTTGAGTCTTGGAGGATCTTCCCCAGCTGCAATACTGTGAGTCAGTGCTTTAGGAGCCCCTGCCTGAGCCCCACCTCTAACCCTAACTGTGATTTTGATGGGTCATCTATTCTGACATTAGCTTTATTTTAAAATCACTGAAATAGGTGTAACACCAGTTATCTGTTTTGAATTTCAAATCAAATAAGACAAGAATGCTACAAAATATGAACTATGAAGCATGATAATTATTACTACAGTCACCAAGCACAGAAGGCCCCACACATCTCTATGTATTGTCCAACTGATTAACCATATTTACAGGTGCTTCCCCACACAGGAGCTCATGAATCCTCATCTCAGCCCAGAGAATTTCCCAAACAGGGCAGCATCTTCATCTACTGGACACTAACACTCTGGACTTTTCAGAATGTGCAGGTGCCTTGCACCTCTTCCTGGCATGGCCTCTGTGACATCCCCCTCTTCCTCCTCCCTCCTCTCCCTGATGGTCCCTGTCAGAGTCCTCTCTGGGCATCTTCTCTGTTCCTTACACCTCTTCTTTTTTGATTCCCCAGAGATTGCCACATCCATCATTTCCACTCACTCCGGGACTTAAAAATCAGTGTCCCCAGAGCAAGACACCTTCCTAATATCCAGAAAATGTTCTCTTTATGTGTCCATTTGTTCTGCAGGGTCTTCCATGGTGACTTGACCCCAACATGTCCCCCTTATTCACCTGAGTGCTTCATGGAGCCTCTCCTTCTGGATCACTGTCTCCCACTTTCTAAACTTGGTTAACACATGCTCATTCTCTCTAGCATGAAAATTACCACCTCCAGCAAACATCCCTAAAGTCAGTTCTAACTGCCTCATGATTTATCCCATCACGTCATGGATATACCTTTCCGTACATGTTGCTTTTAGACAATGTTGTCAAGTATTCATTCCTCTCTTGTCTTAAAGGGCCAGGAATAGAATCCAGGAAAATCTATCAAAATATGCAGAAAAAAATTATTTCTTTACTTGTGCTAAAGCTTCACCAAAACATAACATTTCTGTCCATTATGAATGTAGTATTAGCAGTATCTGTGACTTTGTCTTGAACAGAAAGCACAGATTTTTCTTATCACTTTATAGTTATAAAATATCATTTATGTTCATGACTACTTCTAAGTGATGGTAGTGGTCATAGACTTAGGTCTAGATCTTATTTAACATGTTAATAGATAAGCATTTTTAGATTGTTATGCACATTTGTTTTTGAATTTTTTCAAAAGTATTGAAATAAGATTGACATACAGCATAATGCTTTGACTTACACATATTGTGCAATGATTTCCACAGGAAGTTTAGTTAACACCCATCATCTCATGTATACAGAAAAAAGAGAGAAAGTAAGAAAGAGAGAGAGAAGGAAGGAAGAAAGAAAGGAAGGAAGAAGGAGAAAAAATATTTTGTCCTTGTGATGAGAACTTTTAGGATTCACTCTTTTAACAACTTTCATAAATACCATACTGCAGTGTTAACTATAATCACCATGCTGTACGTTATTTTCATAGTGCCCACTTGTTCTTTTTATCATTTAAGTGGAATGATTGTAACCTTGTCACCACCTTCACCTCATGCTAACAGGAGTTCTTTGAGTGCAAGTAAAAGGGTGTTAATTAACATCCTAAAAGCATAAGAAAGCAGTGTAAAATTCCCTGCTAATGGTATGTAGTCAAAGTTAGATTCTGTAATATGAAAATATTTGGTGTGTAATTCACCACCTGTCTTTAGTAACCACAAATCTGATCTCTTTTTTTTATGAGTTTGGTTGTTGTTTTTTGAGGTTCCAGGTATCAGTGAGATGCTATGTAATTGTATTTCCCTATGTGACTTGATACAGTTAGCATAATTCCCTCAAGCATTTCTTGTAAGGTAGATCTAGTAGTGATGAACTCCTACAGCTACTGTCTGTTCCTGTTCCTCCAGGAAAGTCTTTATCTCTCCTTTGTTTTGGAAGGATGGCTTTGCCGATATAGGATTCTTGGTTGACAGGTTGTTTTGGGCTTTTAAAAATATCTTGAATATATGCTCCCCTTCTCTCTTGACCTGAAATGTTTCTGTTGAGAAATCTACCAGGGTCTTATAGAAGTTCCCTTGTATTTAATTTCTTTATTTTCACTTGCTTCTCTCAAAATTCATTCTTTCAGACTTTTGAGGATTTCACCCTAATGTGTCCTAGTGTAGTCCTATTTGTGTTCAACTTATTTGGAATTCTTTGGACTTCATGCATCTGGATGTGCATTCTCTCCCCAGGTTTGGGAAGTTTTCAGCCAGTATTGCTTTAAATGTATTTTCTATCCCTTTTTATTTCTCCTTTGAAATTTCCACACTGCATACACTGTTTCTTTCTATTGTATTGCATAAGGCCCGCAGACTTTCTTTACTCTTTTTCATTCTTTTTCTTTTTGCTACTCTGACTGGAAATTTCAAATGCGCTGATTCTTTCTTCTGCATGGTTGAGTCTGGCTGTTGGTGCTCTGTATTGAATTCCTCAGTTCACTCATTGTATTTTCAGCTGTAAGTGTCCTATTTTCTTTTTTTAATGGTTTCTATTTATTTGAGAACTTCTCATTTTGTTCATGCATTAATTTCCTAATTTGGTTTAGTTGCCTGTGTGTTCCTGTAATTCACTAAACTTCTTTAAGAGCATAATTCTGAATTCTTTGTCTGACAGCTCATATATTTACATTTCCTAAGGGTCAGTTATTGGAGTTTTATTAGTTTCCTTTGATGCTGTTGTGTTTGCTTGATTATATATATACACATATATATATATCAAATATATATATTTGATCCTCAATTGCTTATGTTGGTAATTGTGCATTTGAGTAAGTGATCTTCTCTTCCAGACTTTACAAGTTTACTTTAGCAGAGACAATTTTTCACCAGTCAGCTCAGTTTGGGGTTCAGGATGTATCAGGTAGTAACACCTAGGGACAGGTAGAGTTTGATATCGGGGTCTATTTTTGGGTGATTTCCCCAAGCTCTTAGGTCAAGAAATGGGTGCTGCTGGCTGAGAAATGTTGGATAGACTGCGGTCTGGTTCCCTGCCCAAGAAAAACTGAAGGATAGGCTCTGCAGTTGCCTGGGTTTTCTGCTAGGTTTGCTACATGGTCAGGACTGGGTACTATACTCAGCAGTAGGTGGGGCTATGAATTAGTTTCTGCACTATCAGGGCAGTAGAACAGACCTGAAGGTCATCAAGGCTCATTGCTTGAGTACCCAAGTCAGACAAGACTCTCCACTGAATTATCTAGCCAGACAGAGTTACTGGTTTTGGCCTCCTGACATGGTATGTGCTCTCTGCTTAAGTGCCATTTTAAGCAGGTGTGCAGGAAGACCCAGAGCAAGTGTATTAATTTTAAAATATGCAGATTATGATCTGCTGAATGAGGAAGCACAAGCAACCCACATATAGTTGGCAGGTAGCTCCCTTAACATTTGAGTTCCAACATTGGGGAAATGAAAATCCCAGAGTCTTTTTGATTTAAGGTGCAGTTCCAGTACACCCTTACAAAGGAAGTCCACAAGGGTTATTATTTAGAGATCCCAGAAACAAAGGGGTATAATGAGCCAAGTAAAGGCAGTACTCCATCCCAGGTCACCAGTAAACAGGAGACTGAGAGCAGGATATCAAGCTCCTATTATTTACAAGTACAAGGTGGTCTTGGTGGAGGTCACTGACTTTTTGTCAGCTTAATTCTGTTTTTATTTTAAGTGCCCTTGGAAAAGTAAAGCAAAAATTTATGGTAGGCATGCTAAGCTCAGGTCCTTATCTGAATTCCAGACGCTGGGAGTAAGCAGGGTTGTCATACTGTGAAATACTTGGTCAGCAACTCAAAAGAGCTGTTTTCTCACCACAGCAGGGCCGTTGGATGGGCCACATGGCTTCCTGTGTCCTCTGGTTAGGTTGCTTTGTCAAGCATACTGAAGGTTGTATTCAGCAATGAGTGGGGCTATAAATTAATTTCCCTGCCTGTGCATAGTGGAAGAACCAGCTGCAAGGCCAGTAGGGCTCTTTGTGGTCTTTACTCAGGCCAACCTATGCTCCAAGTTCCCTGGATAAACAGGGCCACTGGCTTTGCTCTGCACATTATCATCCCTGTCTGCTGTATAGTCTGTTTAAGCGTTGCTAGACTATATGGCTTCCCAGGTGTTCTGTTCAGGTTTTGTAGTTGGGAGGGGCTGGGTGCTTTACTTAGTAGTGATCAGAGTTATGACCCAGCTGCCCTGCTTGGGCAGAGAAGGAGAACTCTCTAGTCCAAGTACTGGCTTTGTTCAAGGCAAATTAGTTGTGTCTGCCATATTATATGATTGAGAATTGCTGGGTTACATAGCTTCCAGGTATTCTTGCCAGACATTCTGGTTGGATGTGACCAGGAGCTACACTCAGTAATGAGCTGAACTATGATTCAGCTCCCTTCCTTGTGTGGAATATATCATGCTTCAGAGCCAGTAAGGCTCATTTTAAACATGCAAATCAGGCAGACCTGCATCTCTGCCAATTTTCCTGGTCAGACCGAGCCATTAATTTGACTCTGCAGATATGCCAAAGTAGCTGGTTGACATTATTACTTGGACTCTATAGGTATGAATTTTGTCTACCAAGTTCTGAGTGTTGTTGTAAGTCTCTCCCCACTTCTTCATAATAACATATCCCAGTGGTCAAGCCCTGCAGATTTCCCTGCAAGCTTGTGGGGTAAGACCAGAGTAGGGGCTCCCAAGAAGTGACCCACAATGCTGGGGGAGCTGGATATCCACCATGGGCTCTCTTTTCCCACAGGAAGAAAAATAGGCTCAGGGAAGATCTCTCCCCATGGTATTGTGCCAGCATGGAGGAGGGGCAATGTGGTCAACATGTAACATTCTTCTTATTCTTCTAATGCAGTCTGTCTTGGCCTCTGTGGTGCAAAATGATGCTTCATCAACCCCTTTGTGTTCTCAATGGTGTCTTTTTCATGGATAGTTGTTAGTTTTTCTTCTCATGAAGGAGAGTGACATCAGGAACAATCTATGTTGCTATCTTAGTGACACAGGTAGAATGTTCATGCATGCATTTTAACAACTGTTTCCAAGAATGGGAGCTTGAAGTGTTCTTGCTCCTTGAGTTACTTGCCCAAAGCAAAAATTACTGGTACATGAAGTCCTAATCACTACTCTGTTTAGTGGACAGAAGTATTTCATGCAAAATCTTTAACAGAGATTGACAAACAGCACATTATCTGCTTTGGCTGCAGTACATGGCATATACAAAAAGCGTAGAGATGGCAGTGCACCTTCTTTGTTTGGCAACAGTTCTTGCAATCTATTACCTTCATCTCTTTCCTGTGGTAATGGTAAGATAATGGTAAGATAATTATATACAATGGCAGAGGATCCTGGGATTCTTACCCAGGCTTCCCATAACAACGTTCTTCCTCACTAATCTTTTTATCATAACAATCCTTTGTTTATATTCTCAAACTTTAACCTAGTGCCTGGTAAAGTCTAGATGTTCAATAAATGATTAGATAAATGATGGAAAATAAATCCTTAGGAAAAAGTAAGATTAACAGCTGGCTCCTAGAATCTAGATATTTTGATCAACCATTCCCTGTAAATACCTATAAACTCAGAGAAATTTATAACAAATATCTTTGTAAATAAATAACTAGACTCATGGTTTCTAGTTCTGCCTATAAGGAGCTTGGAAGTTGACACTCCCTTAATAGAAAACAGACTGAAAAATCAATGACTCTTCTTGAATCCATAAGAGAGGAAAGGACACAGGAAAAAACTCTGCTCCCAGATTGGAGAGACAGAAGGTGAATATAGAGAGTCACACCTTCCTGGAGGAGAGACTCACAAGCAGTAACCCCTGTGGGAACCCATGCCAAAGTAGGAAAACCAGAACTGAAACTGACAAGTTACTGGAGGCTCAGTGTGGACAAGCCTGAGAGTTAAAAATTCCAAAAAGACCCAGTCAAAGAGGAGGTGAGGTGCAGATTATTGTGAGATTTACCTCCAGGAGCTCAACCAAGTTCTCACAGTAAATATCAGAAAAAAAAAAATCTCCTTGTGCTTTCAGCAGGGAAAGTGGAAATGGAAACATTTTGAAAACCCCCAGAGTATTCTGTTCCTTTTAATAATTTCTACCCTCAGGGGAAACTAGTTAACCAGAGCCTAACCCACTGGGGTTACATCAGAGCCTAACCTACATGAGGAAAGGAAATACTCATATCCAGTCCACTCTGACCACAAGGTCCCACTTTACAGGGAAAGAAAACTGAAAAAATGAATAGCTAAGCTTAAAAGGTAGGGGGCAGGGGGATACGAAACTCCCATAACAAAGAAAGAAAACAAAAAACACAATGGCAAGTATATACAATTTTTCTGAATCGGCCCCTGTTGGGAATGGAAGAATGTGGGCTGATGATTCAGAGCTGCTACTTGTTTTCATCGTTTAGACCATCATTCCCCAACTTTAAGGTGTGTTGAACCCCCCCACACAAAAAAAATCTTATTAAAATGTAAGTTCTGATGGGACAGGCCAAGATTCTACATTTCCCAACAGATCTCCCAAGTGGCTTACTTTAAGTAGCAAGGCTTGGGTTTTAATGACTACATAGACAAAGGAGATGAGACCTTAGGTCCAAGCAGTCCAGACCTTGGAACTGAAACCCTTACATAGTGCTAGAATTGTTTTAAAATGTGCACACTTAGTGGAAGTGTGGACTGGGGGGGGGCGGGGGGGAGTCTTGCCAGTTCAAAGAGATGGCAAACTATCCGTAGATTATTTGCTGTGTCTTAAACATCTTCGGTTTCTTGACCTTCTCAACTTCAAATTTGATGTCATTCCTCAATGATTATGTTCTGAAATTCCTATAAGTGCTCCCCTTGATGTCTATCCTAGTGATATAGTATCTATCAACTATATTTTTCTCTCGAATGTTCTAAGTTGTTTGCAATTGAAGTTTCTTTATATCCATCACTTTTTGCCTCTTCCTTTTGTTTAAAGTTAGTATCATCAACAATAACAGTTATTCAGCAAATGATGACATTTGTTTAGCATTTGCTCTGTGTTGGCATTATACTAATTTCTTTACATCGTTTACTCATTTTTAACAATCCTATGAGAAACAATAAATATTAGTCCCATTTACATATAAGAAAACTTAACCTCAGAAAAATATGGAGGACTTTGGTGTCCTTTCCCACATGGTAAGAGCTTGGAGATCATCACTCCCATCATCACAAGGACAAAGCTGAACAAATCTACAACTATTCTTAGAGTCATCAGAGAATTGAGATCAGAGGGAAAAGTGCTACATCAAAACTGGACAGACAGGTCAATACAGAGAGCTACAGCTTAATGATGGTAGAGCTTCAGAAGAAGAAACTGCCACTGGAGCCATTACTGAAGTGGGAAAACTTAAACAGTAACTGATGAGTTGCTAGAAGCTCAGTGTGGACAACATCAAGAGTTAAAAAATCCAGGGATACCCAGGCTCAGGGGAATCCCCTACACTCATATGGATTTTACCTCCAGAAACCAACTTGCCAGGTTTTCACAGTGAACATTGGAGAAAAATCGCCCGTGTTTCTAACAGACTGGGGTAAAAGTGTTTTTGAAATGTGCCCCAAACTCTCTATTCTTCTTTGCAAAGAACTGCCCTCAAGGAAAACTAATTTTCCAGAGACTACTCAAGATGGAAAATTGAAAATACCCAGGCCAGATCCTCTAGCCATCCAGCCTTCCTGTCTGATCTAAAGGAGGAAGGGAGGAAGCTAAAAAGTATTGGTGAAAGTCACTGGGGGGCTCACCAAAAGACTGAGACCCAATCACAGGGATATAGAACATTCCCCTCTTCCAACATTTCACCACGACCTTACTCAGGTTCTTGTATATTAATAACAGGGGATTACAGCTAAAAAATTGCAAGCCTCAGTTTCTATCCCAGGAGTCTCTAGGGAAACACAAAGACAACAGAAAAAGATAAAAATTAAGACACTAGAGGATACTGAAGCCTCTGACAACTGGAGCTACAGCAAACATTGAACTCAGCCACACTCCTAGCCAGATAAACATAAAACTTCACCTTAACATCCTATTTACAACAGTTCCTTTTAGCTAATACATCATGTCCAACTTTTAACAAGAAACTGCAAGGCATGCAAAGACAAAAACCACAGTCTGAAGAGAAAAAGTAAGTTTTAGAACCAGACTCAGATATAGCAAAAATTTTGCAGTTATCAGACTGGGAATTTAAAATAACTGTGGATAATATACTAATAACCTTAATGGGAAAAATGCATAACATGCAAGAACAGATGGGCAATGTAAACAGAAAAATAGAAAACGATGGAAAGAAAGAATCAAAAGCTAGAAATCCAAAATTAAAGATGGTTAGCTAAAAGAAGTCCACCAGACATTTGAACGCAGATCTGGCTAACTATAAAGAAAAACCATAAAACCATAACCATCAAATGCTAGCGTCTAACCCTCTTTTAAAAGTTTAAGTTAAGGGTGCTCCATCTGTTGGAAGCTGAAGAGATGACACAGTGCAGAACAACTTAAGGATCCCACTCTTGGTAGGTTTACAGGCTGCTATGAGTTAGAATTTATCATTTTAAGTCCTTCGTTTCTTCAATTTCGTATTCTAATAAAATTTGTATTGAGTGCCAGATGCCTTATTTTCTGAACTGAAAAGTTCAGTTCATTGGTACAGAAGATGTCTTCCAGAACCAAAGTCCAGTGACTCTAGACCTAGCCCGAGTGGCCTCCTGTATCTGAGCACTGTGGTAAAAACATCTCTCTGGGGATCCAGGGAGAACCTGCTCCACCCTCTCAGTACCCTGGTAGAATCAAGGGAAGCCAGCGTCTATCCTGACAACATGTGTGAAAAGGCCTCCAAGCCCTCCTTCCACTGTGTGAAAAATACAGAAGAAACCCAATTAATAGAACAAAAAGAAGGGGAAATGAACTAAAGGAATTTTAGAGCTAAAGCATATATTTCTTCACCATAAGTCCTACTGTGGTATCTTGAAAACCTCTTTGTCAGCTCTGTGCAATTCAGCCATTTCCCCTATTTTCTGTAAAAATTGTTTTTTAAATAATTTTAAGCTCTTTTAGGGAATATGCATACATTCACACCATTTTCCTTGTTACAAGAAAATGTTAAGTCAATATTGGCTCAGACTATGCTCTCGCAATCCTCATGGTATGTGGATGAGGCACAAAGCCCCTTTTGGTCCAAACCTATCATTTTGTAAAAGGGGCATAATAGCCACCCACACACAGGTTTGTTGTTCTGAGAAAAGATGGGCACAAACATTCATCATGGGGACTGAGCTTTCTTGGAAAAAAACAAGGGCAGTAGGTCACCCTGAGGACCTTGGCTTTTATTCAGAGTGAAAATTAAGTCACCAGAAGGTTTTAAGCAGAGGAAGGAGGACATAAACTGACATAAACTTTCATGATTATTCTGGTTGTTTTATGAAGAATAAGTATAGGGAGCAAGGGTGAGAGCAGGATAAGTCTTGAGTCTATTCCAATACAGGGGAGAGAACATGGAGGCTCATATATGAAAATATACTGACTATATTTTGAGAAGGAAAGAGTGTACAAAGGGACACTAACCTACCTTTAGCCACAGAGATACCTGAGGATTTTCCTAGCAGTTACATTCTTTGTAACACTAAGTTAAAGAATGTAAAGAAGTATACCAGATCCCAAATAAATGATTTTGCTGAAGTCACTATGTACCAAGCATCCTATTAGAGCACATTCTACTGGCTTCAAAATAGTTAATTGTGTAACTGATAATTCTTGAGACGCAGCTACACTGATTAATGGGCATAAATGACTCACAAAGTATTAACACTAAGGAACCCAAGAACTGATGGTTTCACTGAGCTACTTACTCAGTCTCATTTCTCATGACATGAACATGCCCATGCGTAATGACTGGGATCCTTGGAAACTTCCCCAGGAAATCACAAGACCTCTACTATGTGCCAGCTGTGCCTGCTCTGTCTGTCCTGTGTGGTTTCTCAAAAATAAGAAAACCTAGTGCTTGGAAAGTCTTTTGTGTCTTGTGAGTTTGTCAACCTGAATCAGACCTTCTTTGATTTTGTAGGTAGAGTTGACAGTTTGATGATGGATTGGGTGTGGGGTGTGAGCAATAAAGAAGTCAAGAATGGCTCTAGGATAGAGAAACATTTATCACTCAAGTAGATGTCAAAAGAAAGCCAGAGTAGCAATATTTATATTGGGAAAACTAGACTTTAAAACAAAGACTCACAAGAGATTAAAAAGGGCACAATATTATAATAAAAGGGGCAATCCAACAGGAAGATATGACAATTGTAAATATTTAGACACCCAACATGAAAGCACCCAAATACATAAGACAATAACAAACAGAAAGGAACAAATTGATTATAATACAAGAATAGTAGGGGACTTTAACACCCTACTTACATCAATGTACAGATCATCTGAAAAGAAAATCAACAAGGAAACAATGGTTTTGAATACACACTGGTACAGATGGACTTAACAAATATATTTAGAACATTACATCCTAAAATTGCAGAATACACATTATTTTCAAGTGTACATGGGACATTCTACAGAATAGATCACATAGTAGGTCACAAAACAGACCTCAAAAAGTACAAAAGTTTTAAATCATACCACAGACCTTCTATGACTACCATGCTTTGAAACTAGAAGTCAACCATAGAAAAAATCTGAAAGCACTACAAATACATAGTGTTAAAAAAACGTGCTACTAAATGATAAATGAGTCAATCAGGAAAGCAAAGAAACTTTTAAAAAATACATGGAAACAAATGCAAATGAAAACACAATGGTCCTAAGAGAGCAGTCCTAAGAGAGAAGAATAGAGCAATACAGGCCTACCTCTAGCAAGAAAAATCTCAAACCACCTAACCTTACACCTAAAGAAGTTAGATAAAATACAACCAACAAAGCCTAAAGCCATGAGAAGGAAGAAAATAAAGGTTATTGAAGAAATGACATAGAAACTAAAAAACCAATAGAACAGATCAATAAAACCAGGAGCTGGTTCTTTGAAAAAAATAAATAAAATTTATAAACCTCTAGCCAATTTATCAAAAAGAAAAAACCCAAATACATAAAATCACAAATGAGAGAGGAGAAATAATAACCAACACCACAGAAATATAAGCAATTATAGAAGAATATTATTAAAAACTATATGCCAACAAAATAAACACCTTGGAGGAAATGGATAAATTCCTAGAAACATATGAACTACCAAAACTGAAATAGGAAGGAACAGGAATACTTGAACAGATCAATAACCAACAAAGAAATTGAATCAGTAACAAAAAACTTCCAGTAAACAAAAGTCCCAGGGCCAGATGGCTTTATAAGTGAATTCTACTAAACATTTAAAGAAGACTTAATACCTATGCTTCTCAGAGAGCCTGGGTGGCTTGGTTGGTTGAGCATCCAACTTTTAATTTTGGTTCGGGTCATGATCTCATCATCCATGAATTCAAGACCTGTGTCAGGTTCTGCACTGAGCATGGAGACTTCTTGGGATTCTTTCTCTCCCTCTCCATCTGCCTCTCTCTCCCTCTCTTTCTCTCTCTCTCAAAATAAACAAACTTTAAAAAATACCTATTCTTGGGATTGTGGTAAGATGGTGGAGAAGTAGGGAGCTCTGTACTTTTTCACCAGCCTGCATCTCTAAAACCAGGAAAGACTGAAGCCATAAAACACTGAACCAGAAGAGTCTGGGAGGAAAAGAGACAAAGTCCACTAAAAAAACAGCCTCATAAGTGCGTATTGTGAACTGGGGAAGATAAAAATGGGCCAGGACCCAGAGGCATGAGGGGAGGGAGCCTCTTCCACAGAGAGCCATGGAGATATGAGGGGAAGAGAAAAGAGCGGCTGAAACTGCTATAAACTGTCTCTGGAGAAGAGAAAAACCTCAGCCCGGAACAGAGAGGGATCCTATCATCCCATCTGTAATGGCAGGGTGTTCGCAGAGAGACTTTTTCTCTAGCTGTGGTGCTTTCCTTGGGCTAGGCGCCCCGATGCCAACAGGCACCAGAAGAAACTGCTCCCCTACTCCCCTTAGCCAATCCCCGGCCAAGAAGCCACCAAGCCTGCAGGAGTACATATCGGGCAGTATCATTAAAGTTCATGGACTAAGATCTGGAACCAAGGAGGGACTTGGGAAATACAACTCGGCCCACCTTGGTTACACCCGAGGCACAGGGAGATCAGACCCAAAAGAGTGAGTTGGAATGCTTGGCTCGAGAAGGGACTGGGACACAGCCATTTGTCTCCCAACAACCACCAAGATGGGGACTCAGGGAGTGGCCCAGGGGACTGCAGTGGAGGCCAGACCTGACTACACCAAAACATGCCCATCCATGCTGGAGAGCTGCATTTGTTTTTTTTCTGGAGCCCGCGCAAGACCAACATTGATGCATTGCGGTGAATACCTCTAGATCAATTCTTGCTATTCAGATATATTTCCCCTTACTCCTTCTTATCTCTCCCCTCTGCTGGACTGGGCACTATGGTCATTGGTTTCCTTAAACAGTCACATTTAATCCATTCTCTTGATGCATATTCTACACCTCCATTGCCACCTTCCTTTCTCTCTCTGGAATAATCAGACTTTATAGTTTCATTGGGCAACATTATCTTCGTTTTTTGTCTCCTCACCTCCTACCGTATCCTCCTCTTTCTCTCTCTCTCTCTGAATTAAGCCTTTTAGTCTCTCTGCCTGGTCGATGTTCTATTTCGCCTCCTCCCTACCCCGTCACTTCTCTCTTTGTATATGCTCTTCCATCAGCACTGTCTCCACCTTACTCTTTATTTGTAGCTCGGATTTCTGTCTTTATGCTTTTAGACTGTCCTTTGCCTTTTGTTGTTTTTGCCCCCGCCCTCCCCTTTATTTTCCCCCCTTCTGGTTTGCTTGTTTGTTTGACTTGTCTGTGCGTTTGTGTGTTTTTGTTCCCTGTGTGTTTGTCTGTCTGTTTTCCTTTTCAGGGCTACCTCAAGAAACAAGCCAAAGTACACACGGTGGAGAATCCCAAATTTCAATACGAGTAGAGAAATAAAATGACCAAAGGCACAACAAGAGAGATCAAGGGACACCATTAAAAGAACACCTCTTGAACGGACAGGCCCTGGACAATCAATGAGCCTCCTGTAATAGAGCAATACTCACAGGTACAGAGTGCATAGAAAGCTTTTAAAATTGAAAAAAGACAGAAAGCTAGCCAAAATGATAAAATGGAAAAACTCTCCTCTAAAGAAATTCCAGAAAGAAGTCAAAGCTACAGAATAGCTCAAAACAGATATAAGCAACATAACTGAGCAAGATTTAGAACAATAGAAATAAAATTAATCGCTGGGCTTAAAATAGGCATGGAAGACATCAGAGAAACTATTGCTACAAAGACTATGGACCTTAAAAATAGTTGTGACGAATTCAAAAATGCTATAAATGAGGTGCATAATAAAATGGAGGCGGCCACTGCATGGATTGAAGAGGCAGAGAGGAGAATAGGTGAATTAGAAGACACAATTATAGAAAAAGAGGAAGCCGAGAAAAAGAGAGAGAAATTGATCCAGGAGCACGAAAGGAGAATTCGAGAACTGAGTGGTACAATCAAACGGAAAAATATCCATTTCATAGGAATTCCTGAAGAAGAACAAAGAGAGAAAGGTGCTAAAGGGGTACTTGAACAAATTATAACTGAACTTCCCCAATCTGGGAAAGGAAACAGACATTGAAATCCAAGAGGCACAGAGAACTCCCCTCAGACGTAACTTGAATCAACCTTTGGCACAATATCTCATAGTGAAACTGGCAAAATATAAGGATAAAGAGAGAATTCTGAAAGCAGCTAGGGATAAAAGGGCCCTAATATACAAAGGCAAACCTATCAGAGGAGTTGCAGACCTATCTACTGAAACTTGGCAGGGCAGAAAGGAATGGCAGGAAATCTTCAATGTGAGGAACAGGAAAAATATGCAGCCCAAATCCTTTATCCAGCAAGCCTGTCATTCAAAATAGAAGGAGAGATAAAGGTGTTCCCAAAGAAACAAAAATGGAGAGAATTCATCACCACCAAACCAGCCCTACAAGAAATCCTAAGAGGGACTCTATGAGGGAAATGTTGCAAGGAATGCAAAGTACCAGAGACACCACTACAAGCATGAACCCTACAGAGAACACAATGACTCTAAACCCATATTTTTCAATAATAACACTGAATGTAAATGGACTAATTGCTCCAATCAAATGACATAGGGTAGCAGAATGGATAAAAAAACAAAATCCATCTATTTGCTGTCTACAAGAGACTCATTTTAGACCTGAAGGCACCTTCAGATTGAAAGGAAGGGGATGGAGACATATCTATCATGCAACTGGAAGTCAAAAGAAAGCCGGAGTAGCCATACTTATATCAGACAAACTGGACTTTAAAGCAAAGGCAGTGACAAAAGATGAAGAAGGACATTAAATAATAATTTCAGGGTCTCTCCATCAGGAAGACCTAACAATAATAAACATCTACTCACTGAATTCAGGAGCACCCAAATACATAAAACAATTAATCACAAACAGAAGCAATCTTATTGATAAGAATGTGCTAATTGCAGGGGATTTTAATACTCCACCTACAGCAATGGATAGATCAACCAGACAGAAAATCACTAAGGAAACAATGTGAACAACACATTGAAACAGGTGGATTTGACAGACATATTTGGAACTCTACATCCTGAGGCTAGGGAATTCACTTACTTCTCAAGTGCACATGTCACATTCTCTAAGATAGACCACATACAGGGTCATAAAGCAGCCCTCAATAAATATAAACCAATTGAGATCATACCATGCACACTTTCAAATCACATGCTATGAAACTTGAAATCAAACACAGGAAAAATTCTGGAAAATCTTCAACACCATGGAGCATAAAAACCACCTTACTAAAGAAGTATTAGGCCAATCAGGCAATTAGGGAAGAAATTAAAAAATATATAGAAACAAATGAAAATGAAAATACAACAATTGAAACTCTCTGGGATGCAGCAAAGGCAGTCCTAAGAGGAAAGTATATTGCAATCCAGGACTATTTCAAGAAACTAGAAAAAGCACAAATTCAAAATCTAACAGTGAACCTAAAGGAAATAGTAGGAGAACAGCAAGAGCACCCCAAACCCAACAGAAGAAGAGAAATAATATGGATCAGGACAGAAATAAACAATATAGAATTTAAAAAAAACAGTTGAACCGAATAATGAAACCAATAGTTGGTTTTTTGAAAAAATAAACAAAATTGATAAACCTCTAGCCAGGCTCCTCAGAAAGAAAAGAGAGAGCACCCAAATAGACAAAATCACAAATGAATATGGATCTATTATCACCAGTTCCTCAGAAATTCCAGCAATCATCAGGGAATACTATATGCCAACAAACTGGACAACCTAGAAGAAGTGGACAAATTAAAATGGGAAGAGATAGAAAATCTGAACAGACTCATGACCAGTGAAGAAATTGAATCAGTTATCAAAAATCTCCCAATAAATAAGAGCCCAGGGCCAAATGGCTTCCCTGGGGAATTCTACCAGACATTTAAAGCAGAGTTAATACCCACCCTTCTCAAGATATTCCAAAAATATAAATAGAAGGAAAACTTCCAGACTCATTCTACAAAGCCAGCATCATTTTGATTCCCAAACCGGACAGAGACCCAACAAAAAAAGAGAACTACAGGCCAATATCCTTGATGAATACACATGCAAAAATCCTCAACAAGTTACTAGCAAATCAAATTGAACAGCATATAAAAAGAATTATGTACCATGATCAAGTGGCATTCATTCCTGGGTTACAGGGCTGGTTCAATATTCGCAAATCAATCAACGTGATACATCACATTAACAAAAGAAAAGAGGAAACACCATATGATCCTGTCGATAGATGCAGAAAAAGCATTTGACAAACTACAACATACATTCTTCACAAAAACCCTCAAGAAAGTCTGGATAGAAGGA
The DNA here is from genome assembly GCA_028646485.1 of Cryptoprocta ferox. Lineage (NCBI taxonomy): Eukaryota > Metazoa > Chordata > Mammalia > Carnivora > Eupleridae > Cryptoprocta > Cryptoprocta ferox. Next base: position 49,183,346 of record CM053576.1, on the reverse strand, counting down.
ATTTACTTAAATATTATAAAAGCCATTTATGACAAGCCCACAGCTAATATCATCCTCAATGGGGAAAAACTGAGAGCTTTCCGCCTGAGAACAGGAATACAACAGGGATGTCCAATCTCACCACTGTTGTTTAACATAGTGCTGTAGGTCCTACCATCAGCAGTCATACAACAAAAGGAAATAAAATGCATCAGAATTGGCAAAAATGAAGTCAAACTTTCACTTTTCGCAGATGACATGATACTCTACATGGAAAAGCCGACAGACTCCACCAGAAGCCTATTAGAACTGATCCATGAGTTCAGCAAAGTCGCAGGGTAAAAAATCAATGTACGGAAATCAGTTGCATTTTTATACACCAATAATGAAGCAACAGAAAGAGAAATCAAAAAACTGATCCCATTCACAATGGCACAAAAAACCATAAAATACCTAGAAACAAACCTCACCAAAGATGTAAAAGATCTGTATGATGAAAACTATAGAAAACTTATGAAGGAAATTGAAGAAGACACAAAGAAATGGGAAAACATTCCATGCTCATGGATCTGAAGAGTAAACATTGTTAAAATCTCATTATTACCCAAAGCAATCTACACTTTCAATGCAATCCCAATCAAAATTGCTCCAGCATTCTTCGCAAAGCTAGAACAAACTATCCTAAAATTCGTATGGAACCACAAAAGACCCCGAATAGGCAAAGTAATATTGAAGAAGAAAATCAAAATGGGAGGCATCACAATCCCAGACTTTAGCCTTTACTACAAAGCTGGAATCATCAAGACAGAATGGTATTGCCACAAAAACAGACACATAGACCAATGGAATAGAACAGAGAACCCAGAAATGGACCCACACATGTATGGCCAATTAATCTTTGACAAAGCAGAAAAGAGTATCCAATGGAAAAAAGACAGCCTCTTTAACAGGTGGTGCTGGGAGAACTGGACAGCAACATGCAGAAGAATGAAACTAGACCACTTTCTTACACCATACACAAAAATAAACTCAAAATGGATGAAGGACCTCAATGTGAGACAGGAAACCATCAAAACTCTAGAAGAGAATGCAGGAAACAATCTCCTTGACCTCAACTGCAGCAATTTCCTACTCAACACATCCCCAAAGGCAAGGGAATCAAGAGCAAAAATGAACTATTGGGACCTCATCAAGATAAAGAGCTTCTGCACTACAAAGGAACAAATCAATAAACTAATAGGCAGCCACCTGAATGGGAAAAGATAGTTGCAAATGACATATTGGATAAAGGGCTAGTATCCAAAATATGTAAGGAACTCAACAAACTTCACACCTGATAAACAAATAATCCAGGGAAGACATGGGCAGAAGACATGAATAAACACTTCTCCAAAGAGGACATATAGATGGCCAATAGACACATGAAACGATGCTCAGCATCACTCATCATAAGGAAAATAGATATCAAAACCATACTGAGATACCACCTCACACCAGTCATAGTGGCTAAAATGAACAAATCACGAGACTGTAGATGCTGGCGAGGATGTGGAGAAACGGACACCCTCCTACACTGTTGGTGGGAATGTAAACTGGTGCAGCTTCTCTGAAAAACGGTGTGGAGGTTTCTCAAAAAGTTAACAATAGAATCGCCCTATGACCCAGCAATAGCACTGCTAGGCATTTACCCAAGGGATACAGGAATGTGATGCATAGGGGTACATGTACCCCAATGTTCATAGCAGCACTTTCAACAATAGCCAAATCATGGAAAGAACCTAAATGTCCATCAACTGATGAATAGATCAAGAAGATGTGGTTTATCTATACAATGGAATACTACATGCCAATGAGAAAGAATGAAATCTGGCCATTCGTAGCAACGTGGATGGAACTCAAGGGTGTCATGCTAAGAGAAATAAGTCAGGCATGAAGGACAGATACCATATGTTTTCACTCATAAGTAGAACAGAAGAAACTTAGCAGAGGACTATGGGGGAAGGGGAGGGGAAAATAGTTGGGGAGAAGTAGGGAGGTAAACCATGAGAGACTCTTGAATACTGAGAACAAACTGAGGGCTGATGGGGGAGGGGGAGAGGGGAAGGTGGGTGATGGGCATTTAGGAGGGCACTTGTCGGGATGAGCACTGGGTGTTACATGGAAACCAACTTGACAATAAAGTATAAAAGATAAAAAATACCTATTCTCAAACTATTCCAAAAGATAAAAAAAGAAGGAAAATTTCCAAATTCATACTATGAGGCCAGCTTTACATAACACCAAAATTACTAAAAAACAGAACTACAAGTCAATATCCCTGATGAACGTGAATGTAAAAATTCTCAATAAAATACTAGCAAACCTAATCCAAAAATACATTTTAAAAAATTATTCACCATGTATACGGGAGATTTATTCCTGAGTTGTAAGTGTGGTTCAATATTCACAAATCAATCAACGTGATACACCACGTTAATAAAAGAATGGATAAGGATCACATGATCCTCTCAATAGATGCAGAAAAAGCATCTGACAAAGTACAACATCCATTCATAATAAAAACCCTCAACAAAGTAGGTTTAGAGGGGACATACCTCAACATAATAAAAGCGATATATGTAAAACCTATAGCTAATGGTATCCTCAATGGGGAAAAACAGAGCTTTTCATCTATGGTCAAGAACAGTTAGGTATCCCCTCTCACCACTGTTATTTAGCAAAGTACTAGAATTCCTCACCACAGCAAATAGACAACAAAAAGAAATAAAAAGCCTCCAGATCATCAAGGAAGAAGTCAAACTTTCACTATTTACAGATGACATGGTACTCCGTATAGATAACCAGAAAAACTCCCCCCAAAATATGCTAGAACTGATACATGAATTCAGTAAAATTGCAGGATACAAAAGCAAGGTACAGAAATCTATTGCATTTCTATACACCAATAGAAAGAGAAATGAAGGAATCAATTCTATTGCACCAAAAGACTAAACCTAACCAAATAAACCTAAGAATAAACCTAATCAAAAAGGTAAAAGACCTGTACTCTGAAAACTACAAAACACAGATGAAAACAATTGAAGATGACAAAAATATATAGAAAGACATTTTATGCTCATGGACTGGAAGAATACTGTTAAAATGTCTATACTACCCAAAGCAATCTACACATTTAATGCAATCCTTATCAGATATCAACATTTTTTACAGAGCTAGAAGAAACAATACTAAAATGTGTGTGGAACCTCAAAAGACCCCGAATAGCAAAAGCAACCTTAAAAAGGGAAAGAAAAGCTCGAGGCCTCACAATTCCAGACTTCAAGTTATATTACTGTTGGAAGCCATTTTCTGAACTCACTAAGTCGAGAAAACTCCTTGTGAGGTAAGGCGGGTTTGCAAGGCTCCCGCCATCAGATGGCGACCGATGTCTACCCCCAACTCAATTATTTTTGCTTGAGCACCGACCCCCAAGGTGTCTTGTTGACTGGTATCAGGAGTGACGTGCCCCCTTATCCTAAAAATATGCTAATTGTACCTTGTGAAGGAACTTATTATAGGAATTTCCTCTTTTGTGTTTATGGGACAAATATTACATTTCCTGAGAAACCTGTTTTTCTTCCCCTCAAGGAAACAGGGTATTGACCCTTGCTCACAAAGAACTAAGTTTTGTCTTTGCTATGCTAAAAACATTGCCTTATATTTGAATGCTAACGATACCTTCCTTCCCCATGTGATAAGCATCTAAGTCACCTGCATCAATCACTGTTGATAAAGATTATGCATGAGTCTTCTACCAATCTATGTCTGGGAAATTTTTACATCCCAAAGAATTTGTCATCAGAAATCATTGTCTAAGGCAATTGCCACTTCTGTTTTGCACCCCTTACATTTTTTCAATAAATATAGCTGACTCTCCAGTCAGTGCAGAGATGCCTGTCTAGAGAGCAGAGATGCCTGCCTGGTGATCAGAAAGAAACTCTCGTGGCTCTCTCATTCCCTCCCCCTTTTGCCGACTCTCCTCTCTGGTGCCGACACTGTCCATCCTTCAGGGAACCCTGGACCTGCTGGAGCTAGACTCTGGCATATTACAAAGCTGTAGTGATCAAACCAGTATAGTACTTGTGCCAAAGCAGACACATAGATCAATGGAACAGAACAGAAAACTCAGAAATGAACCCACAACTATATGGTCAATTAATCTTCAACAAAGTAGGAAAAAGTATCCAATGTGAAAAAGTCTCTTCATCAAAAGGTGTTAGGAAAACTGGACAGCAACCTGCAAAAGAGTGAAATTGTACCCCTTTCTTACACCATACACAAAAACAAATTCAAAATGGATGAAAGACCTAAATGTGAGACGTGAAATTATAAATATCCTAGAGGAAAACACAGACAGTAATTTCTCTGATATTGGCCATAGCAACTTCTTTCTTGATATGTCTCTTGAGGCAAGAGAAACAAAAGCAAAAATAACCTATTGGGACTTTACCAAAATAAAAATCTTCTGCACAGCAAAGCAAATAATCAACAAAACTCAATGGCAACCTAGGGAATGGGAGAAGATATTTTAAAATGGCATATCTGATAAAAGGTTAGTATTCAAATATATAGAGATCTTATAAAACTCAACACCCAAAGAATGAATAATCCATTTAAAAAAGGGCAGGAGGGGCACCTCGGTGGCTCAGTTGGTTAAGCATCCTACTTTGGCTCAGGTCATGATCTCACGGTTTGTGAGTTCAAACTCCTCATGGGGCTCTGTGCTGACAGCTGAGAGCCTGGAGCCTGCTTCAGATTCTGTGTCTCCTTCTCTCTCTGCCCCTCCCCCACTTGTGCTGTGTCTCTCTCTGTCTCTCAAAAATAAATAAATGTAAAAAAAATTTTAAATAAATAAATAAAGGGCAGGAGACATGAATAGAAATTTTTCCAAAGAAGACATACAGATGGCCAACAGACATATGAAAAGATGCTCAACATCACTCAGCATCAGTGAAATACAAATCAAAATTACAATGACATATCACCTCACATCTGTCAGAATGGCTAAAATCAAAACAAGAAACAACAAACAGGTGATGGTGAGAATGTGGAGAAAGGTAACCCTCTTACACTGTTGGTGTGAATGCAAACTGGTACAGCCACTGTAGAAAACAGTATGGAAGTTCCTCAAAAAGTTATAAATAGAACTACCCTATGATCCAGCAATTGCACTACTACGTGCTTACCCAAAGAATACAAAAATACTAATTCAAAGGGTTACATGCACCCCAATGTTTACAACAACAGTATCAACACTAGCCAGATGAGGGAAACAGCCCAAATGTCCATCGACTGATGAATGGATAAAGAAGATGTGGTATATATACACTGGAATGTTACTCAGCTCTAGAAAAGAATGAAATCTTACCATTTTCAACAACATGGATGGAGCTAGAGAGTATAATGAGAAGTGAAATAAGTCAGTCATAGAAAGACAAATACCATAGGATTTCACTCATTTGTGGAATTTAAGACACAAAACAAATGAGCAAAGGGGAAAAAGAAAGAGGGAGAGGCAAACCAGAAACAGATTCTTAACTGTAGAGAACAAACTAATTGTTACCAGAGGGAAGGTAGGTGGGGGGAGGGGAGAATTAAATAGGTGATGGGGATTAAGGAGTGAACTCGTTGTGAGGAGCACCAGGTAAACTATGGAATTGTTGGATCACTATATTGTACACCTGAAATTTATATTACACTGTATGTTAACTAACTGGAATTTAAATAAAAGGTTAAAAAAATAAGGAATAGCTCCAAGGTTTTAGGCATGAGCAAATGGAAGTACAAAGTTGACATTAATAAATACAAAAAAGATACAAGAGGAGTAGGGGAAACAAGGCATGCAAATAAATTATAAAAGAAAACGGCAAGAATCACATGATCCTCTCAATAGATGCAGAGAAAGCATTTGATGAAATAAACACTCTTTCTTGACAAAAACCCTCAGAAAGTAGGGATAGAAGGATCATACCTAAGATCATAAAAGCCATATATGAAAAACCCACTGCTACTATCATCCTCAATGGGAAAAAACAGAGCTTTCCCTCTAAGGTCAGGAACATGACAGGGATGTCCACTCTCGTCACTGTTTTCAAAATAGTATTGGAAATCCTCGCCTCGGCAATCAGACAACAAAATGAAATAAATGGTATCCAAACTGGCAAGGAGGAAGTCAAATTTTCACTCTTTACAGATGACATGATACTCTATTTGGAAAACCCAAAAGATTCCACCAAGAAACTGCTAGAACTACTATATTAATTCAGCAAAATTGCAGGATATAAAATCAATGCACAGAAATCGGTTGCATTTCTATGTACCAACAATGAAGCAGCAGAAAGAGAAATCAAGGAATCAATACCATTTACAGTTGCATCAAAAATTATAAAATACCATTTATAATTGCAACAAAAATTATAAAATACCTAGGAATAAACCTAACCAAAAAGGTGAAAAACCTATGCTCTGAAAACTATAGAAAGCTTATGAAAGAAATTGAGGGACACACACAAAAAAGGAAAAAATATTCTATATTCATGGATTGAAGAACAAATATTGTTAAAATGTTGATACTACCCAAAGCAGTCTACATATTTGATGCAATCCTTATCAAATAACACTGACATTCTTCATAGAGTTAGAACAAACAATCCTAAAATATGTGTGGAACCAGAGAAGACCCCAAATAGCCAAAGAAATCCTGAAAAAGAAAACCAAAACTGGAGGCATGAGAATTCCAGAGTTCAAGATGTATTACAAAGCTGTAATCATTAAGACAGTATGGTATTGGCATGAAAACAGACACTTAGATCAAGGGGAAAGAATAGAAAACCCAGAAATGGACCCACAAACATATGGCCAACCAATCTTCAACAAAGCAGGAAAGAATATCCAATGGAATAAAGCAAGTCTCTTCAGCAAATGGTGTTGGGAAAACTGGACAGCAACATGTAGAAGAATGAACCTAGATTACTTTCTTACACCAAACACAAAAATAAACTCAAAATGAATGAAAGACCTAAACCTAAGACAGGAAGCCATCAAAATCCTAGAGGAGAAAGCAGGTAAAAACCTCTTTGGCCTCGGCCAAAGCAACTTCTACTCAACATGTCTCCAGAGGCAAGGGAAACAAAAGCAAAAATGAACTATTGGGACCTCATCAAGATAAAAAGCTTCTGCACAGCAAAGGAAGCAATCAGCAACACTAAAAGGCAACCAACAGAATGGGAGAAGATATTTGCAAATGACATATCAGATAAAGGGTTAGTATTCAAAATCTCTAAACTACTTATCAAACCCAACATCCAAAAAAACAAATAATCAATTGAAGAAATGGGCAGAAGACATGAATAGACAATTTTCCAAAGAAGATATCCAGATGGCTAACAGACACATGAAAAAATGCTCAACATCACTCATCATCAGGTAAATACAAATCAAAACCACAATGAGATACCACTTCACACCAGTCACAATGGCTAAAATTAACTCAAGCAATGGCAATATTGTTTAGGACGTGGAGAAAGAGGAACACTTTTGCCCTGCTGGTGGGAATGTAAACTGGTGCAGCCACTCTAGAAAACAGTATGGAGGTTCCTCAAAAAATTAAAAATAGAACTACCCTACGACCCAGCAATTACACTGTTAGGTATTTATCCAAATGATACAGGTGTGCTGTTTCGAAGGGCCACATGCACCCCAATGTTTATAGCAGCGCTATCAAGAATAGCCAATGTATGGAAAGAGCCCAAATATCCATCAACTGATAAATGGATAAAGAAGACCTGATACACACACACACACACACACACACACACACACACAGAATATTACTAAGCAGTCAAAAAGAATGAAATCTTGCCATTTGTAACAATGTAGATAGAACTAGAATGTATTATGCTAAGTGAAATTAGTCAGAGAAAGACAAATATCATATGACTTCGCTCATATGTGGAATTTAAGATACAAAACAGATGAACATAAGGGAAGGAAAGCAAAAATAATACAAGATTAGTGAAGGGGACAAAACATAAGAGACTCTTAAATATAGAGAACAAACTGAGGGTCACTGGAGGGGCGTGGGGTAGGGGGTGGGCTAAAGGGGCAAGGGGCATTAAAGAGGACACTTGTTGGAATGAGCACTGGGTGTTATATGCAGGGGATGAATTAGTGGATTCTACTCCTGAAATCATTATTGCACTATATGCTACCTAACTTAGATGTAAATTAAAAAAACAATAATAAATTAATAGAAGGCCAAAAAAATATTGGTTGAAGGGGAGAGTGAACTTATAAAACTACAAGCACATATTGAGTTCATAGTAATTACTAAGACCATTACTTAATTTTCTATCTTGAAAACTGTTAACTGAAACTATGTTCTTTACATCTTTGAAAACAATTGAAATTAATTAGTTGATATTATTGGTGCTAATTCATTTTCATTTAGAAATAAAGGTAAATTATAGGGATCTATTTCTTACTTATAAAGTATCCAAATGCCTTTGGATGACAGTATACATATGCGTATTTTAGCCTCCTCAAAAGTGTTTATATGTTATTAGAACATATAACATTTGTATTTTTTCAGGTCACTCTAACCCCAAATTTACTTGATCTTAATATACTATTAAATATATTCAATATTCACATCTAATTCTTTTCCAGTTTCTGTTTCAATTATATTTTCAGTGACTAAAAATATTCTAGAAGATTTCTCAAGAGATTCTAAGGGCAGAAAATGCTTACCACTTTTCAGCTAGTGCCCTAACATCCTTTAAAATATTGTTTTTCCTTTGCACATCACTGTCCATTACTCTAGACCCAACCACCTTTATCCCTTCATGTAAAGAAAGGAAATGCCATGATTAACCCCTGTTAGGGAACTATCCATGCCCCTATAGACCTTCCACAAAGACTCTCTTGGATTATCTGATTTATTTGTTCTTGTTGATGGTCTATTTAAAAACACAACAAAACACGGGTGCCTGGATGGCTCAGTCAGTTGAGCATCTGACTTTAGCTCAGATCATGATCTTGCAGTTTGTGAGTTCGAGCCCTGCATTGGGCTCTGTGGTCACAGCTTGGAGCCTGGAGCCTGCTTTGGATTCTGTGTCATCCTCTCTCTCTGGTCTTCCTCTACTCACTCTCTGTCTCTCTCTCCCTCACAAATAAATAAACATTAAAATTTTTTTAAAAAACTTAAATACTAGAAGTTGCCAAGTTTCTATACTATCAGAAACTTCAATTAACCATTGAAATCTAAGCTTCTCACTGAAATTAAACAATTCAGATGGCTAACTTAACTGCCTTAGGCCAAACTGCCAACTGACAAAAGATAAAAGAGTGAATATGCATATTTAAAGGAGATATATTATTTGGGGCAAGTCCAGATCTTCAAAATGCTTTAGAAGTAAGAAAGAAAAGTACACCTGACTTTTACAGGAGGTACTATAAAATGGATGGCAAGTTAAAAAACTCAATATGCTTTGCTATTGCCCAAGACAATAGCCATAATTCAAGTGGAGTTTAGCAAAAAATGTTTCATAAGATTACCCATGAGAGCAAAGACACACTGACCTTGATACTGAAGGAACATAAGTGGATAATTTAAGTGTCTTGCAGAGACTTACCTGTCAATGAGGCCATCTCAACAGGACTATAAAGATGGGACACAGACTGGAACCCAAACCTCCAGGCCTCTTTGAACACAAATAAGCTATGAGTATGGTCATTCACCATTGTTTATTCTTGGGGTGGACTGAGGTTTTTACTCGCTGAAGGAGACCTGTGGTTGTAATGATAGAAGGTAATCTTGAGTTTGTATTCCCCAATACAAGAATCCCAACTTAGCTGTCCAAAAATAGGGGCACACATTTCACCGGTATCATTTTTAAAGAGGTTTGTAAAGTTTTACCCTTTACTCAGAATCTCCACTGTACTCTTCATCCACAAGGTTCAGGAAAGACATGCAGAACTAATGGAATTCTAGACATACAATTATCAAAGGTCTTAAAACCCTTGAACTTCCTAGGCCCAAAGTAATGCTAGCCTTGATGGTCATCATATCAATCTTCTGGGAAATACACAAGTTAAGAACCATTTGCCTCACCCTCAGAGATTCCTTCCAATCCTACTTTCTACTGGAGTATAAATTTATATCACTATTACATATGTATTTATATATTTTACTGATTTTTCTTTAGGCTTTTTTCTTTTCTTGTTTCTTTGAAAACATCCCTTTATTGCTTTGCATATAAATTTCAGATACAGCAAACATGCTTTCCCATTCTGCCTCCATTCAGTTAAGTCTATCCTTGGAATCTAGGGCTAATCAAGAATCTTTGTGTTGTAAAATCCATACAAATTTCACATTATAGTTTGTGTTTAATAAACAAATCATGAAGATATTCCTTGACATTTTACCGTATTGATTCTATATATGACCAATATTTTAGACTTTAATATATTTGGAATTTATTTTTATATATTCTATAAAATGCTTTATTTACATATACTGAGGAATTTGACCCAAATTACTTTCAAAATAATGCCTTTTTGCCTCTCACATTTGCAAAGTCACCATCTTATCTACAAATTCCCCATCACTACATGGGTCAGCTATTTCATTCCATTGATCTACCTGCATTTCACAGCTCCAGCAGCACACTATTTCTATTATTATGGTTTTAAAATACTTCGTTTAAAAAAATTTTTAATGTTTATTTATTTTTGAGAGAAGGAGTGGGCAGAAAGAAAGAGGGAGACACAGAAAGGGAAGCAGGCTCTAAGCTCTGAGCTGTCAACACAGAGCCTGACGTGGGGCTCGAACTCACAAACCATGAGATCATGACCTGAACCAAAATTGGACACTTAACCAACTGAGTCACCCAGGCACCCTTGATTTTAAAATACTTTTTAATATCCGATAAGAAGATTAATCTCTGATTTGTTTTTCTTTCCCGAACTATTTTATCTGTTCACATCCCTTTATTCTTCTATGTAAATTTTTAAATCAGCTTTTCCAGTTTACCTCAAAATCCTTTTGAAATTTTTATCGAGGTTGCCTGCTGCCATCTGCGGATTAACTCGGGGAGATTGGCAGTTTTATCCAGTGCTTTTTTTAAGTCCTGAAGTTTACATTTTTCTCTATAATTATCTATGCATTTTTATCTATATTACTTGATTTTGATTATATTTGAAGATTTATTATCTCTATGAAGAAAACTATTTATTGGGGTGTTCATGATGTATCAAAAACTTTGTAGAAATAACTTATTAGTAGGTCCTTTTGATTTACAGGTTATTTTGTTTTCCCTGTAGATTTTCTCATCTTCCAAAACTAAAAAGTGTTATCTCTCTTGCTTTAGTTTTCAAATTCTTCTCTAAGTGGATATTTTCTGTATTTCTTTGGCAAGTAGCTTATATCAAGTTGAAATTTTCTTCTAAACTTAGTTTCTGAAAGGTTTTTCTTGTTATCATTGTCGTTATTTTTGTTGCTTAAGCATAAAGAGGTGCTAAACTTTTTGCCATGATAGAGTTATTTAGTTCATGATTGTGGAAAATTACTTTGGTAGATTTGTTTGTTGTTGAATTATTCTTAAATGAGTCCTAAATTTTTAGTATGCTATTAGATTCAATTAATTAATATGTTCTTTAGGATTTACATGTCTGAGTTTGTCAGTGAATTTGTGCTGATTTGGGAATAAAGTTTGCTTGATTGAGAACTTCTGGCATGAAAGTAAGGTGACACAAATAGAAGTTTAAGATGGTTAAATCAAACCCTGTAGGCCTGAATTTAAACTAGAAACACCAGTGTTTCTCCTCAAAAAGTGCACATTCTTAACCATGACCACTGAAAAAGCCTAGAAACCAATGAACATACTGGCAAATGGGAATGCTTAGTACACATTTCGAGGTTCTCTATCTCTATTCCCTTTCTGCTAAAGAGAAGTGAAGGCTCCTTGAACATAAGACTAATTTCTAGTCTGGGATGAGAACATTCCAAATCAACCTGGAACTTCTTGTCATGACACACAGCATGCTGAAGGACTCAGGAGCCAACTTAAAAAGGCTTCCATGGCCAAAGATGGGATAATTTGGGCATCAATAAGTATAACTGAAATTTATTTGAACATATTATATATTTTTAAATTTATGTGTTTTAATGAGAATGATGTACGGAAGCAAAAAAAAAATGACATTTTTTTCTGTATCCAATACAACTAGGCATTGCACAAGCCACATTTGGGGTGGGCAGGGGCGGGCAACATTGTATATGTTGTTTTTTTTTTTTATTTTTTTTAATGTTTTTTATTTATTTTTTGAGAGACAGAGAGAGACAGCGTGAGCAGGGGAGGGTCAGAGAGAGAGGGAGACACAGAATCCGAAGACAGGCTCCAGGCTCTGAGCTGTCGGCACAGAGCCCGACGCGGGGCTCGAACCCACGAACCGTGAGATCATGACCTGAGCCGAAGCCGGACGCTTAACCGACTGAGCCACCC
>CM053576.1:49137045-49170325 GCA_028646485.1 Cryptoprocta ferox | reverse complement strand
TGGGTGTTATATGGAAACTAACCTGACAATAAACTATAAATTAAAAACAATAAAAGTATGAAAAAAAAAGACAAAAAAAAAAAGAGCTGGAAAAAGAACAGCAAATAAAACCCCAAACCAGCAGAAGACAGGAAATAATAATGTTTAGAGCAGAAGTCAATGCTATTGAAACAAAACAAACAAACAAACAACAACAACAACAACAAAACGGTATAACAGATCAATGACACCAGAAGCTGGTTCTTTGAAAGAATTAACAAAATTGATAAACCACTAGCCAGTTTGGTCAAATCGAAAAAGGAAAGGACCCAAATAAATGAAATCAGGAATGAAAGAGGAGACATCACAACCAACACAGCAGAAATACAAACAATAATAGGAGAATATTATGAGCAATTGTATGCCAATAAAATGGGCCATCTGGAAGAAATGAACAAATTCCTAGAAACATATAAACTACCAAAACTGAAACAGGAAGAAATAGAAAATTTGAACAGACCCATAATCAGTAAAGAAATCAAATTAGTAATCAAAATCTCCCAAAAAACAAGAATCCAGGGCCAGATGGCTTTCCAGGGGAATTCTACCAAACATTTAAGGAAGAGTTAACACCTATTATCTTGAAGCTGCTCCAAAAAATAGAAATGTAAGGAAAACTTCCAAACTCTTTCTATGAAGCCAGCATTACCTTGATTCCAAAACCAGATAAAGACCCCACTAAAAAGAGAACTATAGGCCAATCTCTTTGATGAACATGGATGCAAAAATCCTCAACAAGATACTAGCCAACCAGATCCAATACATCAAAAAAATGATTCACTATGACCAAGTGGGGTTTATACCTGGGATGCAGCACTGATTCAATATCCGCAAAACAATCAATGTGATACATCACATCAATAAAAGAAAGAAGAATAACCACATGATCCTCTCAATAGATGCAGAGAAAGCATTCGACAAAATACAGCATCCTTTCTTCATAAAAACCCTTAAGAACGTAGGGATAGAAGGATCATACCTTGAGATCATAAAAGCCATATATGAAAGACCCAATGCTAATATCATCCTCAATGGGGAAAAACTAAGAGCTTTCTCCCTAAGGTCAGGAATAAGGCAGGGATATCCACTCTTGCCACTGTTTATTCAACATAATACTGGAAGTCTTAGCCTCAGCAATCAGACAACAGAAAGAAATAAAAGGCATCCAAATCAGCCAGAAGGAGGTCAAACTTTCACTCTTTGCAGATGACATGATACTCTATATGGAAAAACCCAAAAGATTCCACCAAAAACCTGCTAGAACTGATCCAGAAATTCAGCAAAGTGGAAAGATATAAAATCAACGCACAGAAATCTGTTGCATTCCTATACACCAACAATGAAGCAACAGAAAGAGAAATCAAGGAATCGATCCCATTTACCATTGCCCCCAAAACCGTAAAATACCTAGGAATAAACATAACCAAATAGGTGAAAAATCTACACACTGACACCTATATGAAGGAAGATGAAGGAAATTGAAGAAGACACACAAAGAAGGAAAAATATTCCATGTTCCTGGATAGGAAGAACAAATATTGTTAAAATGCCAATACCACCCAAAGCAATCTACATATTCAATGCAATCCCTATCAAAATTACACCAGCATTCTTCACAGAGCTAGAACAAACAATCTGAAAATTTGTATGGAACCTGAAAAGACCCCGAATAGCCAAAGCAATCTTGAAAAAGAAAAACAAAGCAGGAGGCATCACAATCCCAGACTTCAAGCTTTATTACAAAGCTGTAATCATCAAGACAGTATGGTACTGGCACAAAACAGGCACTCAGATCAATGGAACAGAGTAGAGAACCCAGAAATAGACCCACAAATGTATGGCCAACTAATCTTTGACAAAGCAGGAAAGAATATAGAATGGAATAAAGACAGTCTCTTCATCAAATGGTGCTGGAAAAACTGGACAGTGACATGCAGAAAAATGAACCTGGACCACTTTCTTACACCATAAGCAAAAATAAACTCAAAATGGATGAAAGACCTAAATGTAAAACAGGAAGCCATCAAAATCCTCTAAAGAAAGCAGGCGAAAACCTCTTTGACCTTGGCCGCAGCCACTTCTTACTCAACACGTCTCCAGAGGCAAGGGAAATAAAAGCAAAAATGAACTATTGGGACCTCATCAAAATAAAAAGCTTCTGCACAACGAAGGAGACAATCAGCAAAACTAAAAGACAAATGATGGAATGGGAGAAGATATTTGCAAACGACATATCAGATAAAGGGTTGGTATCCAAAATCTATAAAGAACTTATCAAACTCAACACCCAAAAAACAAATAATCCAGGGAAGAAATGGTCTTAACACATGAACAGACACTTCTCCAAAGAAGACATCCTGAGACCCAACAGACATGAACTCATCAACATCACTCATCATCAGGGAAATACAAATCAAAACCACAATGATACCACCTCACACCTGTCAGAATGGCTAAAATCAAGAAGTCAGGCAACAACAGATGCTGGCGAGGACGCGGAGAAAGAGGACTTTTTTTTTCACTGCTGGTGGGAATGCAAACTGATACAGCCGCTCTGGAAAACAGTATGGAGATTCCTCAAAAAATTAAAAATAGAACTACCCTACGACCCAGCAATTGCATTACTAGGTATTTATCCAAGGGATACAGGTGTGCTGTTTCAAAGGGACACCTGCACCCCAATTTTATAGCAGCATTATCAACAATAGCCAAAGTATGGAAAGAGCCCAAATGTCCATCGATGGATGAATGGATAAAGAAGATGTGGTATACACACACACACACACACACACACACACACACACACACGAACACACACACACACACACACAATAGAGTATTACTCAGAAATCAAAAAGAATGAAATCTTACCATTTGCAACTATGTGGATGGAACTAGAGGCTGTCATGCTAGTGAAATTAGTCAGTCAGAGAAAAACAAATATCATATGACTTTATTCGTATGAGGACTTTAAGATACAAAACAGATGAACATAAGGGAAGGGAAGCAAAAATAATACAAAAACAGGGAGGGGAACAAAAACATAAGAGACTCTTAAATATGGAGAACAAACAGAGGGTTACTGGAGGGGTTGTGGGAGGGAGGATGGGCTAAATGCGGTAAGGGGTATTAAGGAATCTACTTCTGAAATCATTGTTGCACTATATGCTAACTAACTTGGATATAATTTTTTAAAAAATAATAAAAAATATATTTAAAAGAAAAATACGTATTAAATACTTAATTTCTGAGAGAAAGCTGCAAATTTGAAAACTTTTATGTTTTCCCACTTGACATTGAATTTTATAACAAAATCTCTTATTGAGATACATGTATGCATACATAGATGATAGACCTAGAGAGAAGAAATTTGAAGCCGTTTTAAAGTGCATTTGATTTTGTGCACATGTCTTAATGCCTGCATACTGTGAGATTTCACAATAATGTTTGTGTCGCACATCAACCCCAGCAAGATGTTGCTGTCTTCCAAAGATTTGTCTTTACAGACAGCCTTTTGGGAATTCAAGCTGGTATATCGTTATGTCAAAGATCTAGGGGTACTTGGGTGACTCAGTTGATTGAGTGTCCAGCTTCAGCTCAGGTCATGATCTCATGGCTCATGAGTTCAAGCCCCACATCAGGCTTGTTGCTGTCGTGCAGAGCCCACTTTGGATATTCTGTCCCCCTCGCTCTGCTCCTTCTCTGCTTGCACTCTCTCTCTCAAAAATAAATAAATCTAAAAAAAAAACAAAAAAAAGATCTAAAGCTGAAAAAAAATTTGAAATCATAAAGCAATCTGCATACAAAGCTTCATACAGCAAGCCTGTCAAGGTGGTGATAAAAGACCTTAGATTTCAGCTTGTTTCTGGAATGTTGTGAAAAATGTAAGTCGTCCATCGACAGAAGTGGAAGTCCTCCATTTCTCAGGAACCTGACTCATGCTTCTCACTCAAACAGGAGAGCATGCTTGCACCTCTGTCAACTAATCCAAGGGCATTTCATGGTGTGTGTGTGTGTGTGTGTGTGTGTGTGTATATATATATATATATATATATATATATATATACATATTTCTTATTAGGAGACTGGGGGGTTCATTGTAAGAAAGAGACTGAAGACTACATGCTTCCCTCTGGGTTGGAGGCGGAAACAAGAGAATCATCTAAGACTGCTTCCAGTCTAGAGTCTGTGAATTTGAAATTCAGATCTGAATATATTCTGCCCTCTTCAAAAGCTCCAAAATGGTGCCTCTTTGTGATTCACTCCCACACATCTCCAGGCTCAAACCCTCCCCAAGACTGTTATATTTTCAACTGCCTCAGATATTCTCACCTACAGTAGCTGTGGCACTTCAGTCTCAGAAATGTTTAAAACCTAACTCATTCTGTTGCAGAATCTGGTCAGGGTCACCCTGGTGAAAGAACCAAGTGGCACTCAGAGATCTTGGCAAGGAGGAGGTTATTTTACACCGGTGAGCTCAGAAGAGACCATTCTCCAGAGATCTGAGCCCAAAGTATTAGCAGAGGGAACAATTTATAGCCTGTTACTTCCGCATTCCTCATTAATCACAGACAGGTGTTTCCTATAGTCCCGTCGGCCATCTTACAACAGATTTTCCCTATCGTTTCTCCTTCTCTTCCCCTGCTTCCTCTCCCTCATAAACAATTGACTGCCCCTGATTTCCAGTTGCTGTTTAAAGGAGCACTA
Source organism: Cryptoprocta ferox (assembly GCA_028646485.1). Taxonomy (NCBI): domain Eukaryota; kingdom Metazoa; phylum Chordata; class Mammalia; order Carnivora; family Eupleridae; genus Cryptoprocta; species Cryptoprocta ferox. Next base: position 49,165,579 of record CM053576.1, on the reverse strand, counting down.
TTTTCTTGGGCATTTTTCTCCTTTATGTCCTATAGCTTAAATATTATGATGTTAAGAAGTAAATAGTTAAATAATATGATGTAAAGTCAGTACATAAACACAAATATATTCATAACAAAACAAGGAGGAAATTCTCGTGACAATTACTCCTCATTAATGTAACTGGTAATGTGGTCATAGCTGGTATTCATAATTAGCTTCTTCTATTCCATATTCCCTTTGCCTTCAGTAGGCACCTCAGCAGGTTGTGGTTCTTTACCTGGTGGGGGTACCCAAATATTCATTCCTGAAGGATCTGGACCATTATTAGTCCTGCTTGGATTGGGTTGTTATAGTTTTTCAATGATCTTAATAACAGGGCATGGTAATACTAAATGATGCCCTAAGGGATTTCCTGTATTCCAGGCATACTCATCCTCATCTCTGTTGTAGAGTACAGTCTCCTTGGTAGCAAAAAACTTTCTTTACCTGTTGACTCAGAGGTATGAGGAGCCCAAAATGGCCTGGCAGCAATTTTAACTTCCAGCTCAGTGAGTCTCCTGCTGGGATCATCCTGCCTTTTGGAACTAAGACCTCTAGACCAGTAGAGATTAAGCTTCCAGGAACAGGAAGCAAACTTTTGCTAGTGCGTCTCTAAGTGTTGATAGTAATTGGTGCCATTATTCCCATTTCCACCCCCTGATTCCTGGACCTGTGAATCCTGGCTACGGGAGAAACAACACCATACACTGAATGCTGATTCAGAGAATGTCGAACCTCCTAATGAATCTTGCCCCAGACTCGCAAGGTATTTATTACCACCCTGTCTACACTGTAACTGAGTCTTCAAAAGGACATTCCACAGTTCTATCATGCCAGCTGCCTCAGGAAAGCGGGAATGGTAAGACCAGTGAACTGATTCTGTGAGCACAAGCCCATTGGCTAACTTTACTTGCCATGAAATGATTCCTTGATCAGAAGCAATGCTGTGTGGAATAGCTTGGTGCTGGATAAAGCATTCTGTAAGACCATGGATAATAGTTTTGGCAGAAGCCTTATATCCAAGGAAGGCAAATCATATTGTAACAGCACTCCAACAGGTCTTAAGTGTTAACTTTCTTCAAGCTATGCCCTCTTTGCTTGCTGACCTAAACCCCATAGTTTGTAGCAGAAATAACCTACTTCCCTTGAGAGTCTGCAGACCCCTGGCCTTGAGGAAGGACGGACCCGACATTCTGGTAGATAAGGCCTTACCATACTCGAAAACAGCCACCACTGACCATGGTATCCTCAGTAAGAGACACCTGGGCATCTTAATTCCTAGTATAACCAGAGGGAATCTGGATTGCCTCACCAGGACATGGCTTGCTGGGCTACAGGGGCATCCTTTACTGAGAGGCACCTGGGAGCCTTGATTACTGGCAGAACAGAGGATTCTGGAAGCCTTATAAGGACAAATGATTAACCCCTGAGCATCAGTTTTTCCCACATGTAGCCCCCTCCCCTATTTTCTCATTCTTTCCACTGGTTCCTGTTCCTCTGGACAGGGAAGACAGTCTTTGGGACATGAGTCCACCATCTTCCCAGGTTGCCAGCTTCCTGAATAAAGCAAATTTTCCTTTCTCACCATCACCTGTTTCTCGGGTATTGGCTTTGGAGCAGCAAGCAGGCCGAACATGATTTCAGAACTGGTCCTTTGTCCTGCAACAATATCCAGAGTAAGTGTTCCAGTGGGAACAAAACGCTGCCCCTTCCATGGGGCAGTGGGAAGTGCATTAGGAAGTGGCCTAATGCAATTAACCTATAACTGACTCATCACCCTGGGGAATGGTGCAGATCTGGGCCTCAGGGCTAGTCTCTGCTGCTGGCAGATAGGTCATTCAGCAGTGGTCATAGCCAGGTTGGACTTGGGGAATGAAAGCCCATATTGCTGATCCTGCACATAACCTCCACCCTGCTACCATGGCCACTTTGTTCACAAACCTAGTGGGCAATGACAAGGGTGCCTGGGGAAAGAGGCTAACTGACATCCACAGAACAAGTCATTCTACCCACTTGATTATCTCTGAGATCACTGAGCACTCTCACAAGATACAAATATCTTCACATTATTTGCCCACTGTGAAAGGTCTATCCACATATACCATGTCAAATTTCTTTGTCGCCAATTTTCCAACATTGTTCCTTCCAAGTCCTTGACCATCAGTGAAACCAGTGGCCATAGCCCACAAATCCATATATAATTGCACATCTGGTCATTTCTGCATCAAAGTGAACAGCGAGGTCCCCTGCTTGAAGTCATACTTCGAGGATGCCACATAAAGGGGCTACAGCACACAACTTTCCACGTTCACATGGAGCCTGCATATACTGCAGAACCATCTGTAAAGCAGGCTTGAGTCTTCTCTTCCTCTGTCTACTGATCATAGGAACTCCCTGTGAGGCCACAGATGCAGGCTGGGAGAGAGAAAGCCATGTAGCAGGAGCCAGACCATGGGTATTGGGGCCACTTCATGTAACTTACTTGTGCCTAAGGGCCTGCTTGGGCTTGATCATGGAAATACCGCCTCCATCTGATGGAGTGCTGCTGTGCATACCCAGCTTTATAATTTGGTGGGACAGGTAACACCCAGTTCCTGATGGGCAGCTCAGGCCACACGATACCTTGGCAGCCCAGGGTTAAGTGTTCAGTCTCTACTAAGACCCAGTAGCAGGCTGAGAGTTGTTTCTCAAGATGAGTAGTTATTTGAAGAGATTGGCAAGGCTTTGCTCCAAAATCCTAAGGGCTGCATTTCACCTGTAGGAGCCCATCAGATGCTCCGAACAGCATCCCTCTCTGCCACTGCCACTCTAAGCACCATTGGATCTGTTGGACATGACCCAAGTGGCAGAGCAGTTTGCACAGCAGTCTGGACTTGCTTGTAGAGCCTTCTCTTGCTCTGGACTCCACTCAAAACTAGCAGCTTTGTCGGGTCACTCAGTAAATGGGTTGGAGTAGCACACCCAACTGGGAAGTATGCTGCCTACAAATCCAAAGAGGCATCCTAGGCACTGGGACTCTTTTGGTTGTGGGAAGGGCCAGGTACAACTTATCCTTCTCTTTAGAAGATTTTCTCAACATGCCCTGCACCACTGGGCCCCTAGGAATTTCGCTGAGGTAGAGAGCCACTGAATATTTGTTGTATTTATTCCACACCCTCTGACATGCAAACGTCTTGCCAATATGTCTAGTATCCAATAAGCCTAGTGCTCAATAGTTCCAATCAGCATAATATCACCAGTGTAATTGATCAGTGTGATATTTGTGGAACAGAAAGATGGTCAATTATGACACATGGCTGGAGAGCTGATGTACCCCAAAGGTAGGACAGTGAAGGTGCATTGCCAGCCTTGTCCACCGAAAACAAATGCGCTGGTGGCCTCTACGAACAGATATGGAGAAAAAATAACTGGCATGGTCAGTAGCTGCACCCAGGTACTAGGTGATACATTTATTTGCTCAGGCAAGGAAATCATAGCATCTGGTACAGCAGCTGCAATTAGAGTTAATACGTGGTTTAACTTACAGTAATTCACATCATTCTCCAAGCTCCACCTGTCTTCAGCACAAGCCAAATAGGAGAGTTGAATGGGGCTGTAATGCGACTGCATCCCTCCAGTCCTTGATGGTGACATTAATCTCTGCAGTGTCTCTGGGAAAGTGGTGTTGCTTTAGGTTTACTATTTTCCTGCGTGGAGGCAGTTCTAGTGGCTTCCACTCAGCCTTTCCCACCACAATAGCCCTCACTCTACAGGCAAGGAACAAACATGAGGATGGATTCTGTCAGCTGCTGAGTATGTGTATGTCTATCATGCACTCCAGAGCTGGGGAAATAACCACAGGACAGGTTTGAGGACACACCAGACCCACTATGAGACAGACTTGAGCTAAAACTCCATTGATCACTTGATCCCCATAAGCCCCTACTCTGACTAGGGGACCATGGTGATATTTGGGGTCTCCTGGAGCCAGTGTCCATTCAGAGCCAGTGTCCAGTAGTCCCTAACAGGTCTGAATATTTCCTTTTCCCCAGTGCACGGTTACCTTGGTAAATGGCTGCAGGTCCCTTTGGGGGAAGGTAGGGAGAAAGATTAACAGTATGTTTTTAATAGTTTACCAGAGTCCCTCCTCAAGGGGACCTGGCATCCCTTCATTCTATGAAAGTCTAGGTCTGTAAACTGACTCGTATCTCAGAATTGAATGAGGAGTCTTAACTCTCTGTTTTGATGGTGAGGTTAGACTTTGTTCTCTTGACCTAGAACTTTTCTGGTTATACAATTAAGAATTTAGCAGGCTTCCCATCTATTTCACTTCTTGGGACGCTGCAATCAATTAGCCAATGACATAGGTCTGTACACATCAGGGTATTCTGAGCACTGGTTTGACTCAGCTGTCCTTTACCACTCTTGCTCAACTATAGACCCCAACAGTTAAAACCAGAAATAGACAAGAGAGCTTAACTAAGGCTCTAACAGAAACCCATTGTGCTTATTTCTTATCTCACTCTCTTGACACATTGACAAGGATATTTTGCAATGACAGGACCAGAAAAGCCCTGACAACAACCGAATGCCTAGAAGACCACATCTGGCATGTGATCACATGCTTAACACACACCTACCCCCACCAGTGATCATGCACTCTCTTCCTGCTCTCTTGCACATACCCATCCCCCACCCCCAACCTCTCCTTATAAAACTCTAGGTACCCATCTTGCTGGTGGAGAGGTTAGTCGTTAAGGCTTGAGCCTGCCACCTCCCTCAACTGCTGGCACCTGAAATAATTTTTTCCCCTCCTCTTTTCCAAATCCTTGTCTCCTGAGTTATTGGCTTCTCTTGCTACAAGCTTATCCAAGTTCGTTTGGCAACAGTGTTGGCAAACTCAGCCAGGCCCTATGCTTTCCATTTGTCTAGCTCCCTTGACATTCAAGCAGTTGGCCATGGCAGCATGCCAAGGCTCACCTGTTTGTTTCCCAAGTTAGTGGCCGTGATAGATGGATTGGTAACAACCATACCCACTTTGTTTCTTGTGGTTGAGTGCCATCCCTTGGCCCTGCCACCCCAGAATCCAACTACTCCCCTTGCATTAGACTCCTCAGTTCACAGACTGCAGGCCCCACAGTGAGGTGGGGACACAGTCACCAAACTCTGCAAGGATGCCAGGCTCCCCTCACAAATTTATTCCTCACAGTCATGGTGGAAGGGACGGCTTCTGGACCCTCCCAGTGTGGCTGAATATGTCCTAAATGACAAATCCACTCTAATATTCTGGTCTCCCTAAGACTTTGAATGTCTTCTTCTACATTACACCAATGCAGGCCCAGCATTTCCCATTGGCTCAGAGTGGGCCACCTCTGGGGCCATGCTTCAGGCAACAACCCACACAGTGCAATGCTCCCTAACCCCCAGAGTTGCAACAGTAAATGCAGAATCTCTGCTTAGTGGTCACTTGTGCATGAATTTGGCTTAATTAAATTTTATGTTCCTTCCACCATTTCTCCTCACCCTTAAATCCATTCCTACACATAGTCCCAGGATTTCTGTTTTTATAAATTAAAAAACTCAAGTAGTTCTTTGGAGTGCAATGCATCTCCTCATGGGTTGCACTGTACCTCACCTTTAGGGATTTGCTGGGACTTGAGTCTAGGTATAGGTCTAGAATCAAAGAAGATGCTAGAGTGGGCCCAGAGGAGAATCATCAGTGTCTTGCAAGATAATTGTCTCAGGGGAAGCCAGTACAGTTTGCTCAGGCAATGCAGGGTCAATCCCCTCAAATGGAATTGGAGAGGCAATTCTACTGGCAATGAAGATTCATCAGAATTCAGGGACACAGAGTACCCAGCTCCACCACGGTCTCCACACACACACCCATTTTAACTTTCAGTATCATACTCATCCCAGTCAATACCCTCACTTTAACAGTAGATACCCAATGAAGCTAGGTATTCAATTTGTGTTCTAATAATTGCATTGTATTGCAATCCAGCCACTTATAGGATAGCTTCTGGGTTTGGTTTTCGACATCTCCACTCAGGTGGTGGAAGGCAATCTGCTCTACTCAGTCTACCAACTTAAATGTTAAATCTCATCACAGTAACACAGAGAATAATATTTGACTGAACATCTGAGCACCTTATGGTTCAGTCAAGTTGACACATAAAATTAATCATCACAAGCATCTAGGCTTAAACATTGAAGTCATGCATTCTTAACATCTTAACATCTCACTCTCTAGCAATCCCCATGTTAGTCACATGTGGGGTCCGGTAATGTCCAGTTCTGCTGGTCTTCTCTTTCCCACTCTCCCTCCTGCTTCAGTAGCACATACCACTTTCCTAGGCTCCTAGAGAAGCCTAGTAATAACCTTGTAATTTTTCTCCCAGCCTCTACTCTGGTTTCTCCAACCCACTTTATAGTCTAATTCATACGGTTCTTAAAAGGCAGCTCCGAGCATGTCATTTTCTTGCTCGAAACCCTTCAGCAGTAATCCACTGACTGTCAAACTAATCATACACTCTTTGTCATGAGAAACTAAAAAAGCCACCATAGTATATCTCCATTTCTCTACCCATCTGATCTACACAAGTGGTTCTCAGGATCCCTACACACCCTTAAAATTTTTTGGGGACCCCAAATAGATTTTACTCATGTGGGTTATATCTAGCAATATTTTCCATATTAGAAATTAAAACAGAAAATTTTAAAACACAAGAATAACTCATTTTAATTCCATCATCCCACCTGTCATCAAAACAATGACATTATCACAGATAATATAGCTCTGGAAAATCCTGCTGTACAATCCTGAGAGAATGAGTATGTAAAAGGCAAATATCATTTATTATTATGAAAACTATTTTGACGTGCAGACTCCCTGAAAGAGTCTCAGGGATCACCAAGGATTCCCAAAGCACAGGTTGGGAAATTGCTGCTCACTGTTAAAGTCAAACAGGACTAGTCTCTGCTCCCCAAACAGATCTCACCTCCCCCGCCCCCCCCCAAGATCCTCATCTTTAATGAGGCTGCTTCCTCAGTCTGAGTCCTATCTGCCCCAATAACTCTAATCCATGTCACAAGACTTCTTTCTTCTCCTTTGAAAGAGGAACTTACATGTCATCTCCTTTATGAGATTTTTCATTATGGGCCACCACCGTGTGTGTGTGTGTGTGTGTGTGTGTGTGTGTGTCCTTCCTCAGACTCTTTAAAGTACTTTATGTCTTTTTTTTTATGGTATTTATTGCATTTTTCCTTTCATTATTAATGTTTATGTATTTATTTTATTTCTTCTTGTACACACATATTGTTCTCACCTTTCCAACACTAATTCCCCCTTCTACTATTACCATCTCAATTTTGCTTCGACAAACTGCCCCTCCCCAAGTGTATACAATTTCATGAGATTAGCCATAAAAGAACCCCACCTTTTTCTGGCTAAAGGGTAAAATTATGAGCCAAACTAGGTCAGTGAGATATTCAGCCCTGGAATCTTAATTATGAGCAGACGCTGAATTTATTTGGTGTTGACTCAACTTGAGAGAAGTGTCTTAAAGAGATTGTCCTTTGGGTACTCTTCCTAGATTCCTGGAACTGCTTCACTTGCTGCCTTAGTTCTTCCTGTTTTCTTTCAGTTTTGTGGGCTACCCTGTATCTTTCAAATAAAATATTGTATCTTTCAAATAAAATATTTTTTGTGTCTAACTTAACCATGGTCAGTTGCTGTTGTTTGCGAACAAATAACTCTAGTAAGCTGACCTCTGCTTCGATACACACACACGCACATACACATGCACACATGTCACAGACTTTGAGTCTGGAGTCCTCTCTTGTCCAGCACGAGAGAGGATGCAGAATTGAATATGAAGAGGTTAATGTCCAAGAAGAGACAAGAGCCCAGAACGGGGGTTTTGTCTCTGTATTTACTGAGCTCTCAAGGTTTTACATACTTACATATATGGTGAATGTGCAGAAGAAAACAATAACAAGATAGTGACCATCAATTTGTGTGTGTAAGAAGCAAAGGGTTTGGGGGGTGAGTGGCATTAGAAGTTGAGATTAAAGCACAATGATATGTTGGCGCCAGAGGCCAGATGCACAGTGTTTCTCTTTGGGCAATACAGCCAGGTAGCTGTTATCTCCAAAGTTTAAGATTGCTGGAGCATGCTGCCTCAAGGCTAACAAGGCATCCTTTTCACTAGCTAACCTTGGACACTTTCGCCAGGTAGTGGCTTTCCACCTCTAACTGTTCTCAGATGCTTTCGTCCTGTGGAGGCAGCTTTCCACCCTAGGCCTTGTTAACCCATTGATGAAAGCGTACAGAATTCTTAAACTTATTTCACACATACACACACACACACACACACACACACATATGCACCCACACACATATACACGCATCATACAGTACACATGATAACCACACAAAGAATAAGTCAATATCAACTTCTATTCAAAAAGCAAAAATCCTTAAAATGATTTATTATCATTATAATCTTAATGTTGTCTTAGTTTAATGACACTATTCTCTATGTGCGGGATGACATTTGAAGATTACTTGGGACCCAAAACTGCAAGAGAAGGCAGAACCTGGTGCCTCTACTCATCAGTATAGAAGTAACTAGAGAGAACCCAGAATTGACCAAAGCCCCTACCCAGAAGCAGCCCACGATCTTGGGGAAAAAATAAATACTTTACTGTGTGATGTGGTCAGTGTTTTATGTGCTATGCAAGTCAGGAGGAAAGTCGGGAGAGCCTCACTAAGCAACTATGAAGGCTGTAGAGGAGCTTATAAAGCCTAAAAGGAGAAGCTACACCTTCAAGACCAGCAGCATTAAGAACAGTGGCAAAAGCACAAACAACAAAATTAAAAAATAGATTAATTCAATTTCATCAAAATGGAAAACTTTTGTGCTTCAAAGGACCCTATCAAGACAGTGAAAAGACAACCCACAGAATAGGGGAAAATATTTGCAAATCATATATCTGACAAGGGACTTTTATCTAGAACATAATAAAAGATTCTTACAACTCAGTTATAAAAGACAACCCAATTTAAAAATGAGCAAACTTATACCAGTCCTTCATATTTCTCTGATCGACGCAAAGAAAGAAAATGCGTAAGATATAGAGATAAAAAGAGTGAAAAGAGGAAGCAGATGCAGAAAAATTTAGGTCTCAAAAAAGGGCCAAGTGTGCCTCATGGCAGGCAGAGGGATTAGCAGAACCTGGTCCAAGGTCCAGAGCTGGCTAAAGATATTGCTAATCTCTTACAGAAGCAGACTGAAGTTACTGATGGCCCATTGCCTTGTCCAATGAGTGAACTGTGATGAAAAAGTCTTAGACCACATGAGCCACGTCCACCTACCTCCCCCACTACATGGAGCAGAAGTGAAACACACACCTACCTGTATTGGTTTTGTTACAGGTTTGAGAGAAAATCACCCTGTCACCAGCACCAGACAGCACACCTGTGTTTGTGAATCTCACACACACACACACACACACACACACACACACACTACCACTTTTTCCATCTGTCTTCTCAACTTTTTCATGAAGAGCTTCAATGACTTCAACTCCTCCTTCTCCTGTACCTCCACCACCTCCAGTTCCAACCACTGCTTTGCAAGCATCAATAGTACCACCACCTCCAGTTCCTCTTCAGATTTCCCCTGGAGTTCTTTTCCCATCACTTCCCCCCTGGCACAGCCACCACCCATCCCCACCCCCAGTAGCTAGACCTTCCCTAGACTGTCCCAGTCCATCCACTCAACAAGTTGAAGTCCAGGGGCTGCCTCCACCCCCCAACTTCCACCTCTGTCTCCACCTGGCGTTTGAACAACGTCAGTTGTCATGGGGGGAGTTCTTTCTCATCTTCCCCTCTGGGTTACATCCAAGGTGACCTACCACTACCCCAAGTCCCTATGTTTCATTAATGCCTCCCCACTCTGCCACTGCAAGTTACACCTGCTTCTGAGCCAAAGTGTCACCGATTAATCATACCTGTAAGCATTAACACTAAGAATGTGTTTCTGGAAGAAACAGGAAAAGGTATCCAGCATTCAAAGTAAAAGAGCAGTGTGAACCAGGAGCTAAATATGAACACATTGAAAATGATGTTGCTACCATCCTGTCTTGCTATATTGCTATGGAGTATAGTGATTCAGAGGATGATTCAGAATTTGATGGAGTAAATTAGTTGGAGTAAGAAAAATACATTGATAAATAATATAGAACAAAATGCAAGCATCCTTTGTGGTGTTTGTTCTTTGGTCATTCTAGTGTTTTACTTTCTTTCCCTTGTGATAAACCCTTTCTTCTATAAACTTTTATTTCCCTCCTCCTCCTCCTCCTCCTCCTCCTCCTCCTCCTCCTCCTTCTGAGAGAGAGTGAGAGTGAGAGAGAGCACATATGCCCATGCAAGCATGTGTGCAGGGGAGGAGCAGAGGAAGAGGGAGAGAATTTTTTTTAATGTTTATTTATTTTGAGAGACAAGGAGAGTGTCAGCTGGGGAGGGGAAGAGAAGGATAGAAAGAATCTCAAACAGACTCTAGAGTGTCAGCACAGAGCCCGACTTGGGGCTGGATCCCACAGACCATGAGATCATGACCTTAGCTGAAATCAAGAGTCAGACACTTAACTAACTGGAACACCTGGGCACCAATAAATTTTTATTTCTAAGAAGATATTAAAATACATTTCAAACTAAGTGTTTTACAGTGACTTATAGTTTTCCCCTGAAAACACCTAATTTGGTCAAATAATCCACTAAATATTAAGCATGGAAACCTGTTGTTAGAGCAGACGTTTCAGTTTTTGATATACCTTAATTACGCACTTTGTGAGTTTTAATTTAAATAAAGCCACCGATATTGAAATCTTGAGGGCAGCTACATCTATTTATAAACCTAAGTGCATTTCTGATGTTTTAAAAGAAGAAACACTGCCTTGATTATATGAACAATTCAGAAAGTACATTCAGCTTGTAGTGTTGAATTCTCTTAAGGAAATATATGAATTTTAAAAATTATTATTGTACTGTTTTAAAATACTTACCTTATATGAATGTTTAGTATTATACCCACCTGACTTGTATATTTTTAGGTATATACCTAAAACAAATGAAAAATATCTGTTCACACAAGAACTTGCACATAAATGTTCATAGGAGCATTATTTATGAGTCAAAAATTGGAAACAACCCAAATGTCCATCAACTGATAAGTGGATAAAGGAAATGTGGTATATACATAAAATGAAATGCTATTTAACCATAAAAAGGAGTAAATTTCCCATACACACTACAGCATGGATGAACCTTGAAAAGATCACAAAGCTGAAATTATAAGATTAAGATTATGAAAGAAGTCAGTCACTAAAGGCCACATATTGTATGATTCCATTTGTATGAAATATCCAGAATAGACAAATTTTTAGAGACATAAAGGAAATCAGTGGTCACCTAGGACTGGAGGAGGTATCTAAATGGTACAGTATCTCTTTGGAATGATAAAAATGCTCTAAAATTGATGGTGACACAAATCTGTGGACACTAAAGCCACTAAATTATACATTTTAAATCGGCAAATTTGTGGTATGTCAGTTATATCTAAATAAAATTGTTACATAAAGGAACCAGAAAGAACAGTGACATCACCCTGAAGGCGATGCCTAGCTGACTGTGTAGTGAAGAATGGCAGCAAAGAACCTAGAGCTACAGATAGGAATTTGCCAAAAGTGGCTTTTATTCTAAATTTAAGAATTTTCTCCTTATTCTACATACCAGAGTGAGCAAACTATGATGCACCATCTGTTTTAGAATTTCATTGGAACACAACTATGGCCAATTAAGTATTGTCTATAACTGCTTTTATGCTGTAATGGTGGAGCTGAATAGCTGCAACTGACACCATATGATCAGCAAACTCTAAAATATTCATTACTTGCTCCTTTACAGAAAAAGTTTGCTAACCCCTGATTTATATTATATAGGGTGAAGCCAGAAAAGGTTTTTGAGAAGATAACTCTGCTTGCTGCTCAGAGAGTAGATTTGATGGAGGAGGAACAAGTAGATCGTAGTTGTCCTAGACACAGACCCTCAGAATCCTCTCTACCACCTCTCCCACAAGCTGTCACCCTCTTCTTGAACCCCTGCTCATCTCTGTGCTCAGGGCTATACAATGGAAAGCATGGCCCAACACCACTTCCACTTGTCCTGAGACTAAGGACGCAGGCCCTTTTGTTTGTTTGGTTGGTTGTTTTAAATGAAAACTAATTCACATACAACATTGTATTAGTTTCAGTTGCACAACATAATGATTCCATAAATGTATATATTGTTAAATAATCACCACAAGAAGTCTAATTACCATCCATCACCACACACAATTATAAATTTGTTTCTTGTGTTGAGAATTTTTAAGATATACTCTCTTAACAACTTTCAAATATGCAGTACAATATTATTAACTATAGTCACCATGTTGTGCATTATATACTAGGACTTACTTATTTCATAACTAGAAGTTTGTGCCCTTTGACCACTTTCACCTTCACCCATTTTGTCCACCCAAAATCCCCCACCTCTGGCAACCACAAGCTTGTTCTCTGTATCTGTGAGTTCAGTTTGTTGGTTTTTGCTTTTTTTAAGATATAACACATAAGAGAGATATAGTGTTTGTATTTCTCCATTTTATTTCGCTTAGCATAATAGCCTCAAGGTCCATCCATGTTGCCACAAATGGCAATATGTCCCTTTTTTATGGCTGAATAATATCCAGTGTGTGTGTATCACATTTTCTCTATTCATCCACCAATGGACACTTAGGTTGTTTTCATAGCTTGGCTATTTTAAATAATACTACAATGAACATGAAGGTGCATATATCTTTTTGAATTAGTGTTTTGTTTCCTTTGAATAAATACCCAGAAGTAGAATTGCTGGATCATATGGTAGTTTGAGTTCAAGAGAGTGCTCTGTCCTCTTGCAGTGGCCTGATTTTCATGGAAGGGTGCTCATTCAGTCATTTCTTCCTATGGTTGTGAGTGAATTCACCCCGTGTTGCATTTTTGAACAGAAACTTGACCCTGATTCTGTACCTAGGTGTGGTGAATGCTATCAAAAGTAAACTCTTTGGTCAGGGCCCTAATACAGTGATATCGGAAAATGAATTCTTGGATAAGAAAGCTGTAGCAACATACAGGTTACAACACCAAGGATGTGACCACATGTCTCAATGGTGGGACCAATGGTCATTGGCATTCCATGCTGCCAGTTTACCCTGGGTAAAAGTGCTCAAACATCCTGAAGGTAAAGCCTGGTTAAAATCTCTCTAAGCAAAACATAGATCTGTTCCCCAGCTTCCTCGCCTGAAGATACATTGCTTGCCTTTAAACACAAACTGTAAGTAATCGTAAAAACAGAGGGAGGATATATTTGTAGCTCTTCCTTTAGTTCCTCCTCTAAATTAAATGGATTAAAACATTGGACATGAAATGTTATTAATTTTGAAAAGGGGTAGGATTGTTAGCCACTTAAAAAACAGTAAATTTCAGGTGAACTTGACTACAGGAAGAAATGGTTTATTTATACCTCTTTATAATTTTATTTTCTTTCAGCTTTTTTGAGATATAACTGACATATTACACTGTATAAGTTTAAAGTGTATAGCATGTTGATTTGATACACTTAAATATTTTGAAATGATTACCACCATAGCGTTAGCTAACACCTCCATTATGTGACATAACTACCATTACTTCTTGGAGGAGAGAACACTTAAGGTGTACTCTCCTAAAACTTTCAAGTTTATAATACATTACTGTTAACTATAATCCCAATGCTGTACTTTAGATTTCCAGAACTTATTCATCTTATAATTGGAAGTTTATTTACCCTTTGATGAACATTTTCTCTACCCTCTAGCCCCTGGTAACCACTATTCTACTATCTGTTATTAGGAGTTCAGCTTTTTTTAGATTCCATATGTGAGATCATACAGTAGTTTGTCTTTATCTGACTTATTTCACTTAGCATGATGCCCTCTAGGTCATCTATGTTGTCACAAATTGTAGCATTTCCTTCTTTCTCATGGCTGAATAATATTAATGTGTGTATGTGCATGTGCGTGTGTGATCTTCTTTATCCATTCATCTGTTGATCAATACTTAAGTCATTTCCATGTCATGGCTATTGAGAATAATGCTCCAAAAAACATGGAGTGCAGATATCTCTTCAATTTTTTTCATTTTCTTTGGATATATACCCCAGAAATGAAATTGCTACATCATATGATAGTTCTATCTTTAATGTTTTCAGGACCTCCGTATGATTTTCCACAGTGGTTGCACAAATTTACATTCCCACTGACAGTGCAAAAGGGTTCTCTTTTCTTCACATCCTTGCCAACACTTGTTATTCCTTGTCTGTTTGATAATAGCCATTCTAAGGCGTGAAGTGGTATCTCATTGTGGTTTTGATTTGTATTTCCTTGACGATGAGTGATGTTGAGCATCTTTTCATGTGTCTGTTGGCCATTTGTGCATCTTATTTGGAAAAATCTCTCTTCAATTCCTCTGGGAAAGAAATGTTTTTAAAAAGTTACACTGCTCCATACTCTGAGCTATCAAAGTACCCTTTAAACTTAACATGTAAGACCACAAAGATGAACAAACAATTCCTTTGGAGGAAAAGATGAATTATAAGTGATTTAGAGATGTGGCCCAGGGAACCCATGGGGAAGGGAGTCAGAAGTAGGCTATGCTATGAGAAGTATCTGAGGTCCTTTGTGTCCAGAAATTGATCCTGGAGCTCTGACCTCAAGAAAAGTGACCCAACCTGGAATATTCTTCATGTTGTACTGCTACTCTACATTCACCAAGAAATAATGCTATAGAAGATGGACTTAAATTGTGTAGTCTGTTTAAAAGTCTGCATTAGGGATGCAGCCTCCTAGGGTTCAAATTGTAGCTCTGCTGCTGTGATCCAGAGTGGGGCAATTGCCCAAGTGCTTCAGTGTCATTCTGCTGTGACACAACAGTAGCAGCCACCCCACATTAATTTAGAGGTCTAAATTAAATGGCAAAAACTGTGAAATTTTTGGAACAGTACCAGTTATATAGTAAGTCTTATTATGTCATCCTTAATGTCATAAAAAAGAGATTTTTAATTTAAAGAAAGGAAGCTGCTAAACAATGAACTAAGGTGGTTTATTCACCAGAGCATAAACACCTTGAATAATTGTAACTATAATGTCGAGAAAAAAAGTCCTACTCACACTGGCTGACATCCGCATCATGGAGATGTGCATAGAGATAAAATACCAGGCTAAGTAAGTCTGCTGTGTACCTGGACGGCCAATGACTGTAATGATTTCTGGAGAGAAGTATGGCAGAGTAGGAAGTCCTGGAATAACTGAGGCCAGAGAAACAGCAGCAGTGACCATGGCCCTGTCACTGACCCCATAAACTGTTAGACTCAGAGGGACAATGACCCGCTACCGTGGAAGTCATCCACACTCTACTCATTGAGAGGCACAAACCCAAAACATGTTCCTAAATTTCTTCCTTCAAAAGTCAAAATTTCCGCCCCTTAGATTACTCTCCACAACCTGTTTCTATGAAATTACCCCATGTACTCTGAGGAATCAGGGCAAAGCCAACAGATCTATTTGGATAGATCCCTCAATTCTGCTGGTAACTTTGGTTTCAGATGCATAGCTGAGGGCACTTAAAAAAATAAAAGAATATGCTCTGGAGAAAAATATTCTTATATTCTGATTATAAAGGAACATAAATTCGGTAGAAAATTTGGAAAATACAGAAAAGCAGAAAGAAAAGAAAAGGCAAGTGAAATTGGATCTTAGTTACTCATCATCCCCCAAACTTGGGAAATCCTGTCTTCATTTTTACACATTCTGCTGGTTGGGTAGTTGCATTTGTGATGTAAGTTTTTATTTAATTTATTTTAAATTTTAATGTATTAATTTATTGACTAAATCTAATTTCTCTAGTAATTATTGATGTTAGTATCTTTTCATGTATTTGTTGGCCATGTCATCATTTGTGAAGTACCCATTCAAGTCTTTTGCCTATTTTCCTATTGGGCTGTTAATCTTTTTTTTTCATAGATTTGAAGGAGTTCTATATATAATCTGGATATGAGTCTTTGACAAATATCTTCTCCTACTTTTTAGATTGCTTTTTTACTATTTTAATGTGTTTTTAACATAGTTCTTCACTTTAATTTAACCTAATTTTGTGATTGTTTTCCTCTATGGTGGATGTTTGTTTTAGCCTATCTAATAAAGCCTGGCTTTTCCAAGGGTCATAGAAATGTTCTCTCATGTTTCCTTCTAGAAGCTTTATTGTTTTACCTTTCACATTTAGATCTACAATCCACCTAAAAGTGGTTTTCGTGTATGGCATATGATGAGGTGAGGATTCAGTTTCTTTCGGCTGGATATCCAATTTCCAGCACTATTTATTGGAAAGGCCATGCTTTACTCTTCTCCATTGTAGTCTCATCTTCTTCTAAACTCGATGGTTGTCTCTGTGTGGTTCTGGCTGTGGACTCTCTTTTCTGTCTCATCAGACTACTTGTCTGTCCTTGCACAAAGCATACTTCCTTAATTAATGTGCTTTTATAACAAATCTTGATATCAGATAGTTTAAGTTAAAAGCATTCAAGCTTTGGGCCATAAACAACCAGGGGATAACTTAATCTGGACTCATAAAACTTAATTTATATGTTAAGTGCACCAGGGACCAGAAAAGAAGAGGCCAGAGGTCAGCAGATATGCTAGAATGTTCTGTGATGTTACACTTCATCTGCTATGGATGTGGAAGAAGCAGACACACACAGTAGTTTTAACTGAAAATTCTTTGAGGACCACGAGTTCATTCACTGCTTACATTTGCATTCAGTAACTATATGTTAAATTAATAACTGACATTGTTAAGTAGGGGGGCTTTCCAATCCTTAGTCCAAAGTGATGCTTCATGTGTGGATGATGGTGCTACCATGACCAGCAGAAAGCATGGGACAGGCAAAGCACACAATGCTGGGTGTCTCTGATATTAGCAGAAACTTAGCAGGTGGTTGGAAATGAGAGACTTCACAGAGAAAGACTGTGAGCTAGAGCTGGGAACTTATGAGTTAGCCAATGTTCCATGAGTTAACAGCACTGAAATAAGTTGTTAAAGAGAAGAGAGCAAAATGAAGAAAAATGGGTTGAAATTAAAGAGAAAACAAATCTTTGGAAAACAGGAGGAAGAGATGTCAGTGAAGAAGCATCCGGGGGTTCAGAGTCAAAGAAGACATGAAGACATTGGCAGGAAGGGTGGCTAGGATGCCTTGTTACACTTAAATTCCAGAAAGAAAAGCACTGGGTCATAAACAAGGTTGGGAGCTGGCAGAACTACAGCAGTTCAGAGGTTATTTAACACAAGAATGGATTCAATTTCCAGGTAGCCAAGGACACTAGGAAATATAATTTGCCTCCACAAATGTATACCCTATGTAGGACAAGGCAAGGTATAAATAGATATACGCCAAGTCTCTAGACTGTGGTTCTGTCCTCTCTTCATTTAGGCTTGGCTGAATACAGTTTGGGAAAAAAGACAAGAAGAACCATCATTTTAAGCGCTTACTATGTACTAGGCAAGGTGTTTTCATTAACACTGTTATTTTTAATCTTAAAACATCAGTTGGAGATGGAAATTGTCACTCACATCCAGAAAGTGAATCAGGCTAAGAAGCCAAATGAACGAAGAACACTAAAGGAGCAGGAGTCAATCTGGAGCTGGATGCATCTGCTCCTGAAGCCAGCTTCCTGTTTTCCACAGGCCCAGGTTTTTAGATTCTCTGCCAGACAGGAACTGCAGAAACTCAAAAGCCAGGTTCTGCTGCCAAGCTCAGCTACCCACCGAGCATGCACAGATGCTGGGAAGCCAATTCAGAAGAATGAACAGTGTGTTCATCCACACAGCCCTCAAGTTTGCATAAAGTCAAAGGAGCTGAGATTTGCAGAATGGTCAAAGCCACATTTGACCTTGTTTACATTTCTTCCACACCAGGCCAGGTCACAGGGCTAGTTCCTGTTTAGGACTAATTCTTCCAGGAATGGCTCCAACTTACTACATAGATGCCAAGAGCCCCCCAAAGGGCCTTTAACTGCTGAAGGTCCCATATGCCTCAGACACAGTGGTAATTTGAGCCTCTGCAATGGCCATACCCAGGAAACGCTGCCCTGCTTCCTTGGAATGCACTTTATGTGCCCACTGACCCTTGGTCAGGCCTTTGGGCTGCTGATTTTCAGCTGGAACTTGAAGGTAAGAATATGGCTTAAAAGATATCCTTAACTCACTTATTTTTTTAAATTTTTATGTAGGTGCTGCTGTATAGATAGAAGTGCTTAACTAAAGCCAGAGAATATTTTAAGCAACCAAAAAATAAAAGTTATTTGTAACCAACAGACACCAGCCTAACAATGTAAGCCTAGAAATTCAGGAACCTGAGGCAAAAAATCTCCAAAATCCATGTCCCATAATATCATCTCTCCTTCCCACCTGGATCTCTCCCCTACATGCTGAGCCTACAAAGTGAGCTAGACCAGGTCTCTGAGCTTCAGGAGGGCTAGCAATAAAAACAAGTAACTGTAGGACAGTGGAGTAAGAACTATAAAATCTACATACAAAATGCTACAAGATCCCATGAGAAGGGACAACTCTTTCTGTTCATGGAGTCAGAGACAACTTTATAAAAGAGGCCCCTGACCTGGAGTGATGACAAAGCTTCCAGCTGGTTTCTCAAGTGGCAATTTTTGTGCCTCTGTGCCTGTAAAGGAAAAACTTCTTTCTGTGCTTCTCCTTTATGCTACTTTATACATACTTTATACATACTTTAATACTTCTGGGACCAGACATGGGGCAGGGTGCGGCAGTTCACCAAGCAATCCTCAGATTCTCTGGATACTGGCAGTTCAGACACTCTTTACCCAGAGATAGCATCAGATCCCAGAGGTTAAGGGCTTAGTCCCACAAGACTGCCCCCACCCCCAACCCTGACTTCACATGCCAGTCACAAATTCAGGTTACAGCCTGTGTTTCTGACCAACCACTTTTATTTTATCTTATTTTATTTTATCTTATTTTATTTTATTTTATTTTATTTGTTTGTTTGCTTATTTATTTTTGAGGTGAGGAGGTAGTGTACACACGACAGGGGGAGAGACAGAGGAAGAGGGAGAGAGAATCTTAAAGAAGGCTCACAATCAGCACAGAGACCGATCTCACAACCATGAGATCACAACCTGAGCTGAAATCAAGAGTCAGTCACTTAACCAGCTGAGCCACCCAATCACCCCACTGACCAACCACCTTTAGACTAAAGGTCCCCATGACCTTTTCCTTGAATTTGATTAATTTGTTAGAGTGGCTCATAGAACTCAGGAAAACACTTTACTTACTAGATTATCGGATTATTAGAAAAGGGTATAACTCAGGAACAGCCAAATGGGAAAGATGTATAGGGCAAGGTGTGTGGGAAAGGGCATGAGTTTCCATGCTTTCTCCAAGGACATCATGCTTCCAGCACCTCCCCGTCTTCATCAACCTGGAAGCTCTCTGAATCCCATCTTTTTGGGATATATTTATATTGTAGATTATAATTGTGTGTGCCCCTTAAGATAGACATATCAATATGTATTTGAAAAAGACAGAAATACATACAAATAATAATTCCTATGTGATAAATTTTTCTTCATACATTTGGGCTTATTCCAAATTTTCTGGTACATACATACACTCACAATAAAAAAAGAATGTGGAATTTGCAGAGAGACACTGGCTACAACTTTGGACAAGTTATTGATCATGTGACTCCCAGCTTCTTCACATTTATGAATGTTAATTATTCCTCCTAATAAAATTGTGATATGAATTAAAAGAGAAAAGAAAAGTTTGTAAAAGATCTAACATAGAAGGCCTGTAAGAAATATCAGCTCTTGGGGCGCCTGGGTGGCTCAGTCCGTTAAACATCCAACTTCAGCTCAGGTCATGATCTCATAGTTGGTGGGTTCAAGCCCCACATTGGGCTCTGTGCTGACAGCTCAGAGCCTGGAGCCTGCTTCAGATTCTGTGTCTCCCTCTCTCTCTGCCCCTCCCCTGCTCATGCTCTGACTCTGTCTCTCAAAAAATGAATAAATGTTAAAATTTCTTTAAAAGTTAGTTCTCCCTCTTAATCTTGATCACATGGTAATTTTGATATTATCCAAACTCTACCTTCTTTGACATATTGTCAAACCAGCTGTGTCTTATAGTTGAAATTTCTTTTCAGAAATAGTTCATCTTTCATTTTCTGAAAACATAGTCTCCATTCTAAAAGACTTACCTCATTCTGAGAGTA
The DNA here is from genome assembly GCA_028646485.1 of Cryptoprocta ferox. NCBI lineage: Eukaryota > Metazoa > Chordata > Mammalia > Carnivora > Eupleridae > Cryptoprocta > Cryptoprocta ferox. Next base: position 49,145,160 of record CM053576.1, on the reverse strand, counting down.
GAAGGCACATTGAAAACGAGCCTCACTATTATAGCACAAACTCCCTCTCACCCACTCCCTGGAAAGGCTGGGCTAGATTCTCTTATTCAATTTCCAGTAAGTATGGAACATTTCCTATAAGGACGCTTTCAACACTAAAGTCCTTGCACTCATTTTATACAACAGTTAAATGAGTTTATGTATACAAGGCATTCAGCTCAGCACATGTAAATTGAAGTGTGTTCAATAAATGTTAGCTTTTAACTAGTATATAATTACTAGCAGTAGCAATAAATGTCTTCTGGGATCTCAATAGCCAATTATTCTGGAGTAATAGTGGCCCATTCTCCTGGCTTTCTCATTTTGTGCATTTAAGACGTTTCTCTCAATAGAACGAAACAAACAAAAAACCTGATTCGAAAAATGGGCTAAAGATTTAAATGGACATTTCTCCAAAAGAGATATATGAATGACAAATAGGCACATGAAAAATTCTCAGCATCACTAATCATCAGGGAAGTGAAAATCAAAACTACATGAAATATCACCTCATACCTATTAGGATGACTATTCTAGAAATTTTAAAAAATTTAAACATACACTTAATAAAATAAAATAAAATAAAATAAAATAAACAGAAAATAACAAATGTTGTTAAAGATGTGAAGAAATTGGAACCCTTGTGCCTTCCTGGTGAGAATGTTAAATGGTGTACTGTGTATGTGGAAAACAGCAGGGCAATTTCTCAAAAAATTAAACATAAAATTGCCATATGATCTAGCAATTCCACTTCTGGATATATACCCCAAAGAATTGAAAGTAAGATCTTGAAGAAATATTTATATACCCATGTTTATAATAGCATTATTCACGAAAGGCAAACATTAGAAGCAACCTAAATGTCCATGCATGGATGAATGAAAAAGCAAAATACAGTTTTTGCTACACAATGGGATGTTTTTCAGCCTCAAAAAGGAATGAAATTCTGACAAATTGTACAACATGGGTAAACTTTGGAGATATTATTCTAAGTAAAATAAGCCAGTCACAAAAGGACAAATATTGTATGATTCCATTCATATGAGGGACCTAGCATAGACAAATTCATAAAGACAGAAAGTAGAAAGGGATAGGGGAAAGAGGCAATGGGGAGTTAGTGTTTAATGGCATCGTTTCATTTTGGGAAGATGGGAAAGTTCTAGACATGGATGTTGGTGATGGCTGTGCAACAATGAGAATGTACTTAATGCCACTGAACTGGATACTTAAAAATGATTAAAATGGTAAATTTTATGTGTATTTTACCTCAATTGTTTTATAAGTCTCCTCTATCCTGTGCCTGCAGGGACTCCCCCTCCCATTGCAAGACAGTATGGCCCTAACCACAGAGTTGGGGACACAGATACAACTGAGAGAGGTGGCAGGGATCCCCTTTCAGGCTCGCACTTAGACAACTGGAGCCAGATCCAAAACTTCGAGGCCAAGCCAGATGATCTCCTCATCTGTACCTACCCTAAATCAGGTGACTGTGGGGTGAGGGGACAACCAAACTTTAGCCTGAGGAGTCAGAAAGGGCTGCTCACATCAGTTAGAATGCCTCTTGATACAGTGTTTGCACTCACTCATTCAAGGAAAGCTGTTCCCTCTCGCTATTCAATGATGAGGCAGTCTCGGGATACTTAGTGTCCCTGGGTTTATCAGGGTCAAACATAATGGATTTAGAGGACCCAGCCTGCTGTGCTCTATCATGGACTGCTCTTGGGGGACAGCATCATGGAGCTTTGGCTCTGCTGCTCCTTCTGTCCATAGAGACCTTGTGGGGTTTTTCCACATGGACATTCAGGACAGGATCCTGACCTGAGGGGAGATTGAACCAAACACCGTCAGTTTCCATATCCCCTTTTTCACCCAAGACACTTAAGACAGATTGTCTAACAAGTTTCTGTGTCCCACCCTTTCTATTTGGGCTCCAGGGACCACGTGGATTCAGGAAATTGTGGACATGCTTGAGCAGAATGGCGATGTGGAGAAATGTCAGAGAGCCCTCATTCAACACCGCCATCCTTTTATTGAGTGGGCTTGACCACCCCAGCCTTCTGGTGAGAATTCCCCCCTTACTTCTCTGGTTCCATTCTTTCTCTTCTTTTAAGATTTTCTTCTTTTTCTTCTTCTTTTTTTTGGAGCAGTGTTAGGTTTACAACAAAGTAGAGTCACAGAGATTTCCCGCACATGCATAGCCTCTTCCATTATCAATATCTACCCCCTCCCCCAGATGGTGCATTTGTTTCAATTGATGAACCTACACTAACACATCATAATCACCCAACACCCATCATTCACATTAGGATTTGCTCTGGATGTTTTATATTCTATGAGTTTGGACCAATGTATAATGACCTGGATCCAGCACTGTAATACCACACGGAGTAGCTTCACTGCCCTAAAAATCCTCTGTGCTCCACTTGTTCATCCCTCCCTCCCTTCCAAACTTCTGACAACCACTAATCTGTTTACTGTCTCCACAGTTTTGCCTTTTCCAGAGTATCATATAGTTGGAATCATGCAGTATGTGGCCTTTTTAGACCGGCTACTCTCACTCAGTAATGTGCATTTAAGTTTCCTCCATGTCTTTTCATGGCTTGATAGCTCATTTCTTTTCAGTGCTGACTAATATTCCATTGCTTAGATGTACCACAGTGAATTTATCCATTCACCTACTGAAAGGTATCCCAGTGGCTCTCCTTATCCCTTTCTCTTCCTCTCTCTCCTGTCTCTTCTCTTCTGTTTTGTCTTTTTTCTTCTCTCTCTCTCTCTTTCTCTCTGTCTCATTTCTATCACCATGTGTTTCCTCCTCCTTTCTTCGTCTCTGATTCTTTCTACATATTACCTAAGATTATTTGCCAAAAGTGAATCAATAAGTAAAAAGGAATCTGCCTTATTTTCTTCTTAAATGCTCCCTCTGACCATCAAGCTATAGAACACACAAAGAAGGTGGAAAGCTGTTTATGAAACAATTCACACTCTCTCCTTTCCTTACTCCACCCATACAAAAGTCCAGTGCAGCCAAAAAAGTGTCAGATAATCAGCAAAAATAATGCATTTGCAGCCGACTATTTCTGTTCTGTAGGGAAACTTTCTTAGGGTAATACTCAACCTAGAAGTTTTTTTCTTCACACACAAAAAATGACAAAAAGACAACCAGAACTTCTTGGAATTTAATAAACTTCTTGGAATTAAAAAAAAGGCAACCAGAAGGCAAAAGAAGCCATTCCAGGTAACTGGCATGTTGCAGAACAATGATAGGAGGAAGGCCTACTTTGCTATTTCAGCATTGCATATGATAGCACAATGAAAAACTGGAAACACAACTAGCTAGAGCTGCAAAATTATAGGCAGCACAACTCTAGTGTTGAAGTCTAACTTGAAGCAATTGTGGACAGAGGCCTGAGAATCTACCAATGCCTAGTGATAGAGAAGTTCCTTATCTGATGCTCATCAGACCTGAAACTTGTGTCCAAGTCAGAATAACCTTAGGCACTTGCTTGTCCTTATGGTTCTACTTGCCCAGCCACAAACTCCTTTGTTCCTCAGTTCCTATCTGTCTGGTTATTCACTAACTTAGCAATCCAGTACCTGGTCTGACCCCTGCTCTGAACTACCAGTGGGGCTCTGATACTGCACCCAGAGTACTCTCTGCCTGCTTAACTGTGACCCCACTCTGAATGTAGTCAGGGCGTTTCATTTTTGTTGGTGTCAGTCTGGTCTTCTGATCCCTTGAGCAGTAGGATGGTATAATGATTAAGGACAACCAGGGTTTAAATCCTGATGCCACCACTCACTCAGCTCGGTGACCTTTAGCAAGTTACTTACCTTCTCTTTGTTACAGTTCCCCCAACTGCAAACTGTCAATAGAATAAGTGCCTACACTGAAAAGGCATTGTAAGGATTACATGAGTTAATATGTGTCAAAAGCTTAGAACAGCGCCTGGCACAGAGTAGATACCATTTAGGTGTTAGGTATTCCTGATCACCTCTTAGGCTAAATCCCTTGCTCCAGAAGGGCATGTGTTCCCTGGCTCATCCACACCCAGTTTTTTATCTTATTTCTACATCCAACTCCTGCCACCATTTTCTTACCTCTTACAGTTTGGGAGATTAAAGAGAGGGAAAAAAGACTAAACATGATTTCTAGTGCGGCATTCTTGGCAGTGGGGATCAGAGTGTCCAGCATAAACATAAGCATTTGCTGTTGTTAAGTCAGCATAAAAAACAAGAAAGAGCTTCTCTCAAGGCAATGCCAGCAGCTGCAAAATTCAAGAAAGGATAATAACCAATTGTCTAGCATGGCACATCATATAGAAATCAAGATGACTCTTTAAAAACCAAGGTGACCCATGTCCAAAGATGTTATAAAGACTTAAAAGTTTTAGGGTCTTTCTAGCTACAAACAGACAGAGGCTGGATGGAGACTCAGCTAAGTAGTAGTTTTATTTCAGAGCAGGTGGTCCCTGCCACCTGAGGTAAGGGGTATCATTAGGAGGGCAATGTGGTTGCTGAAATAGACTGATGGGTGTTGGTCAAGTATACCCACCCTCAGAGGGTTCAGGAGTGAGTGGACATTGCTGGATATAGTGGGAGTTTGTGTCCGGCATGGAAAGTCTCCCTCCCAGACCCCCTTCTACCCTCCCACCAACTCCTAGCAACAGGGCTGTTTGACAGCTAAAGCATTGTATACGTGATCTAATAAAGCAAGGCTGGGAAGAATTTGAAAAGACACGTGTGTGTGTGTGTGTGTGTGTGTGTGTGTGTGTGAGAGAGAGAGAGAGAGAGAGAGAGAGAGAGAGAGAGAGAAACTGTATACAGGTGAGATCTAGAAATAACTCCTACAGCTCAACAAACATTTATACTACAGGCTCTGGGCTGCATATATGACTCCACACCTTCACTTGCCTTCAATAATTCATGGTCCAATGGGGGAGGCCAATGCAGACTATATAATGACAAGCAGTGGGAATGTTGTGTAGAGGTTAGCATAGGACACCATCGGCAGAGTGAAGAATGTGCCTGAAAACCAATGCCTAGAGAAGGTGACACCTGCAGTGACAAGCTACTACTGCTGTTGCTGTGTCTCTCCTTCCAGAGTACAAGCTTCTCATGCAGATGATGAGGGCCAAAAATTACTCTATTTGTCCCCTTCCTACATGGGGCAGGCTCAAGAATGGACTTTGTGGCCTGAGGTGTGTTCATGAACACTCTCCCCTGCCCTTCTCACACCTGAGGCTAAGCACTCATGGTAGAGTGCCAGGGGAATAAGACCACCCCAACCAGCTCTCTTGGGGAACTGATGAGAGACAGAAAGAGAGAGAGAGAAGGAGAAAATGTATAACTTACCTGAATCTGTGAAAGAAAACATTGGTGGAGTGCTCTATGTAAAGTCCTAAACCTGCAGAATCTCTCTCTATTGTAGTGATTCTTTGGCAGCAAAGTTTGAAGCTCGAGCTGGGTTAAGCCTGGGAGGGTTACATGTAAGAGGAGGAAAACCCAAGATTACCAGTCCTCTCCCCACACAGGGGTCATTGGGCCCAGGACCTGAAGGGCAAACATGCTCAGGTCATTACAACCTTCTTTCTTCTTCTCTCTTCTCATCTCTCTGTCTTGGAGGTCCCTCTGCACTTGGGCCCCTGAGGAGCCCTCTTAGTTTCTTGCAAGACTGGTTATGCATTTAAAGGATGCTTGTGGTGTTTTAATCAGATTTTGCAGGTGTTTTACAACAAGAGCGGTCTTCATAGTTTCTAGGCCACCATATTGCTAGCAGTGGAAGTGTCTGGAGAGACCCTAAAAAGTGACTGGGACCAACCAGGTGCCCAGCAATATAGACAAAGAAAACAAGAGACCTGGAGCAGCAGGACGAGTGTAAATAGCTCTGAAGGGTAACAGGTGAGCAGGAGACGTGGTGGAAGCTGGGGAAAGGAGCTAGATGCAGGACAGTTTCACAGGTCTTGCTAAGGAATATGGGCTTTAACTATAGATCAGTGGCTTTCTAATTTTTCTTTTCAGCACCAAGACTTTTTTATTTAAAAAAATTATTGGGACCATATGAATAAACAATTCCACCTCAGGTATGTTCCCTAAAGAATTAAAAACAGAGACTGGAGAAGATATTTGCACACTCATGTTCATAAGCAGCATTATTCACAATAGCCAAGGATGGAAGCAACCCAAGTGTCCATGGGCAGATGAATGGATGAGTAAAATGTGATACATACATGCAATGAAAGATTATTCAGCCTTCAAAAGGAAGGAAATTCTGACACCTGCTACAAGGATGAACCCTAAGGACACTATGCTAAGTGGAATAAGCCAGTCACACACACACACACAAAAAGACAAACACTGTATGATTCCACTTATATTAGGTATCCAGAGGAGTCAAATTGATAGAATCAGAAGGAATGGCGGCTGCCAGCAGCTGGGGAAGGGTGGAATGGGGAGTTAGTGTTTAACAGGTACAGTGTTTCAGTTTTGCAACATGGAGAGTTTTGTAGATTGGCTGCACAACAACGTGAATGCACTTAGCACTACTGAACTGCACTCTATAAGAGTTAAGATGGCAAACTTTACTTTATGTGTATCTTACCACAATTTTTAAAAAATTATTAGGGATTCCCAACATATAAAATAAACAATACCAAAGATGACCAAAATGAAGCACATCCTTTCAACTCCACCTTGAATCCCCTCCCTCCAACACACAGCTTGGGGAGCAAGTGTGAAAAACCACCTTGAGTATAGAAGGTTTCCAAACAGAAGAGACACATGGTCTGAGCTGCTCAAAAGCAGCAGCACTCTCCCCAGTTTCCATGTGTTCACCAACCCAGAAGCTCTCCAAACCCCAGACTTTGGGGACTTAATGGAGGCTTCATCATGCAGGCATGATCCATCATTTACTCCATTTTCAGCCATTCTCCCCTCTCTGGAGAATGGGGGGCAGGGATGAAAATTCCAAGCTTCTAATCATGGCTGGTCTTGCTGGTGACCAACTCCCATCCAGGAGCCCACCTGGAGTCACCTCATTGGAACAAGACAACCCTGGGGTGCCTGGATGGTTCAGTTGGTTAATCGTCCGACTTCAGCTCGGGTCATGATCTGATGCCTTATGAGCTCAAGGCCCATGTTGAGCTCTGTACTGAGAGCTCAGAGCCTGGAGCCTGCTTCGAATTCTGTGTCTTTGTCTCTCTCTGTCCCTTCCCTGCTTGTGCTCTCTCTCTCTGTGTCTCTTGAAAATAAACAAACATTAAAAAACATTTTTAAAAGAATAGGAGCCCTTATCACCCAGGAAATTATAGGGATTTCAGGAGCTCTATGCTGAGAAGCAGGGGCACAAACAAATATAAATTTTCTATTATCTCACACCCCCTAACCTCAGTCTAACACAATGATTGCACAGAGGAGGTGAAGAGTCAGTATTTTAGAGGACAGAGTAGAAATCACGACTCACATGACATCAAGTACATATGTTTTTAGAGATGAAACAAGTGACTAGAATATGGGCCAGGCACATGGGCAGCCTGTTGCAGACATGCAGGAGTGGGCACCAGCTGGAAGGCAAGAGAGGCCTGCACTCTGGTTCTCCCTGGCTCTGCTACAATAAGAACTCATTTGTCCATTCTCAGCTTCTGTCTCCACATCCTGAAAGTGACAGAGTAAATTAATGAAAGCTCCCTTCCAGCTCTCAAGCTGTTTGAGTCTACAGAAGTGATGGTAAAATCAATAAACTTATTATGAAATCCCAAAGGAAGTCAAGAGACAAGCAGAAAGATGGGGGGTGATGGGACATTCTGGACAGAGCCAAGAATATAAGTTCCCCCATGCAATACTTGTACTACACAGATGATTCCTCTTGATTTACTTTAAAGGGGTGGAAAAAGGCAAAGCAATGCCCTCTCCACGGATACTAAGGACTCACCTTCCAATTCAGCTATTGCCTCCATCTTTCTGGGAAAATAACTGCAAGGCAAGACAGCAACAGCTTCCCTGGGGACAGGCAGGGAGACTAACCCTCCTGAGAGCAAATCCCCCAGACCCTAACTCACAACACTGCCATCATATTACTTCTCTACTATCTCTTCAGTATTG
>CM053576.1:49106403-49136545 GCA_028646485.1 Cryptoprocta ferox | reverse complement strand
CGCTGGATAAAGGATTCTTGGCTGCATTTTTTTTTTCTTTTCATCACATTGAAGATTTCCTGCCATTCCTTTCTGGCCTGCCAAGTTTCAGTAGATAGGTCTGTAACTACTCTGATAAGTTTCACTTTGTATGTTAGGGCGCTTTTATCCCTAGCTGTTTTCAGAATTCTCTCTTTATCCTTATATTTTGCCAGTTTCACTATGTGCCTTTCACCTTGTGCTGAAGGTCGATTCAAATTATGTCTGAGGGGAGTTCTCTGTGCCTCTTGGATTTTAATGTCTATTTCCTTCCCCAGATTGGGGAAGTTCTCAGCTATAATATGATCAAGCACCCCTTCAGGACATTTTTCTCTTTCTTCTTCTTCAGGAACTCCTATGATACAGATATTGTTCCATTTGATTGTATCACTCAGTTTCCAAATTCTCCTTTTGTGCTCCTGGATCAATTTCTCTCTCTTTTTCTTGGCTTCCTCTTTTTCTATAACTGTGTCATCTAATTCACCTATTCTCCTCTCTGCCTCTTCAATCCACGCAGTGGCCACCTCCATTTTATTATGCATCTCATTTATAGCATTTTTTAACTCGTCACAGCTATTTTGAATGTCCCTTGTCTTTGTATCAATAGCTTATGATGACTTCCATGCTTTTTTCTAGCCCAGCGATTAATTTTATGACAATTCTTCTAAATTCTTGCTCTATTATGTTGCTTATATCTGTTTTGAGCAGTTGTGGCTTTGACTTCTTCCTGGAATTTCTTTAGAGGAGAGTTATTCCATTTTGTCATTTGGGCTAGCTTTCTGTCTCTTGTCAGTTTTAAAAGCTTGTTATGCACTGTGTACCTGTTAGTATTGCTCTATTAAAGGAGGCTCATTGACTGTTCAGGGCCTGTCTGTTCAGGAAGTGTTCTTTTAATGGTCTCTCGTTTCTCTTGTTTGCCTTTGGTTATTTTATTTGGTCAGTGATATCTGGGACTCTCCACCATGTGTATTTTGGCTTGTTTCTTGAGGTAGCCCTGAAAAGGAAAACAGACAGACAGGGAACAAAGCACGCAAACGCACATGCAAATCAAACAAACAAGCAAACCAAAAGGGGAAAGAAAAGAAAAGAAAAAAGAAGAAAAGAAAAGAAAAGAAAGGTAGGGATAAAAACAACAGAAGACAAAGGACAGTCTAAAAGTATAAAACCAGCGGAGGGGAGAGATAAGAATGAGATAAGGGAAAATATATCTGAATGGCAAGAATTGATCTAATCACAGCAATGCATCAATGTTCGTCTTCCCCGGGCTGGGGGGTGGGGGAGAAAAAAAAAGGCAGCTCTCCAGCAAGGATGGGTGTGGTTTAGTGTCGGTCCCTCTCTGGGGCTGCTCCCTGAGGAGCAGGGAGCTCCTCTTGTGGTTGTGAGGAGAAGAATGGTGGCGCCAGAATCCCTTCTTGAACCAAGCCTTGCAACCCACTCTTTTGGTTCCGATCTCCCTGTGCCGTGGGCGGGCCAAGTTGTATTTTCCAAGCCCCACCTCATTTCCAAATCCTAGTCCACGCACTTTAATGATACCGCCCAAGATGAAATGTACTCCCACAGGCCAGGTGGCTTCCTAGCTGGGGATCAAGTAGGAGAGCAATTTCTCCTGATGCAGCCTGGGATCAGGGTGCTGAGCCCAAGGAAAACGTGCTAGCTAAAGGGGACAGATCTCTCTCCCCGTGCCCTGTGGTTATAGATGGGATGATAGGATCCCTCTCCATCCCAAGCCAAGGTTTTTCTCTTCTCTAGAGGCAGCTCTCTGAACATTTTCAGCCTCTCTTTCTCTTCCCCTTGTCTCTCCGCTACTCTGCACATTCCCCAATGTTCTGCGGGGAGTGGGGCTGCCTCCCGTCCAAGCCTCTGGGTCCCAGCCTGTTTTTATCTTCCCCAGTTCTCACTCACTCAGGCACCTATGAGGCTGTCTTCTTTGCGGACTCTGTGTCTTTTCCTCCCACTCTTGTAGATCAGAATATTGTGGCTTCAGTCTTTCTTAGTTTGATAGACGGGGGCAGGCAAAAAATTACAGAGCTCCCTACTTCTCCACCATCTTGCTCCTCTGGTTATTATTAATCTTAACAGCAGTTTTAGTCTTGTTTTTCCATGAATTCCTTAGGTCATCAGCTCAGGAATTATCCCCAAAGGTCTCTGGTTCCTCCTAGACTGCCAACTGCTTCCCTCAAAACCAGCTCTGCAGAAAACGGAAATGAAGGGGCATGTGGATTAGAAGGACAAATTCTACAGTCCTGGAGAGACCCTCTGGTGACTTAAGTTAGGGCGAGGGATTGGGGATGGGCAGCAGCCTGGGGCAGAAGGGTGGCTGGAGGAAGCAATGACAGGAAAGGACTAGTAGAGGAAAGCTGCTAATCTTTTGCCTTGGTCTTTCTCATGTTTTGCCTAGAGACCATCACTGCCTACCCCTCAAGAGTGACAATCAGACCACCATACTGGTATCCTTCAAATCACAGGACAGCCCACAAGCCAGCTGCAGTGAGCTGTCAATGAAAATCTCTACAGACAGAGCAGTGTCTCTTGTGTGTTGTTCCTCCCTTCAAACCTCCAGAGCTGCTGAGTGAGCAGGAGACTGGTTCCTCCAGGGGCTGTTTCTCTGTGAGGGTTTCTAAAATAAGCCCTGATTTTCAACTTCTCTTTCTCATTTGTTTCTATGCTTGTATTTCTCTACGTTTTTCTTAACTGATGTTAATTTATTTTTGAAATAAGGGAAATAAATAGTTCCCTTTTTGTCATAAGAAAATAAAATTAAAGTATTTTGAGGATTTTTTTTAAAACTGAAGCTATAAGGGAGTCATTAAATAGGAGGGATCAACAGTTTAGAGATAGCTTAAGATTCTCTGAGATGGGATTCCTCTCCTAAAACTCACTGGGGCTGACACAGCCCTTCTCAACACAGTGCCAGTCATCAGACAATAGAGCTTAAACACACACACACACACACACACACACACACAAGTCCTGTGAACAGGTACTCATAGGCCACAATAACCAGATATCTGAGGAATATACTCACTTCAAAAGAAAGACATTCAAACAGCATTTACTAAAGTATAAGAACACAGAAAGCAAGAAATCATGTGCAAACAAAAATTAAGTATGACAAATAGAATAATTGAGGTAAAGAACACAACACATAGGATAAATAGTAGGATAAGCTACATGTAAAGAACAAATTATCAAGTAGATACAAGGTCAAATTGAGGAATTCTCCTAGACAAACAGCAGGAAGTGGTAGACAGGAAGTGTAAAATAAAAGCTGAGATAAGGAGAGAAGTAGAAAGGGCTAACATCTAGACAATGAGGAAGAAGTAAAGATGGACAGGAAGAATTGTTCAATGAAGTAGTAGAGATAAAGTTCCCAAAATTAAAAAGATTTGAAATTGAAAAGGCTCTGTCACAGAGTGTTGGACAGGATAAAGATGGAAAAACCTATGTGGAGAAAAACCTACATGTTTAACAACAAAGCCAAAGAGAAATTCTAAATATATTTTAGGAATTATAAAAAAAGAACCATATCTACTAGCACAGCTCTCAAATTGATTTATAAATTCAACAAAGCCCCAGTCAAACTTAAAAAAATCTTATGTAAATGTACAAGAAGAAACAAAAGGGTCACAAACGACCTTAAATAGAAGCTATAAAAGGAACATCTGCCATACCAGACCAGAGGTCAACTGCAGAGCCAAAGCAATGACACTGGATGGTATTGTGACCAGACCAGAAAAATAGCCTGAAGGAACATAACAGAATGCTCAGAGGCTGATGGATGAATATATGGGAACTTGGAAGGGACATTACAAATTAAGAGGAAAAGGATTCATGGTAAATAGGTGACAGTAGGAAAAGTGGCTTACTACATGGACAAGATAAGACTCAATTCCTATCTAACAACTTATTCAAAGGTAGGCTCTAGGTGAAGAGCCTACTAAAGACTAAAGACTAAATGTGAATGAAAGGTAAAATTCTAACAATAAAAGTCCATTTAGTTCACAAAGAACTCTGAGACCTAAACAAAATGTAAGGCAAAAATATTTAATAAATTTGATACATCAAAATTTTAACTTAGCTTAATAGAAAGAGAACAGAATGAGAAAAGTTATTTGTGATATCTAAAACCAAAAAAGACCAATATTCAGAATATACAAGAAACTCCTAAATCAGAAAGAAAAAGATAAAACCTAAATAGAAAAATGAGCAAAGGAGACCAGAGGAAGGCAATTTTCAGAAGAGAAAATAAAAAATTAATAAGCATTTGAAGAAATGCTCAAAATCATTAGTAAATAAGAATCAATACAAATGAAAGCAATGAGCTGCCACTTCATATCTATTAAGCAAAAATCAGAAACTTAGATAACATACTGCTGGTGAAATGTATACCTATGCAGCTATCCAGAAGAGCAATTTGGCAATATTATGCAAAATAAGTAAACAAACATTGTTTGACTCAGAAATTCCACCTGTGAGTACATATCCCAAATGAATGCATAAACAATTCCATAAAGGATGTGGATAAGAATACTCATGTTCATGGTCCTCGTGGACTTATTTTTCCTGGCTGGGAGTTGAAGGCTATCTGGGTGCTCATTGCCAGAAAAGTAAATAGGGTAAAATGTGGTGACGCACATTCTGGGATATCAGAAAACAATTAATTATAAGCAATAGATTTACCCATAACAGTATGTAGATATCTCTAAAATACTGCGCTTAGAGGACAAAAGTTACCAAATGAGATATATATAAACAAATATAGTTTATATAAATTAAAAAATACACACACTCAAACCAAAAATATTCATTTTGCAAGAACACATACACCCAAAAGGTGCATGTTAAATGTCATAAATCCTATGGGAAGAGGGCAATGGGGATGAGGTATAAGGATAAAAAATAATACAGAGAGGCCTCACATGTACTAGAGACGATAGTGTGCCATGAAGCATTACCTCAATTCTTTCTACCTTCTGTTTGGATAATTCCACCTCTACTGCCTTCCATCATTCCTGGGACTATCAGAAAGAGTCTTGTTAGAGAAAATGCATGGAGTAGGCATGGACATTGGATGGACAGTAAGCATAATACTGAGAAGCTCAAGAACAATCTGAATCTGACATCCATGAGTCTCATCATAAGCAGTGGAAAGTGGTGAGGGGGAACAGAAAGCTTTCCTTGCCTGCATTCCATGTCAAGGACATCTTCCACTTAGAATTCCCCTTAGTTTGCTATGTTCTACTTCCCCCCAAGACCCATGATAGCATATCCTCATGTGGATATGTCAGAAAAGAAGGTGATGCAAAGCACTAGACAACTGTGAGGCATCATTACCAGGTCTCTACATATCACTACTTGAATTTAGCCATCGTTTATTGCTCTCCCAGTTCCCTACACATGCTTCAAGTCATAAGACATGAGTGAGGAGATAATGAGATATACCTGGGAATTGAACAGTCCCCCAAAACAACCTATTAATTTTTACCTCACCTTGTTGCTGTGAGACCAGCAACAGGAGACATCCAGACAGGTAAACATCCCAACATAGTCAATTCAGTACAAAGGCCTAAGAGGCAATTCATCCATTTCAGAGATAAGAAGTTCTGAAAGAAGAGAGAGAACAGGAGGAAAAGGGTAAAGAAGGTAGAAGAGGAAGGAAAAGGAAAGAATAAAGTCCTTGTTTTGGTATTAGAGTAAGTATTAAAAGATTTCAAATTAATTATGTTTCGTGCTTGTTGATAGAATTGTATCATGATAAATGAAGTACTTGTAACTGATGCAAAAATCAAAAATAGTAGAAAAAATTTTCACCAGTTCTGCTACTTAGTTCTGATAAAAACTAGGGACATCATATTTTCAGCATGAGATTAATATTTTCATGAGTAACATTAGCAAATTTTTTGGCATTCCTTTCCTTGCAAGAGAACTGAAGGCTTGCCTAGACCAGGGCATGGGTATAAAGATCATCTGTATGTTTTGCATTCACATTCAATATTTTATATTCATTCAATAAAGCTCCATGTGGTTTGAGACCTGCACCAATTACTACCAGCCAGAGAATTGTTGCTAATAGTCTACAGTTTCAAACTTTGGGGACTCAAAGGAAGAGTGAATTCCACAGAGGTTTTTAGTTTTGGCACACTCCTCCTGCTTTACATGGCCTGCTTGTAACAGTTGCAAAATATTCACATACCTTGCCAGGGATTAAAATTTTATTATTGGTAACTCCAACATGTAATAGTCATATACTGTGTGTGACTTCAATTAACTATCCCAACTTTAAACACTTCTCGTGGCCATATTTTGCAAAGGCTTTCATTTTATTAATAGACAGTGCCTCCACCAACATACAGGTTACATGGCCCCTTCCTCAAATAAGTCATTCACTCTAGGCAAACACTCCAGATAGTTGGGAGTTAATTTGTAAATTTTGAGTTTCATTTTTAAAGCTTTCTAAAATGTACAGTTGACTTCACTGTCATAACTATAAGTTGCCAATCTACTGTTCTGGATGCTGACAGCATGGATCAGATGTCTGGTCCATGACTTCACCTGTCTTCCTAGAGGTAGTAACAGGCAGACCCAACACTAACCTGCATGTTAGTAGATATGCTCTTAGCAGGGCACAGATGCTTGAAAATCGCTTCCTCCCACATTCTTCCTCTCTAGACAGTAGAGCAGCATGAAATGGAAAGTTCCTGGACTCTACAGTTGGATACAAATGGGATTGAGTCCTCACCATTTACTACCCTCTGAAATTCAGGCCCTTATTTTACCTCTCCAAGTTTCCACCTAAATTCAAGACACAACTGCTACCTCGAAAGATTAATGCAAAGATTAAATATGACGACATGATCTGCCATCCTGAAAACTCTTAATTAGCTGTCCTTTACCTACACAGTATCTAACTTAAGCTCCTTTGCAACATCTAAGGTCTTGCAATACTGGGTCGGTGCCCTCCTCTTCCACCACTCTTTGCATTCCCCCGGACCTCTAGCAATGCTGCCCACTGACCCTTGAACACACCTTACTTCTCTGTACTTTTGCACGTGCTAGCTCCTCTACCTAGGACACCTTGATCTCTCTTAGTCACTTGGTCAATCTCAGTTCATCTGATAAGCCTCAGTTCAAATGTCTTCTCTATTCTGGAAGACCTCTCCCAAGTCCAGGCAGACTGTAGTTGTCTTTCTCTAGTGCTCTAGAACACTGTGTGCATATACCGTTTAAAGTAAATATCATACTATATTCTAATTGCTTTATTGAGTATCTATCTCTGCATCAGACTGCAAATTCCTTGACAGCACAGTCTGTGTCTTTCTACTGAGGCAGTCACAAGATCCTACACATGGCAGGCACTTAATAAATGGGAATTGCCTCTCCCCTCTTCATCTGTGTGGATTCCTTTATCAAAGGCCAAAGTCTCCTGCTTTCCATCTCCATCCTTTCTTCCCATTGTCAATGCTGACTGCACCTCCTCTGATCTTCTAATTTCTGAAACCATCTAAATCCGGCTCCGGGAGGCACATGAAGTTTCAGAGAGACACAGGGAAGTCAGGAAATACAGGCCAGTAAAATTCCAAATTCTATATATCCCCCACTGGCTATCTTTAGTTACCCTTCTCTTACCTTGTAGCAATAAGCATCAAAGATTAAAAAGAGAAAGAGCTGTGTGCTTGTTTTCAGGTGAGTGAGGAGGGGAAGGCAGGGAGAGTAGACCTCACTCACTCCCCAAGTCTGGCTTGCTGGGAAAAGTGGCCAGCAGTGGCTGCTTCACAGAAAAAATGGAACTGCCTGAGCACTTAGGAACACTGACAAAGCAAAAGTAGCCCCCAGCCCAGAGACGGAGGTCTTCTTGTGGTTCTTGCAAAACTACTTCAGAGACCAGGGTGCTTTCTCCCCTTTAGGGACCTTACCATCAATCACAATTCCCAACATGTTAGCTATAGCAGCTTCCCTGCTCTTTTTGCCTTTCTTCACTGATGGTGGGAGCTCAAGAACTCTTTTTTTGGCACCAAAATACCTTCCTTTCTTTTTTCATTTGAGAAATCTGGATATTGGAGAATATGCTGTATTGGGATATGCTGTAGCACAATGAAGTAAGGGTTTCCTGAAACAGCAGTATCAAGAGGTCCACATGTGCCCACCATCTCTCCCTGTCCCTAAATCCCTCAAAATTAATAAAGATAGGTCAGGGCAGAGCATACATAAAATCTCACCTAAGACACTTGATTTATACCAATTTCTGTTCACTGCTTTCCACACTGAAATTTTTCTTTTTTTTTTCTTTAGCAGAAGGAAGGATATTTTTATTTTTAATGATGTCAGAAATCATATTGTCTAGGTCATTAACACCTTGTGTGGATTGGTTTCTGTTAACTTCTCTAAGAGTATTTCCAATTTTGAAAGAACCAAGTGGTTCTCTAAAGATGAAAATTCCAAATATTCTGGTTCTTGATTAAGAGAGCCGTGTGGGAGCCAGAAGGGCCAGCAGTCCACTCACGGTACCACAAGGACATTCGTTTGCTGAGATCACACTTAAGGCTGGTGATACTCCAGATTCCTGGCTGATATGTGATTGTTTTCCTTCTTAAAGGGAGAAAATACATTAATGTTTAAAGTTTGAAGTATTAGAGTCTTGGTTACCTTCCCCTGCTGCTTGTGTGCACGCTTGAGAAGTTCCATACTGAAAGTTTTATGTGTCACCCACCCATAGTCACCCTAGTCACCCATGAGGTAGTATCATCTCCACAAAACAAGCTGAGTAAATCTCAGGCCTAGAAGAAGAACCTGCAAATATGCTAATGACTGGGAAGTGCAAACAGTACACATTTGCCCACACACCAGTGCCAAAGAGACTGGCAGTCACTCAGTTTATGTGAGATTCTGAAGGGCTTCCTGTTTCAGTCATGTTTCTAATCACACTCATAACACTTCCAGAGTTTTTTCTGTTTTGAAGTTAGATTTAACTAGCATCTTCCTGCCTACCTAGAGTTTCCAAATAAAATACATTTGTATTTCAGAAAAACAACAAAAATTTTTTTAAGTTTAAGCATGTCCCAAATATCACATGGAATACGCTTATACTGAAAATTCATTCATTATTTATCTGATTCAAATTTAACCGAATGTTCTATATTTTGAAACAGCCTATTTTTCCAAGAATGTAAAGGATTCTTGGGTTTATGTCTTAAGGAATTATTTGAGATTAAAGATTCCCTACATCATTACTTCTCTTAGAGTTCATAACCAACCCCAATCTCTGGAGTTGGTTAAAGTAGCAAGTATCAATAAAATTCATTTAAGTTTCATTTTTTCCCTACCCACTTCTGGAAGAGAGTATTGCAAGGAGAATTTAAATAGCAATTTAAATAGAAAATAGTGGAATGGAAACAAGTTATGGGTAAACCATAGATGTTTCTCAATCCCTGCATAGCCCGCATGTTCAAATCTTATTGATTATGATCTTATTGTTCCTTCTTCCTCCTGGTTTGGTTTGAAGGTTTGGATAACAAATGAGACATTTTTAATGAATGTAAGTTAAATATTGATCTAAGGAGTGAACACAATTTCAATTAAATTTTATTCAATGTTTAAATTTATTTAAATAAATTTAGCTCACTTTCTAATAGATGTCTTTTAAAACAGTTTGCTGAACCAAAATACATTTTAGATGTATTCTTTTTGCAAAAACATTTTTAAAAGAACCTGTTTAAGGAGAGTAATCAGCACTCTGACTTTTCCTAAGAAAAATATATTAGAAAGCCCAATCATAATTTTTTCAAATGGATCATATTTATGCCCTGAACACTTATTACAGTTTGCTTCTGGGACATCCAAAGAGTGCACTGAGAGTTGGAATCTCCTCTCCACACTGAGAAAATAACAGTAACAGGGTAGAAGAAGAAGGAGAAGGAGGAGAAGAAGAAGGAGGAGGAAGAGGAAGAAAGAAAAGGAGAAAGAGGGGGAGGAGAAGTAAGGGGAGAAGAGGAAGAGGTGGAATGTTCAGGCAAGAATTGGAGGAGAAAAGGGCATAACTTTATCTTTAGTGCCCAATGCGTGCCAAGTCTGCAGATCCACAGCTACTAGGAGCTGGCACAATATTCAAATGCAGGCAGCCTAACTTCTGTCTAAGGAGTACCAAATCCCCAGGCTTACCTAATCCCCACAATAATGATGGCTCAAAGAACTCACTTCTTCAGTTTTCTTTTTAGGTTTACTCATTCTTTACCTCAAGAAATAATATCATGCTAGGCATTAGGTGGCATAGACTGAGAAACAAGACAGAGCCCAGGCCCTGCTTTACATATCTTTGAGTGTAGAATAGGAGATAGAAAATGTTAACAAATAAATAAAAAAGACTAAATTCTGATAACTGGTCTAAAGGAAAGGAAGTTGCCCCCAAGCAAGGAAATAGGAGGGACCTACTTCAGATGACACTGAAGTTCAGAGAAAGCCTCTCCAGAAAGAGTATATTTAAAGAAGACATTAAAGAAGACTTGGAGGAAACTAAAAAACAAATGAGAACCAGACAGGCAAGAGCCCAAAGACAGTACCCAGAGAAGAAAGGCAGCACAGGAGGGAGCCTAGGATCTGCCAGGATGGAACAAAAGCCTTTCTGGCTGCAGCCCTGTTGAGAGGGAGAAAGTATGGCATAGTGGGTATAGGCAAAGGCCTCTACATGAAGGCCCTCATGGGACACTGTAAGCTTTGAGTGGGAAGGGCTTTAAGCAAAAATGAATTCCTGACTGCCTAGAATAGAATGGATTCTGAGAAAGACTGGACCAAGAGAGGTATTCCAAAAGCAATTCTCTAACACCAGTTGGGTGTCCTGCAATTCAATTCAGTTTTGACACTAACTACCTAGAGTTACTGCAGACCCCACAAGTTAAAGGCAAAGTCATTCACAAGACTGCCTCCCACTTCAGATGCTAGCCACAAGTCTTGGGGACCATGGGTACTTCTGACAAATCAGCTGTAAATTTGAGGTTTCCATAATTTACTAGAATGACTCAAAGAACTCATTGAAAGCACTATACCTACAATTAGAGTTTTATCATAAAAGATTTAGATCAGGAACAACCAAATGAAAGAGGTACACAAGGCAAGTTCTTGATGGAGAGGGAACTGCCCATGACAGAGCTGTCATGCCCTTTCCTCATGGAATCTGGATATACCGCCAAGCACATCAATGTGTTCACCAACCAATAAGCAGTTTTACTGGGGTCTTATCGTGTCACTGGCCACATGATTGGA
Source organism: Cryptoprocta ferox (assembly GCA_028646485.1). Lineage (NCBI taxonomy): Eukaryota > Metazoa > Chordata > Mammalia > Carnivora > Eupleridae > Cryptoprocta > Cryptoprocta ferox. The sequence goes on along the minus strand of CM053576.1, from coordinate 49,125,274 downwards.
CTCAGTCTCTAGTGCCTCTCTGTTCTCTGGAGATTGGGGATGGGACTGAAAGTTCCAACCCTCTAATAACTTGTTTCATCTTTCTGGTGTGGCCAGCCCCTCCTCTGAAACTATCTAAGGGCCCACCAGGAATCACTTCATTTAGTATAAGCTTAGGTAGAGTCTAAAGGGACTCATTATGAATAACCAAAGACACTCCAATCACTCAAGAACTTCCAGGAGATTTTGAAACTCTGTTCAAGGAATCAGAGACAAAGGTCAGATATACTCTTTCTTATATCACAACAAAAGACAGGAAAATTAAGTGGGTGACCTGTAATATTTAGCAGTTAAAAACTAAAAGGGATCTGGCCTTGTTTTAGAGGTGAAAAGAGGTTATTGTTGAAACAGGAGGAAAAAGTCCAAGAAGAAACCAGAAGTGGTTCCAAGGAAAAAGCAAGGAGTTTTCTGCATCTCTTTTGCTTTAAATGAGACATGCATATTCTGATATTGACACTGTATGGCCTACAAAAGGAAGAGAACCTTTTCTAATAGAGCATATCTTATTTTACTCTTAAAAATAACAACACTGACCCTTCCAGATATTTGTGCTGGGAGATTCAAATCTAGGATCTTCTTGCCAATATCCCATAGAAATTTCCCCTCAGCCTTTCAGGGAAGTTATTCTATTTTGCTACCTTCATTCAGTGAGCAAAATTCCCTGCAACTTTTTAATTAGCTTAACATTCACAGAAGCGACAATGAATGAATGTCTGTGAATTATTTTATGAACACAAGAAGAGAAACATAAAAAACATGGTACTAACTCTTATTAAACTGACACAGAAGAACAGGGCTGAACATGAACATGACACAGCAGCCAGGATATGGGAGGGCCTCTGGTATTACGTCAGAGCCTGGATGGGAGGAGGGCTGGAGCTCATTAAGAATAAGGCCTGCATACAAAGGCCTACACAGTAGTGCCCTGTTTCCTGGAATTAGGGCTGGCAGGCCTGTAGCTGGTTTGCACATTAATAGCCGGCCATCCTCAGGCTCTCCACGTAGAACTTGCAGTCTAAGTCTTGCATTGTCTGTACAATAACATGAATGCAGTTTATGCTGACTGAGGAGTAACATTTTATCTGGTACAGTACTCTGACTTCTGATACTAATGGCCTTAAATAAAATGGAAGATTTTAAATTTGATGGAAAAGAGCGCCTACCTGTCAACTATGTGAAGGGGATTATGCAACCCGTACCTACCTGTAACATCTGGGACCAGGTCTGGAACTTCCAAGCCAAGTCTGATGATCTGCTTATTGCCACCTATCCTAAAGCAGGTAGGAGGTAGGGGAAAGGGAAAGGTGAAAAAGAGAGTTAGGAAGGTAAGTGGGGAAAGTACATTAATAATGAAATAAACTGATATGGATTGGAGTGGGAAATTGTTTACTGGACAGAGTGATATGGCTAAGATATATCCCTTGTGGAATCTGAAATTACAGAAAAAATATATTAAAATGACCTGCTAATTTGAAGAATTTAATTCTCCCTATGATGTACATATTTTTTTAATGTTTTGTTTATTTTTGAGAGAGAGACAGAGACAGAGTGTGAGCAGGGGAGGGGCAGAGACAGAGGGAGACACAGAATCTGAAGCAGGCTCCAGGCTCTGAGCTGTCAGCACAGAGCCAGATGCAGGGCTCAAACTCAGGAACAACAAGATCATGACCTGAGCCAAAATCAGACGCTTAACCCACTGAGCCAACCCAGAGCCCCTGATGTACATTTTTTTTTTACTTCCCCAGTAGATAGTGAATTAAACAGCTGAGAACGAAAGGGCTAGATTCATTGATTCATTTGTTCCCTACTTCAGATCCTGTAAAACAAAACAAAACAAAACAAAACAAACAAAACTGCTTTGTGTGTGTGAGCTAAAAAGGGGATCACAAGGCTGACTTGGGAAAGAATTACAGGAGCTTTGGTCCTGCAATGCTGATTTTACCTCTGCAGCCCCCAGAAGCCCTCAAAAGTCTCTCAGTTCAGGGTCTGAGAACTACTCTTTTGATTTCCATCTTCCCTCATGGTATGTTGTGAACATACTTCCTTGTTTCAGTAATCAGTTTAACAAAAGCTGCTATAAAAGTAAGACTACTTGAGCCCAGCCACCGTATCATAAAAATTTTAGGATGACTGGGATGAAATAGTTCTCTACAGATATTTGTGCATATTACATATATACTAAAAATACACTATTCAATTCACAGCCAGATTGCATATATATTTATTCTTTGCAAAATCAATTTTCCTGTCAATAACCCCTCTTTCACACACACACACACACACACACACACACACACACACACCAAAAAATCTACCCTAAGCATTTTCTGAGTTTGTATGTTCAAACCCCTCCTGAATCTTTATTTCTAATGATCTTAATAAAAGACTGCCAGTAGATGGGAGCTTTAGACTACTAATTTTCTAATCTGAACATGAGCCTGTTCAGGATTAAACTTTCCTAAATTTGTGAATGTAAAATAATTCACTGGTAAAAATCACATCTCACAGTCTTAATTTTGTCCACAACTTTACTTGATCATCATTTCAGTACATGTTTATATAATTTCAGCATAATGTTTAATAATTAACCTTTCTCCACCTCTCAAATGTGAGCAGTAAGATTTGGTTTATTTAAGGTTTTCATGATTTAGGGTTAATGAGGCTTGAACAATCCAAATAACACACTCAAAAAATAAAATGCTTGCCAGCTAATATGATATTTAATCATCACTAAAACCTTAAATATCAATAAAGGCTATATTTATTGGAGGGAAGAAGAAATATGCATGGATGAAAAATGTGGTTTACACCTAAATTTTTAAAAGAATAATAAATACTCTGTGAAGGAGCCAAGAGAAAAATATATTATAAAATCACTGACCTCTAGAGGATGAATTGAGAAGTCCATTTCACTCATCCCCAAACCTCTAGCAACATACGAACCTGCCCCAATGTTAGCTGGCCCATGGCTATAAATTCAGAGTGAACACATAAAACCAGTACAAATAACTCTAACATTATTATATCTAGATAGCTAAGGAAATATTGGTCCTTTACCCTCTAATAAAAGAGTTTGTGCCAGAAAATACTAGAGACCAATCATCTATGATATAAAATGTAATTTTTTCATTGCTTCCTAACCTATGCCCTTCTTGTAGAACTAAAAGCATTAAATTGACAGTATGATAAAAGGAGTCGATAATGAGAGTTGATGTCAGAGAAAATAGAAAGATTAGCCCAGATCCAGGATTGAGAGAACCATTCTCAAATTGTTCATCTTCCTGACATGGATTTGTCAGAATGTCTAGTACAATAGCTTTTCATCAAAGGATAAAGATTTTGTGGGTAGGCACTGTATCAGTCAGAATCAGGCAGCACACAGAAACTGAGTCTGGGAGACAGAGTACCCTTCTTCCAGTGGCTTCTTGCATGTAAGACACTGGGAAGCAAAATGAGGTATGGCCTCTGCAAAATTTCTCTCTGTTGAAGCTACCTCTCCGGAAGAATGACCTCTATCTGTCTTCCACGTTCCAATGCATTTCATCAAGGGAATCGGAATTTTAGTGGCAAAGAAGTCTAGGTAATGCACTTTTTAGCATTTCAGTCCCTAAGATAAGGGAAAATTTGAGAAATGGGTGAAAATGGATACTAAGTACTAATAATCAATATCCAGCCCAGATACTAATTCATTTGTTCATTCAGCCAACATATATTAAGTACCTCCTATGTGGCAGCTCTACACTATGTGCTTGGGAAAACAGTTTGAAAACCACATGGTCATTACTCTCCCAGGAGATCATAATTGGGTGAGAAAGACCTTTCATTCTGCCTTTCTTATGAACAATGCAGCTACATCAATAGGATAACAATCCAAATTAATGGCTGTGACAGGCAAAAAAATGAACTGCATATTTATCAATATAATGTCCATTCCAAATTGCAGCCTTTGTATAAAAATTCATATTATGATAACAAGACATAAATAAAAATGATGTTTTCTGAATTGCACTATAAACTTAGCTTTAAAATTCAGAGAGATATTCTAAAAAATGTGATCATATTTTAAGAAATGTAGTATACTAAGGGTGCTTGAGTGGCTCAGTCAGTTAAGCATCTGACTTCAACTCAGGTCATGATCTCATGGTTTGTGAGTTCAAGCCCTAAGTTGGGCTCTGTGCTGACAGCTCAGAGCCTGGAGCCTGCTGCAGATTCTGTGTCTCATTCTCTCTCTGCCCCTCCCCCATTTGCACTCTGTCTTTCAAAAATAAATAAATATAAAACAATTTTTTAGAAATGTATACTAAATGTCTATGCATCTTCATCTTACACATGGAATAAGGAACAACATGGACTCAGGAAATAGTGGACTTAATACAAAATGAAGGTGATGTTGACAAAAGTCAAAGAGCACCTACTCATATACGAATTCCTTTCATCGAATGGATAGTCCCATTTTTAAGATCTGGTGAGTATGGAATAGCACACTTGACTATGTCCGTAAATATACACTAGGCTTTTTTACTACCACATTCATAGGCATTCAAGCTAAAAAAAAAAAAATCATAGAAAAGGCATAAAAATTAATACAACCACTTTGAAAAACTAGAAAAAATTAAATTCTAGGCATTCAAGCAATTGCTAATGAATTCTGTGACTGCATTTTTTTAAACTGGACGTTGCTATACTCCAGACATTTTCTAATGGAGTTACTGATTATACACAAGGTAAGTTTTTATTTTCCATTAGAAATTAATTTGATTCCACAGGTTGAGCCAGGTAAGATAATTTCATGGTGGGAGGGTTTGAATTTTTAATGTTTCTTATCTGTTTGGTTTCTTGTTATGGTTAAAGACTGTTTTAGTTTTAAAAAAATCATTCACAGGCTAGACATATTCTCTCATAACAGATCTACTGTTACAGTGCTCTCATAGCTACCTTGAATTGTTCAACTGTTTCTAAAGTAGTAATAATGGAAGCAGTAAGATTTTGAAGAATATAGAAAAAATAGTGGGAAGTGATCAAAAATCAATTTTGCAGGTTTGGAACAAGCTAAGCAAATGCCCTCACCACGGACCCTGAAAACACATCTTCCCATCCAAATGCTGCCACCATCCTTCCTAGAGAAAAACTGTAAGGTAAAAAGCAAAAAGAATTCACAATTTACTCCTTAGAACAACCCTAGAGTGGTCTTCAATTTCCTCTAAAAACACTTCGCTTATTAGAGTGCATCTCTTCACAATAATCAATATGCAGATTGATTTGAGTCTTTTTCAAGTCCCACAAAAGTCAAGATCATAAGAATTCAGCATCAGAAAATATCATCTGTATGGAAGGTACCCACTTGAACATAATTTTTATGAGCAATGACCACATATAAATCTAATCCTATTTTTGCTATTTCCCTCCTCCTGCCATTCCTAGATAATCTATGTAGCAAGAAATCCAAAGGACAATATGGTGTCTTATTACCATTTCCAAAGAATGAATAAAGCTCTTCCTGATCCAGGAACCTGGGAAGAGTATTTTGAGACTTTTCTGGCTGGGAAAGGTAAGAGAGTTCAGTTTTATTTCTTTCCTTTCTTAAAAATCTCAAACATTCTAAGAAGAAAAAATCATTTCCTTAGAAGAGCTGGGCCTCTGCCTGCTTTACTGTGAAGAAATCATCAATATGATACTCTCCCTCTCTTTAGGAAATCTCCTTTCCGTGGAATATTTGTTGGGCTTCTGCGATTCATTACCGTTTTTCATCCCTCCTTGCAGTGTGCTGGGGATCTTGGCATGACCACGTGAAAGGATGGTGGAAAGCCAAAGATCAACACCGCATTCTTTATCTCTTCTATGAGGACTTAAAGAAGGTGAGGGACAGTGCCATGTAATATGTTTCCATTGGACCATAAGATATTTAAGTCATAACGTATGGACCCAACTAGGGACTCAGAGATTGAAACAGGGAATAGAAAATGCTGCATATCATTGGTTACTGCTGTCCATGAATCAAAGAACATATGGGATATCAGGAGTTTATGTATCACATAGTTTCATCTACAATTTCTTGGTGCTCTCGGGTATGGTACATTGTTTCCGTATAGGCAAACTACAAGTGGTACCTTTATTTTCCTCTTTCATATCTATTTTTAAATTCCATTTAGAAAGGAAAACATTTATAGCACATTTTGTGTTTTTTCATTAGTACTTGAGAAACATCATAATTTCAAGAATGGGTTAAGAATTTAGGGTGTAATGGAAAATACTAATGATTTAGCTTCAAAATTCTTGAATTAAAGTTCTGGTTTTACCACTTACTGGCAATTATTCTTGGTAAGGACACGTAACATTTTAGAGACTTACATAGTTTCCCTAAATGCAAAAACTAGATGGGAATATATACACTTCCAAGATCTACTATGAGGACTAAATAAGATGAGGTTCATGGGAGTTTACTATAAATATACCCAATTTTATCTATGACTTAAATAAATATAGACATCCATGAAAATTATAGTCTGTTTTTCAACTATCACTGAAAGCCTTGGTACTCAAAAGGTGCTTGACAGACTAGTTGCACAGGGCTCTCAGAGCCTACATCAGGCCTACTAAGTCAGAATGTGCACCTTATAAGTTGCCTTATAAGATGCCTAAGGGATTTGTGGGCACTTTCGCTTAGATGTATGTCTCCTGGATTCAATCACTGCTCGGGCTTATTTAGCTGTTTCTACAGAATATCAAAAGAGTAAAAAAGAATCATTTTTCTATTTTTTTTAGTTAAGACATAATAGACATTTAACATTATATTATTTTCAGGTGTACAACATGACTTAATATTTTATATGTTTTGACATGAGCACCACAATAAGTCTAGTTAACATCTATCACCACACATAGTTACAGAATTTTTTCTTGTGAGAACTTTTAAGATCTATTTTCTTAGCAACTTTCAAATAGACAACACTTTATTATTAACTATAGTCACCATGCTATACATTACATTCCCAGGACTTTTTATAACTAGAAGTTTGTACCTTTTGTCCCCCTTCATCCATTTGCCCAACCCCACTCCCCACCTCTAGCAACATCAATCTGTTCTCTATATCTATAAGTTTGGTGGTGGTTGTTTAGATTCCACTCTACAGTTTCCTCAAACAGAAAAGGTCAGATATGTGCTCTATTTTAGTGTAGAGAGTTATCTACAGAATTCTAGATTTAGATACTCAGTTAAGTAATATTATGGCAGGGAGTCATATAAGGGAAGAGTTTGCTCTTCCATGAGTAGATATGACAAATTGAGGAAGCCATAGAAGAGGAATACTGTGCTATTAAACACAGAGTAGGAAAACTCCATGTAGGTGACATTCATTCATATGATATATGTATCATTATAGAATCAAAATAAGGATAGATTGTCAGGAATGACATCCTTTTAATGGGGTATATCTTAATGTATTATGATGCCAAGAAGAAACTTTATTGAACAGGTAGTTTAACCTCAGGATCCCTTGAGCCCTTTTAAATATTTCTGTGATCATGTTCTGGAATATCCCCTAACTAGGCACTCAAAGCTCAATATTCTCTCCACTCTTTTTTTTAATGTAATTCTCCTGGTTTTTCTTTTTTCTTTCTCTCTCTTTTTAAAAAAATTTATTTAAATCCAAGTGAGTTAACATATAGTGTAATAATGGTTTCAGGAGCAGAATTTAGTGATTCATCACTTACATATAATACCTAGTGTTCATACCAACAAGTGCCCTCCTTAAGGCCCATCACCCATTTAGTCCATCCCCAACCCAGCACCCTGCCAGCAACCCTCAGTTTGTTCTCTGTATTTAAGACTCTCTTATGGTTTGCCTCCCTCTCTGTTTTTATCCTATTTTTCCTTTCCTTCCCCTATGTTCATCTGTTTTGTTTCTTGAATTCCACATATAAGTGAAATCATATGATTTTTATCTTTGACTTATTTTGCTTAGCATAATACATTCTAGTTCCATCTGTATCGGTGCAAATGGCAAGATTTCATTCTTTCTGATCACAGAGTAGTATTCCATTGTATATATATACCATATCTTCTTGATCCATTCATCAGTCGATGGACATTTGGGCTCTTTCCATAATTTGGCTATTGTTGATAGTGCTGCTATAAACATTGGGGATTCCGAGTCTATGTGAAGCCAATTAAATTAAGCACTTTTGACCTACAAGCTTTTAAAGCAAAAGACACAGATGTCATGCTTCACCCTTCTACTTTCTTTCCCCTACCACTCCTCCTAGAGATAGAGACTTCCCACAGCCACAGCTCCCTAGGGTAGTGTTTCCCTCTGATGAGGAAACATTGGAACTCTCTGGGACACATAAACACCTGGACATGCTGGGTAGTAGAGTTACTAGTCATGGGTGTCTCTTGGGTACTTCATGGGTGCAAAATAGTCATCTCCCATTCTCCTGCTACCAATTACTGCCACCACTGAAATGGTCTGGGGACATTTCTATCAGTGTCAGAAACAGGAGACAACCTCCTTAAATTGTCTGCCCCTATGCTTCCACAATACCTTTGCTCTTATCATCGGTCAATGGACTCTCCCTGTTGGATATTTAATTGACCAAGACCCCCCCCCCAATAACTGACTTGCATGGGACACTTGGGCATAACTCTTAGTGAAACACTCTCCATGCACTGCATGTCATTGAATGGTGAATGTTTCACTAACACTATTCAGTTTTTGCTTCTATGTTAGAGCAAGAAAAGCTTAATAATTCCAGTTAACAAAAAAGAGATTATGGACCATCATGTTAAAATGAGTCATTTATGGATAGTTGAGCATTTGTGATACAAGATTTTTAAATTTTATCTCATGGCATGTTACTGATTACTGTTATCAATTCATTTCAATATTATTTTTAAACCAGTTATTTTTTATATAAAATCTTCACTTTTCTTTCAACTCTCATCATAGAATCCAAAGCATGAAATTCAGAAGTTGGCAGAATTTATTGGAAAAAACCTAGATTATGAAGTTCTAGATAAAATTCTCCATCACACTTCATTTGATGTTATGAAGCAGAATCCAATGGCAAACTACACAACGGTTCCTACCGAAATCATGAACCACTCTATTTCTCCATTCATGAGAAAAGGTTTTTATATTTTCTTTTGATCATAATCTTAAAAGAATTGTCCAATCCTTCACAGCCTTGGGGAAATTTTCTTTTCTGTGGCTAAGAAAAAAAAGATCCATAACAAATGATTCTGGGAAAACCAGTATTTAGGAAACCATGAATGAAATTAAAACAATGTTTAGACAATTGCAGAGTAAGGTGTGCTGTCTAAATCCCACCCCTCATCCCCCCATCTCTCCAGAGATCTGGCTGATCACATGAAAACACACAGAATTAAGTCAGATGAGGCAAAGAATCCATTTTATAATATTTTTACAAGGGCTCTATATTATCAGATGTATTCATTCAAAAATACTTACTGAGTGGCTACTATGTACCAGGCAGTGTTATAGGTAATGTCCAGATCAGTGGAAAAAAAACACAGAATTTTCTTCCCTCATGAACATTATATTCTAGCCACAAACAAAATAAACAAGAATACACAGGATAATAGATGACGGTAAGCACTACAGGGGAAAAAAACAATCTGTGAAAAGGTAACAGGGATTGCAATTGGAGAATTTGGGGGATCTTTTTTTGTTTTCTTCTTCAAAACTATACCTTGAATTCTCTCAAATACAAGCCCTTCCCGGTGGACCTATAGCATGAAAGCTATAGGCATAAGCATCTACCACATTTTGATGTGCAAAGAGGACAGGAGAAAAAAAAAACAAGAAATCCCCCCAAGCTTGCTGTTTTAATTGTTGTAGTTTCACTTTCCCCATTAATGTGACTCAATGGGTAATGGGCTCTCCCATTACTGAATCATATAAGAAATTCTTCTTCCCTTCAGAATGAAATTGACAGGTTAGCAACAGAAATGTTTTGTTCAATATTGTCCCCCAGGAAGGTAGAATAGAAATATTCACACAGAAACAGGAGAATAGAGAAATACAAATTGACTCTCTCCTACATGATTGTTTCAGGGACCATTGGAGACTGGAAAAATCACTTTACTGTGGCTCAGAATGAGAGATTTGATGAAGACTACAAGAAGAAAATGGCTGATACCAATCTAACTTTCCACTTCCAATTCTCGTAAAAAAGAAAACAACCAAAAGTTTTTTAGTTTATTACCTAATTTATTGGGTACCTAATTTATTGGGTAATAATCAGTAAAATTTTATTGCTCAGACCACGATACTGGGAAAGGTTCTCAGACTATTTGTTCATTGTGTTCATTTTTGTTCACTCTAAAAATGTGGGGATAAAGCTGGCAGAGGTTGGGGACAAGGTGGACAGTGGGAGCAGGACGGCAGTGTGGAAGGAAGGAGGTTCAGTCATTACTAGTTACAATCATGGCATCACTGCTAATTATCATTATATTTAAGTTTTCTACAGATCATGTGTTTGTTGACATTAAAAATTCTTCATTCCTTATATAAGAAAACACTAAAATTTTCAGAGTAAGTGTTCTTTCAGGCTAATTTCTCAATGCAGCACTAAAATATGTAGATAGTGACTATTTCTCCCAGAAAGTTCTCCCAGAAAGGTAGCCAAGTAACTATCATGTAACTCTGTTTCCCCATAAAACTTTTCAATTCTCTTCAGTGTTCTTTCTATAATACATCTATCCCTATCAATTACCACATCCTATATATTTAACTCTCTCTCTCACCTCAGCCAGTGCTATCATTCAGTCTTGGAGTCATATCTTGACTCACCTCCTTCCAGTGAATCCACAATCATATGCTAATCCACTAACAGTATTTGTCAGTTTTTCCTGTATGAAGTCTCATTTCTACAGCCACTTTTCTGGTTCAGAAACCTTTTACCTCTTGCCCATACTAGTGTAAGCTTCCTAACTCATTTCTCTCTTCCTCACAAATCTATTAGGATTACTTTCCTAAAACAGGATTTTGATTGTATTTTTCTTTGGCTCTAAATACTTCAATGATTCTGAATTTTCAGTGCCTGACAGATATATCCCATGCTTTTTAGTCATCATTTAAAGGCAGCTATAAACATATGTTATGGTTGATCTCATCTTCCAAACCACTTTTCTAGCTTAATTTCATCCTCTAAACCACCTCCTTACTTCAGCAAATTAGGCTACTCACTGAGCCCTGATCATATCTTGCAGGTTCCTATCCTATTAGTTTTATTTTCACCATGCCTCTATCTGAAAGTTCCTTTTCTTTCTACCTATCCAAAACATATAACATGCTTCAAAAACCAATGCAAGTGGTTCGTTCCTCCTGCAAATACTGAAAACTGAAGAGATCATTTGTTCTTCTGAAGTTCTCTACACTTAATATAATTCTTTTGTGATTAAGATTAAAATATATTACATCTCTTATATGTATATATTGTCTCCCTTGTGCTTATTAAAATTTTCACTTATTTTTTTCCAAGATAGAAACATCACTGTATATTTCATTGCACATCAAACAAAATATGACAAGCACAAAAATACATAACTGAAAGAATATGTCAGTCAAGGAAATTCGAAAGAGCTAACTTTTAATATTTTAAGTAGTACCTATAAAAACTGTCATCTTTAGCTGCTGTCTAATATACTAGCTACTAGACACATGTGCCTATTTAAATTATTTAAAAATAAATAAAATCCAGTTCCTCATTTCCACCAGTTAAGTTTCAAGTGCTCAGTAGCCACACATACCTAGTAGCTATTACTTAGACATTAGAAAATATTTCTATCATCAAGGAAAGTTCTATTAGATAAGGCATTTTATTTTCACAACAATTCTTTAAATGTGGCATTATTATCCCACAGAGAAAAACTAAAACTAAAATTTAGAGATATTAGTTAAGTTACTCAAATAAGAAATGTTGGAATTTAGTTTCAAACGCAGCTCTAATGATTCCAAAACCTGCATTTTTAACTGCCCAAAATAGAGCCTCTCCCTTCCTGCTCCTGGCACAGTCTCATCATAGGTTCATCATGATCGCTGCTAACTAAAGTATGCCCAACCCAGACCCAGACCTAAAAATAACCAGACTGTCAAGATGTCAGCCATCCCTCAACATGATCAAGTAAAGCTTAACAATAGTCTATTGAATATCTAAAATAGTCCCACTGTCAGCATGCTCTGAAGTAGACAGAGTCTTAAGCCAACAATAGCTTCCCACTTGGCACCCTTAACATGTATCCAATCTGAAATCTGTTTTTTATACCTTTATATCTCTAAAGTTCTCCCTGAAATTGGTTATAATTTCTGCAGGCCCCGATCTGAATGCAGTGCTTTCTGTGGCTGTGTTCAGTTCTCCCCCCACATACCACCACTACCCCAGGACACCAAAATCTATGCTCTGCCCTGCTGCCTCACAAAGACAACTCAGAAGAAGGGGGCATGTGCTCAGCCTATGTTTTTTGGACTTTTGACCATGCACTCAAGTTGCTACCTCTTACTTTCCTCTGCCCTTCAGTCTTTCAAAACCATTGATTAGCATAATATATTCTGATCTAGTCAAAATTATTTCCATTTCTGCAGAAAATTACAATAATGCATTTATTCTTTGCAATCCTTCTGATACATAGAATCTATCAAATACAGTGTGCACATTCTGTGTTTTATCATATGTGAGCAATAACCTTTAACTCCTGTGGAAGAAGTCTAGGTTTGAACAAAGAAATTAAGAAAGCTTGATTTGGTGTGAAATTTTACTTTTAAAATTATATTTATATTGGTACTTTACTAATAAACAAGAGCCAAGTAGCATTATGGTTCATTCACACCAAATTATTGCTAACATTGCTAAGAATATGTGTTTTTTAAAATATTTTATATAGAATTATAATACTGATTTTTGCACTATTTTACTTCTTGCATCTCTATACATGCAGTTTGATTTTCCTTGCTATTCTTTTTTTAATGTTTTATTTATTTTTGAGAGAGAGAGTGTGTAGGTGGGGGGAAAGGCAGAGAGAGAGGGGGACAGAGGATCCGAAGCAGGCTCTGCACTGACAGGCTGACAGCAGTGAGCCCTCTGTGGGACTCAAACTCATGAACCATGAGATCATGACCTGAGCTGAAGTCAGACACTCAACTGAGCCATTCAGGCACCCCAAAAAGACCACAATAAGACCGGAAATTAGAAAGTAAATGGTTTCTGAATCCCTAGACTCAGAGCACTAATGAAAAAGGCAATATACTTTAAATACCAGATTGAAGGATCCTGAGAATAAGGTAATGCCACAGCTTACCACAGCACCAGAGAGACTACAGTATGGAAGATACCAAGGTGAGCAAGAGATTACAAGTTCTTAATAAAGAAAAATAAAAACCTTAACTGGGAAAGTATACAACAAGACCAAAGAAATCATACCCCAGAAAAGGCTTGAGAAGTCCTCATAGTTTCCAGCTAGGCTGATTGACAGAGATTTTCCCTTATACAAAGCAAATATATAAAGACTGGAAAAAGTAACTTTTTCTTTCAAATGCCCAAATCTCAACATTAGCTCACAAGGCATAAAAATAGAGAAACATAGCCAATCAAAAAAACAAAATATATCTCCAGAAATAAGTCCTAAATAGATATCTATGAATTATTTGACAAAAAATCCAAAATAACCATCTTAAATATGCTCAATAAGCAAAACACACACACACACACAAACACACACACAGAAAGCCAACAAAATAAAATCAGGAAAACAATGTATGAATAAAATAAGAATATCAATAAAGAGACAGAAACTACAAAAAATAACTTGGGGCACCTGGGTGGCTCAGTCAGTTAAGCATCTGACTTGATTTTGACTCAGGTCATGATCCCAGGACCATGCCGACCATGGAAACTTCTTCCCAGGATTCTCTCTCTCTTTCTCTCTTTCTCTCCCTCCCTGTGCTTCTCTCCTTCGATTTCCCTCTCTCTCTCTAAAAATGGGTAAATAAAGAACTTAACAAATTCTGGACATAAAGAATACAATAACCAGATTGAAAATTTCCTAGAGGTATTCAAAAAGAGACTTGATTAAACAAAAGAAAGAATCAGTGAACTTGAAGAAAGCGAGTCAGAAAAGCAAAAACAAGTATGAAGAAAATAAAAAAGAGCCTAAGGGACTCATGAGAGACCATCAAAAACAATGTGGATGTCCCAGAAGAATAGAGAAAAGGACAGAAAGGTTATTTGAAAAAAAGAATAGCTGAAAACTTCCCAAATCTGAAGAAAGTAATGTAAAGAGAAATTCAAGGATCTCAATAAATTGCAAATACACATTATGATCAAACTGTCAAAACTACAAAGAGAATTTTAACAGTAGAAAGAGAAAAGCAACTCATCACATAAAAAAAATTATAGGCCAGAAGACAGACAGACACACACATACACACACACACACACACACACACACACACAGATATTCAGGTGATATATTTCAGAAAGTGTGGAAAGAAAAACAAACTGTCAACTAAGAATACTGTATCTTACAAAATTGTCCTTCAAAAATGAATGAGAGAAGGACTTTAGGAAGACGGCATTGTAGAAAACACCAGAAATCTGTGTTCCCACCTAGAAAAAAATTGCATCTACAAAATACCTGTGATATAAGTATTTTGGAACTCTGGAGTCCATTGAAGACCTGTGACTTCAAAAGAAAGAGTAGAACTGTAAATTGCCATTAATTGTAGCCAATTTCAGCTCTTAGAACACTAGTAGCTCCCATAAACTGCTGCCAGCACCATGGCAAGCAACTATACACGTGTTCCTGAAACAAACTACACACAGTTTGTTGGAGGAGCCAAAGTGGGCAAAAAGGCCTCTCCTCAAACTATCAGTTATCTGTGCTCTTATCACTGATTGCACTAAACACATTGGTGCAAGGAGGTAGGTGGCCATCATCAGTGCATCTCCCTCCATTGTCGCAATCCCCTCTTCTCTAGATGAAGTGGTTTCCAGGGGATTTAATGGGATGGCACCCCTTTTCTCTCTTCACTTTCTTCTTTTACCCTTTTCGAAACTCAAATATTTAAGACAAGGAAATTCAAAACTAACTACATATTCAGGGAAAATTAAAAAGTGGCTATTTATGCCCAAGGAAAGGCATGGGTTCCGAAAAGACTTGAGAAGATCTAAGTCTACATCTCAGAAAGAGTCCTTGCAAAGAGGCAGCCTATAACAATAAAAAAAAAAAAGATAAACGAAGACAATAACAAAAAAATTGCACACCCTGGGGAAGAGGAAAAATATGATTCCCAAACTATCACATTATTAGATTCATATGTCCAGTTTTTAACGATCACAAAGCATACAAAGAACCAGGAAAGTATATCCTCTTCAAAGGGAAAAAAGTAAGAAGTTAACAGAACCTGTCCGAGGAAAAAAACTAATGGCAGATCTACTAGACAAAAACTTTAAAACAACTATCTTAAAGATGCTCCAAGGATTAAAGGAAGACACGGAGAAAGTAAAGAAACTGACTTATGAACAAAATGAAATATCAGTAAAGAGATAACCTAAAAAGAAAGCTAAGGAAATGTTAGAATTGGAAATTACAATTTTAACAGAAATAAAAAATTCACTGAAGGTAATCAAAGGCAACTTTGAGCAGAGAGATGAAAGAATCAGCAAACGTGAAGATAGAATGATGGAAATCATCAATCTGAGAAACAGAAAGACTGAAAAAAAAGTGAACAGAAACTAAGAAACTAAGGGGCCAGTGGGACACAATCAAATGGGCCAACATATGCATTGTAGGAGTCCTAGAAGGAAAAAAGAGAGAGAGAAAGAAGTTGAGAAAATATTTGAAGATATAATGGCAGAAAATGTTGCAAATTTGATAAACTACATGAATGTGAATATTCAAAACGCTCAATAAACTCAGAGTAAATGAACTCAAAGAGACAAGACACATTAGAATTAAACTTTTGAAAGACAAAGAGTGAAACTTGAAAGGAGTAAGAGATAAGGCACTCTTAAAATGAAAGGGGTCTTTAATAATAGATTTCTCATCAGAAACTTCAGATGCCAAAATGATGTGGGTTAATATATTCAAACTGCTAGAAGAAAAAAAAAACTGTCAACAAGAATCCTATAGCCAGCAAAACTGTCCTTCAAAAGTGAGAGAGACGTTAAGATCTTCCCAGATAAACAAAAGCTGTAGGAATTTGTTACCATTAGACATCTCCTACAAAATTAAATGAAAGGATACTAGACAGTAACTCAGAGCCATATGAATAAATAGTTAAGATTACATGTTGGGCCATAAAACAAGTCCCAGTAAATTTAAGATTGAAATTATATCATGCATCTTTTCTGACCACAACTGCCTGAAACTAAAAATGAATCACAAGAAAAAACTGGACAAAGGACAAACACTTGGAAGCTAAACCATATGCTACTGAATAACCAATGGATTTATTAAGATATCAAAGAAGACATCAAAATATACACAGAGACATATGAAAATTAAAACACAACAGTCCTAGAAGATATCATATTAAATGATGACAGACTGAGAGCCTTTAGTCTACAATCAGGAACAAGGCAAGGATGTCCTTTTTCACTTCTACTTAACATAGTACTGGAAATTCTGACCAGAGAAATTAAACAAGGAAATAAAAGACATCAAATTGGGAAAAAAAAGAAGTAAAGTTATCTCTCTTTACTAAGATATGATCCTATGTAGAAAACCCTAAAGATTTCACATAAAAACTGTTATCACTGATGAATGAATTCATGAAAGTTGCAGGATAAAGTCAACACATGAATCAGTGACATCTCCATTCACTAACAACAAGCAATCTGAAAAGTAAATTAGGAAAATAATTCTATTTACAGCAACATCAAAAAAGAATTAAAAAACTAGGAAAAGAGCTGAACTAAGGAAGTGAGATATAAAATAGAAACAGGAGACGCGGGCAAGATGGCGGAGAAGCAGGGAGCTCTGTAATCCGAGCACGCCCGCATGGATTGAACTGAGAAGAACTGAAGTGATAAAACTCGGATTTGCAGGTGGGGGAAAGAAGAAACAGACGCCAGAAAAAAGAAAACCTCAAAGATGGCTGAGTGAGTGACTGTAATCTCGGAAATTAGGGGACGGGCGGGTCCTGGTGGTGCAGCCCCAGCCCAAGACAGGGAGAGCGTGCTGTGCCCTGGAGAGACCAGGGGAAGAGAAAGAGAGACGGAAAAAGCTCATAGAACCATCTCTAAGGGAGGAAAAACTCGCCCGTCTCCCCATATATAACTGCCGGGTGCGGGGAGAGAAATCCGTCCCATCTGGCCGGCGAATTCTTCCTTGGGCGCAGTGGCAGCAGCATCCATCCCAAGCAGCACCACAAAAGGCGGCGGCACAGATAAAGGCGGCGGCGGTGCGAAAAGCGGTGGCGGCTGGGCCGAGAAAGGCGCCTTGAAAAGCGGCGGCGGCTCCGCGAAAAGGGCAACGCAAGCCGGGGCAGGAGGCCGGCCGCCAGCGGGAATGCATCTCATCCCCAGTGACAGTGTTAAACTGCATGGACTAGGATTTGGAAGTGACGCGGAGCTTGGAGAATACAGTTTGACTCGCCCTACGGCACAGGGAGATCGGACTCATAAGGGCGGCTTCCACGCTTGGTTCCGGCAAAGCTTTGAAGCGACGGCATACTTCTCCCCGCAACCACCAAGGCGGGGCCTCGGAGAGAGCAGCCCCTGAGACCTGACCTGACGCCAAACCACGCCCATCCGCACAAGGGAGTTGTCTTTTTTTTTTCCTTTTTTCTTTGCTTCTCTTTCTTTTCTGCTGCCATCGAGATATATTTCCTTTAGCATATTCCTATCTCCCCTCTTGGCTGGTTATATGCTTTTAGACTGTCCACAGTTTTTTGCTGTCTCTGACCCCACCTTGTTTTTCTTTTTCTTTTTGTTTTGTTTCTTTTTCTTCTCTCTTTTCTTCTCGTCTCTTCTTTCTTTTCTTTCCTTTCCTTTTTTTTCTTTACTTCCTTTCCCCTTTTGGCTTGCTTGTTTGTTTGATTTGTCTGTGCGTGTGCATGCTTTTGTTCCCTGTATGCTAGTCTGTTTCCTTTTCAGGGATACCTCAAGAAACAAGCCAAAGTACACGTGGTGGAGAGTCCCAGATATCACTGACCAGGGAAATGAAATAATCAAAGACACAACAAGAGAAACAGAGAGACAACACTAAAAGAACACTTTCTGAAACAACAGGTCCTGGACAGTCAATGAGCCTCCTTTAATAGAGCAATACTAACAGGTGCACAGAGCAGAACGAGCATCTAAAACTGACAAGAGACAGAAAGCTAGCCAAAATGATGAAACGAAAGAACTCTCCTCTAAAGAAACTCCAGGAAGAAGTCACAGCCACAGAACTGCTCAAAACAGGCTTAAACAACATAACTGAAGAAGAATTTAGAACAATTGTCATAAAATTAGTTGCTGGACATGAAAAAAACATCAAGGAAGCTATTGATACACAGACTAGGGACCTTCAAAATAGCTGAAACGAGTTAAAAAAGACTATAAATGAGGTACATAACAAAATGGAGGCAGCCACTGCACGGATTGAAGAGGCAGAGAGAAGAATAAGTGAATTAGAATACACAGTTACAGCAAAAGAGGAAGCCGAGAAAAGGAAGGAGAAATTGATACAGGAACACGAAAAGAGAATTCGAGACCTCAGTGATACAATCAAACGGAACAATATCCGTATCATAGGAATTCCCGAAGATGAAGAAGGAGAAAAAGGTCCTGAAGGGGTACTCGATCAAATTATACCTGAAAACTTCCCAAA
>CM053576.1:49089987-49105903 GCA_028646485.1 Cryptoprocta ferox | reverse complement strand
TAGCTGCCCTTAAACATAACTATCTAGATAAACCATACTTTAACATTCTATATATTAAACTGATCATCTTAAGGCCTACCAAGTTATATATGTATATATTACTACCTTAAAAAAATGTTAAGCCAAGTGTCTTCTAAAAATCCTTGCTCTGAACTATAAAACTAAATTCTAAAATACTATGTGTTTGATTTCAATTTATAAGTTTGTTTTTCAATCCTCTTAAATTTACTGAGGTTGTGTGTGTGTGTGTGTGTGTGTGTGTGGTCTACTAAATGGTCTATCTTTGAGAATGCTCCATGTGCACCTGACAACAATGTGTACTATGTCACTGTTCACTATACTGTCTACAGATATGTTAGGTGTAGTTGGTTTGTAGTGTTCTTCAAGCCTTCCATTTCTTTGCTGACCTAATTTTTCTATACATTATTAAGAGTGGGATATTGAAGTCTCCAACTATTATTATTGAACTATTTCTCCCTTCAATTCCAAAAAATTTATTCAATTCTGGCAATTTTGGGGGCTGTCTTGTTAGGTGCCAGTATGTTTATTCTTATATTCCTGATCTCTTGTCATTATGGAATATCCTTCTTTGTCTCTCATAACAATTTTTTTCTTAACATCTATTTTGTCTGATATCAGTATAGCCACTCCAGCTCTCTTTTGGCTACTGTTAACATGAATTATCATTTCCTCCTTCACTGCCTTCTATTTGTTAAGGAGATATTTAGATTGCCTTATCATTTCTTTTACTATATGTTTTAAATGTTTTCTTAGTAGTTGTCCTGAGGATTACAATTAACACCTTAATTCATAGAAATCTATCTAACTTTGTTGAGTTTTTTAAGGTTTCCTTTTTTAATGTTTGTTTTTTTTTTTTGAGAGAAAGAGAGAGAGAGAGAGCTAGCAGAGGAGAAGGGAAAAGAGAGAGGGTGAGAGAATCTTAAGCAGGCTCCATGCTCACTGTGGAGCCCAGTGTGGAGCTTTATCCCATAACTGTGAGATAATGACCTGAGTTGAAATCGACAGTCAAACGCTTAACCGACTGAGACATCCAGGTGACCCTCAGTTTGTGGGTTTTTATATTCTGCTTGTTCAAATCTGCTGTTGGGACCCTCTAGTAAATTTTTCATTTCAGTTATTGTACTTTTGAGCACCAGAATTTCTATTTAATTCCTTTTTATAATTTCCATCCCTTTATTGATATTCCTTATTTGGTAAGGCACCATTTTCTTACCTTTATTTATTTAGAAATAGTTTCCTTTAGCTCTTCAAACATATTTAAAATAGCTGATGTCAAGTCTTTGTCCAGTAACTCCAACATGTGGGTTTACAGTGACAGTTGGTATTGATTGTTTTTATTTCAAGTGTATAGGTCAAACATTATTGTTTCTCACATACCTTGCACTTTTTTTATTGAAACTAGGACATTTCAAATATTAAAACATGGAAATTTTGGAAATCAGTTTCTCCCCTCTCTCCAGGGTTTGTTGTTGCTACTCATTTTTGTAGTTGTTGTTTGCTTAGTGGCTTTTCTGAAATAATTCCCTAAAGTCTATATTCCTTGTCATGTGCAGCCATTGAAATCTCTGTTCCATTAGCTTAGTGATCAGCTAGTGACTGGACAGAGATTTCCTTGAATGCCTGGAACCAAAAGTATCCCACTTTTTGCGGAGGGGCTGTGTGTGTGTTAGGGCACACATTCAACACTCAGCCAGGCAGTTTACAATTCTCCCTTATCCTTCATTTTCTGCTTGCCCAGAGCCACAAGGTCAGTCAGAGATGAAAGCTTAGGGTCTTTCCTGAGCATAGGCATAGCCCTTGGCATGTGTGTGGCCCTCCAGATTCCCAGGAAAATCTGTCTATGTGCATCTCATTCTCCAAACTTTCCTTCCAATATTTTTGGTTAGTCTAATGTTTACCCCACCTGTTCAATCCATTGCCTCAGGCAGCAATGACTAAAAACATTTCCTGTAAAATTTTGACTAATGCTCCCTGGGTTGCAGCTTTAGCACTGAGAACGTTCTTAAGTGAGATAAAGACAAGCCTTTTGAGTAGGTCTTCTAGGGCGCCACCAGACAGACAAAATAAGGACAAACCTTTCCAAATAAGCTCCTTTCTGCCTCCTTCCAGTACTAAGAATGTGGACTGTTATTTTCAAGGTTACCACTGAGCTGGGGAGTAGGGAGGATGGTACTAGTGTTAGTTAAAACACCACAAAGTTTGCTGTTCTGAGATTCAGCCATTTTTCTTAAATAAGCACTTTCTCTGGTTGCTGCAAGGCTTTGACTAATTTTCAGGGTTTCCAAAAAGTTGATTGTGGCTGTTTTAGCCAATTTTTTCATTGCTTTTTTGGAGGGTTGGAATTTTACAGTTCCCTACCCTGCCATTTTTTTCTATCTGTTTTTTAAGCCTTCTTAACAATAGTAGTTCTGACAGGTCTGACATGTCTGACATGTCAAACACTGCTACTTTTAGTCATTTGACATGAATAGTAATTTCATTAATTTACTGATTAATATACTTGGAACATTAAAAAATGATACCTGGGGCACCTGGGTGTCTCTGTCAGTTAAGTATCTGATTCTTGATTTTGGCTCAGGTCATGATCTCATGGTTTGTGAGTTCAAGCCCCACATCAGTCTTTGTGCTGACAGTGTAGAGCCTGCTTTGGATTCTCTGTCTCCCTCTCTCTACCCACCCCCTCTTTCTCAAAAATAAATAAACATTTTTAAAAAGTTTCTAAAAATGAGGCCCATAAAGTAATATCTTAGGAGAATTTTAAGACTAAGGTCATATTTGTCAGAAAGCTGCACTACACAGTTTCCTGGAATCCAAGATAGGTACACATTCCAGTTGAAGATTTTGAGTAATGGTGAATGATACTGATATTATCTTACAGGTGTGGAACAACCCTATACAATGACTTCTTAATAAATCATTAAAACTCATTTTCCACTCCAGCTGATGCTGCTATCCACTGAGTATCAAAAATGCAAAGTAGGAAAGGAAAGGATATAAAAAATATATAAAGTATCACAAAAATAAGCATAACACTTAAAGACCAGTTGTATCTAATTAAGCACAATTTGATCTGTATTGAGTTGATCAGCTTTGTGTGGAGAAATACGTTCAAGAATTCCTTATACTTACATAAATGCGTTAAAAAAAACTTAGGGCAGAAAACTGCCGCCACAGGGCAAAATCGCCCAAGGTTAGTTACTGAGATATTTATAATGGGATCACAAGAAACTTGTTATATCACCTGCAGGAAACTACTTTCCATCTGGTGCCACTATACTTTGATCACACCTTCAAACTCCACTTGCTCTCCAGACCCTTTGCTTGTTACACACTAGAGTTAATGATTACTATCTGAGTGTTTTCTGCTGCACGTTTACCACATATGTAAGATCTTCAGAGCTCAAAAAATACGGAGATAAAACCCCTGTTCAGGGCTATTGTCTCCTCCCATTAGTCTCCTTCATATTCAATTCTGTGTCTGCTCTTTTGCTGTAGAAGTGAGAACTCAGACTCATAGTCTGCAACAGCTTTGTACTTAAGGGGAAATATTTGACTAAATCAAAAAACATTGTTTTTAAAAAGTATCCAACTTAAATGTGCTAAATTATTGTTTTTTTTAATTCCTACCTTGGAAGACAAGGTTCTCTAACTTATGTATGTTGATAATATCATCAGTCAGGTCAATGCAGAAGAAAAACATCCAGCTTCAAAGTAGAATACAAGTGACTAGTAAGACTTAAATAACAAATCTGAAATGGCCACATAAATTTAGCTTAGAAATATGAGCAATAGTTATCATATAGTTTAATAATTACTCTCATGAGTTTTCTAACTACTAAGAAATTACTTTTCAATTTCTGAAAAATATGGGAATAGTGTTCCTCATGAGACTGTGGACAATAAGGACTCACTTGGCACTTCAGAATAATATAGATTTTGGGGGCATTTAGGAGGTTCAGTTGGTAAACATCTGACTTTGGCTTAGGTCATCATCTCATCATTTGTGGGTTTGAGCCCCGTGTTGGTCTCTGTGCTGACAGCTCAGAGCCTGGAGCCTGCCTAAAGGTCTGTGTCTCACTCTCTCTCTGCCCCTCCCCTGCTTCTCTCTCTCTCTCTCTCTCTCTCAAATATAAATAAACATTAAAAAAATTTTAAGATAGATTTTGACCTTCTAGGGTATGTCCAGAGGAGGGTAACAAGAGTGGTAGAGGATCCTAATATCCAGTAGCATGAGAAATATTTAAAGATAAGTAGACTTGGGAGAGATATGTTGGTTGTGTTCAACTCTCTAAAGAGTTTTTGTGGAAAGCAATTGGTCCAATGGACAAAAGTGGGACAATAGATGTATGCTCTAATGAGAAGGATTTCAGCTGAAGATAAGGAAGAACATTCTAGCTAATTGAAATGGAATAGATATCCTTGTTAGGTGGTAATCTACTAGGTCTTTCAGTATAACAGAAGCTGTAGTGTGTGGTAAAGGATAATATTACATCATGTGGGAAGTAGGAATAGGATTAGAACATCTTTAATGTCCTTTCCAATACTAAGTTTCCTGATTCTCAGAGAGGAAAAAGGACTCCAAACTTAAATGTTATCATTAGTAGTGTGAGAGGCCTGATATGTAGAATGGAACTGGTGATTCTACCTCTTTGTATTTTTTCACACCACCTACTTTGCTACCGCCTTCTCTCAGCTGAGTCACTATAGGTGTTTTCTGAATGGACCCTGCCTCCATATTCTCTCATTCCAATTTATTTTTCTCACTATAGTTAGGATGATCTTTCTAATTCACAAATCTGATTTTCTCACTTTCCCACTTACGGCCTTTCAGTAATTTCCCAATTTCCTCAGAATATAGTTGAAATGCATCAGCATGGCCATAGTTACCTCTTCAATCTTTTCCATGGCCCTACTCACTGACCACCATCACTGGCAGATCACTTCTGTTATGACTCTTGCCTTCAGGCCTCTACACCTGCTCCTATCTCTGCCTTGTAACCTATTACCCATTTCTCTGCATATCCCCCTTTCCCTTAATCTGGCTAACTTCTACTTCATCAAGACTCAGATTCCTTTTGAAAATCATCAATATCCTTTCAGAATTGGTCTCAAGGGCCCTTCTAGTGTTTCTACTTCCTCTAAGTTATCACTTACCGAACACTCACATAGAGTTATTCAACAGAACTAACTTTATCTTATTCATCACAATATTCTCATGCCCTAAAACTATGTCTGTTACACAGGAAGAATTCAATAAATATTTGCTGAATTAAAGAAGAAAAAAATGTACTAAGTCATCTAACCTCCACAGGCTGGGGCATTCAGAATAATGTTCATGGACACCTGGGACTTTGAGTCATAAAGAAAGGGAAGAGAATTCCAGGCAGGTAGATGGCATGTTGGAAAACAGTCTATGTAAGGAAGGTGTTTTTTTTTTTAAGTTTATTTATTTTGAGAGAGAGAGCAAGACAGCATGAGTGAGGGAGAGGCAGAGAGAGGGAGAGATAATCCCAAGCAGGCTCTGCCCTGTCAGCACAGAACCCAGTGTGGGGCTCGAACTCATGAACCATGAGATCATGACCCTAGATGAAATCAAGAATCCGATGCTTAACCAATGGAGTCACCTGGGTGCACAATATGTTAGGACAATACTGTCAATGTAGAGCCACAGTACAGCTGCTCTGTAAAATTTGGCAGTTCTTCAAAAGTTAAACATAGAGTTTCCATGTGACTTAGCAATTCTGCTCCTGGGAATATACCCAAAAGAGTTGAAAAACATAAGTCAATGAAAACTTATACCCATATTCACAATAAATAAAAGTTGGGAAAAACCCAAATGCTCATCAAGTAATGAATGAGTAAACAAAATGTGATATATCTATACAATGAGATACTACTCCACCATAAAAAGTAATCAAGTACAAATAGATGCTACTCTGAAATTAGTATGCTAAATGAAATTGATGAACTCTGAAATTATTATGCTAAATGAAAGTAGATACACACAAAAGGTTACATATTGTATGATTCCATTTATATGAAATGTCCAGAATAGGCAAATCCATAGAGACAGAAATTAGTGGTTTCCAGAGTGGAGGAAAAAGCAAAATGGGGAATGGCTGCTATTGAGTAGAGTTTGGGCAGCTGGGGGAGGGGGATGTTGATAAAAATTAGATAGTGGTGATGGTTGTACAACTTTGTGCATATAACAAAAACCACTGAACTTTACATTATAAAAGTTTTTTTTAAATAAACTAAAAAATTTGTTTACCTATATAGAAATGAACAAAATTAAAGTGTAAACAAAGCAGAAGACACTGCATGTCAGTCTTAGGAGTTTGAACATTCAAGATTTCTGAGCAGGAAAAGGCATCAACACAGTGCCCAAGACAATTTTACAGAGAATTGGAGAAAGTAAATCTTGGAGGAATGATGGCCAATTAGAAGACATTGTTGAGGCACAAGTCAGTGAGGGCCTAGATTCAGCTTTTGACAATAAAACTGAAAGGAAGGAGAGGTTCAAGAGACATGACACAGAAAAACTTCACAGGATTTTGACAACTGAGTGAATGTGTGGAAGGAAAAGTAGGAGTTAATACCAAAACTGATTTAGAAGCCAGCTGTATGGAGAAAATAGATAAAGAGAATTTAGCTTCAAAAACCAGGACAATGCAAATAACATGGAGACCAATAGAAGCAGTTTTCAGGAAACTGTGGTAAGCCATATTAAAAGCTGCAAAGAAACTAAGAAGAATAAAGGAACATTCTTGGAACTTTTTTCACATCCACTGTTCCTTAGTGACCCTGGAAGCTATGATTCAATTCCATAAACAAAAGTCCTCCTAAATGGCTTCTAAATAAGTTGGTAGCTCACCTATGTGAGGAACTTCTGAAAAAAAAAAATGTGGTAAAATCCCATGAAGCCACTCCTCTTTCTTCTAGTCCATTTGCAACGCAAGAAAATTGATGTATAATTGTGATGTATATGTACAAGTATATCTCTTTCTTCTAGTGTTTTCTTGAAAGAAATCATTAATGCTGCCTGTCTGTGAAGGAGATGCCTGGTTTCCCAAGTGCCAAAAGTTTTTGTGAACACTATCTTCCTTAAAACTAAAAAAAGTAAAAGTATTTCATTGGTGAGGTAAATAAGATTAGGATATGCTATCAACAATGTGTCCTCTTTGGAATCTTCATTGTGGCTGTCCTCAAGTACAAGCAACAACGGTTGGCTATGCTTAAAGTATATAACACCATGATGTTGGAATTCAGGAAATTAATAAAGAAGAACTTGAAGAGAACAGCATGAGTTGTGGTAGAAAGCATGCCAAGACTAGGGAGTACAGCTGGCTGGGAACAAAGTTTAATTTCACTTTTGCCTTCTTGTCACTTACCAAGTTTAATGCTATTTTCAAGCAAACACACAGAGTCATCCATATAGCAGACTGTATCTGGCATTCTTCAATAGCAGGAGGAATTTTATTTGCACTGGAACAAGTAAATATCATATCCCAACTCTTAAAAATAATCAGAATAGGAGTGCCTGGGTGGCTCAATCAGGTAAGCATCCAACTCTTGATTTCATCTCAGGTCATGATCTCACAGTCCTGAGATTGAGCCCCAGGTCAGGCTCCATACCCAGCATGGAGCCTACTTCAGATTCTCTCACACCCTCTCCCTCTGTTTCCTGCCCCCCACACCACATGCTCGCTTGCTTGTTCCCACTCTCTCTTTTTCTCTCTCACTCAAACTAACTAAATAAATAAACAAACAAAAACCAAAAATAAATAAATAATAGGTGATATAAATGGGAGGAAAACTTCTCATTTCCTAATTATATATGTGTTGTAATTTCCTGTAATAGTCCCAAAAAAGAGAAAAAATAAGTGCCAATGAGAAATGTGTAAACTTTTTCTTTTTCTTTTTTTTTTAAGTAGGCTTCATGCCAAGCATGGAGCCCAATGCAGGCTTGAACTCATGACCCTGAGATCAAGACTTGATCTGTGATCAAGAGTTGGATGCTTAACCAACTGAGCAACCCAGGCACCCTAAAATGTGTAAACTTTTTAATGAGTTACATACTTTTGTCAAAATAAGTAATTTACTAATATTTATTTGTGTTGTATTTCTGTGCCTAATGCTGTTTTTGAAAAGAGCTTATAGAATTCATTCTTTGATAACCTAAAATTTGCTTTAAAATGTTGCTTGCTATGTTGGCCAAGAAAAATGAAGAATGTAACTTGTAATGTTCACAGATAATGTAATGCTCTATAATGGGCTCTCAAACTCAAATAGTATTACCTATAAGAGCCAGGCAAGCAAAAGGAGTAAATGAAGCTGTTTGGATGAAGGACCACAGGGGATACTGAGGGCTGTGCCAAACTGGGGAGCATACTCCATCTAACCATTGGCATGGGCTTATGGGCCCAGACCATCTGTTTTTTCTGGAGGAGCTGAAAATCCAGGGTTTTATGTGAAAATGTCAAAATTTTTAACATTGGTAATTTTAATAAAATCCAAAGATATATCTGATGACCTGAAAAATATAGATAGGTGATGGACAGAGAGATAGATGATAGGCAGATAGATAGATAGATACTTTGACTTCTCCAAGAGATTTAGAAATATATTTTATTTTGCTAGGATGGAAATAACTAAAAACCAGTAGGTTTTTTAGGTTTCTAAGTGAACCTATTAAGTATTTTATATGTAAATCCCAAGGTTTTCTTTATTTAATTTTATTCTTATTTGAAAACCTCACAAAAAGAGTATATTACAATACATATGAGAAGAATGACCCAAGGGATGCCAGAATGACTGCAAATTATTCAATTAAATTCTAAAATGTTTACGTTCTGCCAGCAGATTTGGAAACACATAAGGGCTAACAACCTAAAACCATTTTTGTGCCTTTCAAATTAGTGCATTGCCTTCCCAAAGGACCCTGAAATGCATTCCCCATGTGACGATTGTTTCCATCATTGTGGGAAAACAACTGTTGGATAACTTTAGAGAAAAAAATATACCTAATACTCAGATTCTCTCTGGAAAGAATTTCATAATCCCTATAAGGTGACAGACCCATTGTCTCACGAGCACCATATTCAGGCTGTGAATGGACCAAAGATGACTATGAAACCAAGAATGACCTGCACATGACTTAGCATCCCTAGCTTTTCTCAGTAACCTGCCATCCCATCAGCAACTTCAGATTAATGATATCTAAATGTTTCCTAAAACAATCATCACCCTGTTCAATCCTTCACTGAATTTGTTCCAGAACTTTACCACCTAACTCAGATAACACAAGAACAAAATTTTAAAGCTGAATAGGTCCTAGAGATCATTTTCTTCAATGTTTTCACTTTCATTTCATTTCCCTAAAACTATCAATACAAAACTTTAAAAGATGCATGCAGACTTGTCATAGAATTCTAAGAGTCTAGGAATAAATTTTCATTCACTCCATGTTTATGTTTCATTATTTTGTAAATAATAAAATATAATCTAATGTTTCAAATATCTTATAGGCCATTTTTCTTCCCACAATGGAGTCCTACTTTTTGTGCTCACTTTCTATTTTATTTAGGAAACTATATTAACTATTTGAAAATCCTAGGGGGTCAGATCCAACATACTCCAGAGAACCCACAAATAAGGTGAGTGAGGCCAACTTACACCATCAGCAATCTTGCCTCTCTGAGAATTACGTGGCACATCCAGTATGGTTGTTTTCCATTTATAAGAACAATGGTTCATCATACTCCAAATAGCACAAGACTGTGTCAACTCTGTCAGCTAGAGCACACAAGGAAAGACAGGATCAGCTGCTATACTAGTTGCTGTGTTATCCTTGACATTATGTCTTTCTATATGGATGTGGAATTCGGGCAAAGAAAAAAATAAAACTTAGGCAAATATCACATTTTATCATCATAGCTGATGTAATTTAATGCATTGCCCCTTCCCAGGGTGTCGATCTGGTGTACCAGTTCCAAGAACCCAGCACAGTCCCTTTAGCCTTTGCTATAACCTGAAATATCATACTGGCATTGTACCTTTCAGACCTAAAACATTTATGCGTATCCACCGCCAAAAAGTAGGTCAGAATTTTACTTTTTCTGAAGGGATATAAAACAGATTGTTTTAAAATCTCCCCAGTATATCAAAAAGCTAAATTTCCACCATCTAAGAATAAACTCACAGGAGGCTTACCATTATTTTTTTGTCACATCCTTCTTAGTATAACAATGAGCACTATATACTTCATTTCTATATTTGTAAAATGGTTTCCTAAACTATATGTGTAGCCATGCACTGAAGAAAAAGTTCTCAGATACTTACACTGAGCGGACGTGCAAGGCAACCTCTGCCAGCAAAACAGCAGAAGCAGCAAACTACAGATAGTCTTTGTTTCATGTTCACCAAGTATAAACATTAAAGAATGTTAAAGCATGGAAGGAAAACACAAGGAGCCTCTAGACCGACCAAACACACATCTGGTGTTTATGTGATAGCATGCAGGGAAGGTGTCCAGCTTCAAGGACTGGTAGGCAATTACAGA
Organism: Cryptoprocta ferox; assembly: GCA_028646485.1. NCBI lineage: Eukaryota > Metazoa > Chordata > Mammalia > Carnivora > Eupleridae > Cryptoprocta > Cryptoprocta ferox. Next base: position 49,095,321 of record CM053576.1, on the reverse strand, counting down.
GGGTCTGTTCCCAACTGGCTCCTGGGAGATCATGGGGCTCTGTTCTCCTAGTGCTATTGCATTCGACAGCCTTGAGACCAGAACATCGCCGATGTTTCAGCAATTGCCACATTCACTTTCCCAGGGCTTACAGTACACTCTTTAGACATAACTCCACATATATATGACTGCTATTTTTAGTTAATTCCTTATCTTCCAAGAAATTTAGGTGAGAACACCAAAAACTCTTTGCTTTGGGGTAATTCAGTGTAACTGTATAAGATCATGTGCTTAATATATCATTTAATATTCAGTGTTCATTACATGATGTTCAATTATTTGTTTCCACTGCTATCTTCCCCCACATTATGAGCTTCCCAAGGGCAGCAGTGCCAACATACTTCTTGTTTCCTCACTACCTCTGGGTGACTCAGTTGGTTAAGTGTCCAGCTCTTAGTTTCAGCTCAGGTCATGATCTCACAGTTCATGAGCTTGAGCCCCATATCAGGCTCCACACTGATGGCATGGAGCCTGCTTGGGATTCTTTCTCTCCCTCTCACTCTCTGACCCACCCCTGCTCGCTCGTGCTCTCTCTCTCGCTCTCTCTACCCCCCTAAAAATAAATAAACTTAAGAGAAAAATACTTCAGAGGCACCTGAGTGGCTCAGTCTGTTAAGCGCCCGACTTTGGCTCAGGTCATGATCTCACAGTTCATGAGTTTGAGCCCCACGAAGGGCTTTGTGCTGACCCCTCAGAGCCTGGATGGAGCCTGGTTTTGATTCTGTGTGTCTCTCTCTCTGACCCTCTCCCTCTTGTGCTCTCTCTCTCTCTCTCAAATAAATAAAAACATTAAAAAATTTTTAAAAAGAAAAAATACTTCATATATAATAAACACTTTATAATTTTAAGGATAAATAAAGTTATAGTCATAACTTTTCATCCTGGTGCTCTCAAAAACACATGCAAAGCACACTAAATAGAATGCCATTTTGTATACATACCTTTTTCTTTTTGCAGTCTCGTCCTTGAAGCTAAACCTTTGTATTTAAATCTGAGCTCTGCCACTGACAGGATGTATAACCTTGGGCAAGTTACTCAACTTCTCTGTTCTTCTGTTGTGTCATCTGCAAAATGGAGAGAATATTAGTATCTACTTTAAGCAGGTGTTGTGAAGAATAAATCAGTTATTTCATGTAAAGAAGTCAGAACTGTGCCTGTCATACTGTAAGCCATCTGTAAATAAATACCATTAACACAGATGTAGGAGTCAAAATGCCAGGCTCTTCTGATATCTCATGTGTTTATCCAGGTCAAAGTTACAGAACATCCCTGGCCCATGCTTGTTCATGTTTTAGGGACCTAAGAATAATTCTTACCCTTTCTCATTAAGGTATTAGGAGTAAATCAACTTTTGAAACACTTTTATTCTCCAAAATAGTTTTCTATTATAATTAACTATAAATTATTTTAGCATTTAAATAACTTTATTAAAAACTAATGCATACTTATTACAGAAAATTCCAGAAGTCTATTAAATTATATATCATCCCACCTCGTAGAGATAACTTTAACATTTTAGTATACATTCAAAGTTTTTCTATACATGTATTTTCTCATGAAAGTATCATTTGTTGGCATGTTTTAGGTACCACTGGAGGCTGGGGGGAAAATCACTGCTTAATGGTTCAGAATGAAAAATTTAATGAAAACTGCTTTAAAAAAATTTGGCTAGTATTTCTCTGTCTTTCTGCATAGAGCTCACAGAAGTAAAGCTAAACATCAAGACCAGTCATAAAGACCACCTCATTATTTACATTAACCAGCTACAATGCAATTGAAGAACATTTTGTTTTCAATGCAGTTAATAATGCACATGGCTTTCTGTTACACTTTTTTAAAAAATAATAATCTAAAACAAAAGGAATGCACACAGTAACCATTTTCTGCTCCTATGGTAGGACCTGGTTTCCCAACCTCACCTGGCCCCTTTCACAGCTTAGGGATAGGACAGTAGCAGATGCTTCATGGAGAGAAAATGTGCCCCAGAGACCTTGTCTCTACTAGGTTAACGTCCATTTTTCTAGTATCAGACATAAGCCATCTTGATGACATAATAACAACTGAACATTCACTTCAACTTGAGGATGAGCTCAAGAATATAACAGAATGCCAACTAAAGAGCTTCTCTCATAGAAGTCTTAGAAAAGCCTGGGAATAAAAGCTAGAACATGGATGTGTAAGCCAGATATCCCAGTAAGCTCACAGTAGCCAAACCTACTCTGATAATCAAAGTATCTACAGAAAGTGACGCTGAGGGTAAGTGTTCCCTCATTAAAGAAAGAGAGGGATGTGCTCCATACCAAGTGAAAAAGGAATTATTGTATCACGAGTCTGTGTGTTGGACACTGTGGTGTTAAATATGTCTAAGTTCAAATGCATTTTGAATCTCCAGCAATACATGAGATATGTAATATTACTCTCATTTTACAGATAAGTAAACTGAGGCTCAGAAGATTAAATAATTTTTTGAGGTCTCACAGACAGAAAGTGTCTAAGCTGGAATTGAAAACCACATTTTAAAGCCCTCGTTTAAAAAATGTAGACACAACACCATTTATTAAGAACATGTTTGCAGACTGGACAAATGTTTGTTATTATTTTTTAAAGTGTTTTTATTTTTTATTGTGCCAAATTTATTCAAACCAGAATAGTTACAAAGTAGTGATTTATCCCATATATATTACAAAGAATATTTTAAAATTCTTTTTAATATGTTAAATACCTCTCTGGATTTTTTTAACACTACTGATTTGCTTTGAAAATTCTCCTTGTTAATAATCATAAGATAAGCATCTCAAAACCCTGTATTTTAACTTTAGAATTATATTTCTTTTTTTAACTTTATAGTATATTGTCAAGTTGTTTTCCATGTCACCCAGTGCTCTTCCCCACAAGTGTCCTCCTCCATCTCCATCACCCCCTTCCTTTTTCCCCCTCCCCCTTCAGCCCTCAGTTTCTTTTCCCTCAGTATTCAAGAATCTCTCATGATGGGCCCCTCTCCCTCTCCCTAACTCTTTCCCCCCCCCTTGCCCTCCCCATGGTCCTCTGTTAAGTTTCTTCTTTTACACTTATGAGTGAAAACATATGATATCTGTCCTTCTCTACTTGACTTATTTCACTTAGCATGACCCTCGAGTTCCATCCACGTTACTACAAATAGCCAGATTTCACTCCTTCTCATTGCCATGTAGTATTCCGTTGTATATTAAACCACATCTTCTTGATCCATTCATCAGTTGATGGACATTTAGGCTCTTTCCATGATTTGGCTATTGTTGAAAGTGCTGCTATGAACATTGGGGTACATGTGCCCCTATGCATCAGCACTTCTGTATCCCTTGGGTAAATGCCTAACAGTGCTATTGCTGGGTCATAGGGGAGTTCTATTTTTAATTTTTTGAGGAAACTCCACACTGTTTTCCAGAGCGGCTGTACCAGTTTACAATCCCACCAACAGTGTAGGAGGGTGCCCATTTCTCCACATCCTTGCCAGCATCTATAGTCTCCTGATTTGTTCATTTTAGCCACTCTGACTGGTGTGAGGTGGTATCTCAGTGTGGTTTTGATTTGTGTTTCCCTGATGATGAGTGACGCTGAGCATCATTTCATGTGTCTGTTGGCCATCTGGATGTCCTCTTTGGAGAAGTGTCTCTTCATGTCTTCTGCCCATTTCTTCACTGGATTATTCATTTCTCAGGTGTGGAGTTTGGTGAGTTCCTTGTAGATTTTGGATACTAGCCCTTTATCTGATATATCATTTGCAACTATCTTTTCCCATTCCATCAGTTGCCTATTTGTTTTTTTGATTGTTTGCAGTGCAGAAGCTTTTTATCCTGATGAGGTCCCAATAGTTCATTTTTGCTCTTCATTCCCTTGCCTTTGGGGATGTGTTGAGTAGGAAATTGCTGCGGTTGAGGCTGAGGAGGCTGCTTCCTGCTTTCTCCTCTAGGATTTTGATGGTTTCCTGTCTCACATTAAGGTCCTTCATCCACTTTGAGTTTATTTTTGTGTACGGTGCAAGAAAGTGGGCCAGTTTCATTCTTCTGCACGTTGCTATCCAGTTCTCACAGCACCACCTATTAAAGGGGCTGTCTTTCTTCCATTGGATACTCTTTCCTGCTTTGTCAAAGATTAATTGGCCATATATTTGTGGATCCAGTACTGGGTTCTCTATTCTATTCCATTGGACGATGTGTCTCTTTTTGTGCCAATACCAACCTGTCTTGATGATTACAGCTCTGTAGTAGAGGCTAAAGTCTGGGATTGTGATGCCTCCTGTTTTGGTTTTCTTCTTCAATATTACTTTGGCTATTAGGGGTCTTTTGTGGTTCCAAATGAGTTTTAGCATAGTTTGTTCTAGCTTTGGAAAGAATGCTGGTGCAATATTGATGGGGATTGCATTGAATGTGTAGATTACTTTGGGTAATAATGACATTTTAACAATGTTTATTTTCTGATCTATGAGCATGGGATGTTTTTCCATTTCTTTGTGTCTTCTTCAATTTCTTTCATAAATTTTCAATAGTTTTCATCGTACAGGTTTTTTTACATCTTTGGTTAGGTTTATCACTAGGAATTTTATGGTTTTTCGTGCAATTGTGAATGGGATCAGTTTCTTGATTTCTCTTTCTGTTGCTTCATTATTGGTGTATAAAAATGCAACCGATTTCTGTACATTGATTTTATACCCTGCGACTTTGCTGAATTCATCAATCCGTTCTAGTAGGCTTCTGGTGGAGGCGGTCGGGTTTTCCATGTAGAGTATCATGTCATCTGTGAAAAGTGAAAGTTTGACTTCCTCTTTGCCAATTCTGATGCTTTTATTTCCTTTTGTTGTCTGATTACTGATGCTAGGCCTTCCAGCACTATGTTAAACAACAGTGGTGAGAATGGACATCCTTGTCGTGTTCCTGATCTCAGGGGGAAGGCTCTCAGTTTTCCCCATTGAGGATGATATTAGCTGTGGGTTTTTCATAAATGGCTTTTATGATGTTTAAGTAAGTTCCTTCTATCCCCACTTTCTCGAGGGTTTTTATGAAGACACGATGCTGTATTTTGTCAAATGCTTTTTCTGCATCTATCGACAGGATCATATGGTTTTTATCTTTTCTTTTGTTAACGTGATGTATCACACTGATGGATTTGTGAATATTGAACCAGCCCTGTAACCCAGGAATGAATCCCACCTGATCATGGTGGATAATTCTTTTTATATGCTGTTGAATTCGATTTGCTAGTATCTTGTTGAGGATTTTTGCATCTGTATTCATTAAGAATATTGGCCTGTAGTTCTCT
>CM053576.1:49067773-49089487 GCA_028646485.1 Cryptoprocta ferox | reverse complement strand
AAAACATGAGAGACTCTTGAATACTGAAAAACACTGAGGGCGGAAGGGGAAGGGGGAAAGGTAAAGGGGGGTGATGGTTATGGTGGAGGTCACTTGTGGGGAAGAGCACTGGGTGTTATATGGAAACCAACCTGACAATAAACTATAAAGTTAAAAAAAAATAGAAACAACAAAACACTGTTAAAGGGAAATTTAAATTCCATGTTCATGGATTAGTATTCTTAATACTGCTAAGACGTCAATACTATACTCAGCAAACTACAGATCCATGCAATCAATATCATAATCAAATGACTTTTTGTAGAAATAGAGAGTTCATTCTAAAATTCACATAGAATCTCGAGGGATCCTGAATGACCAAAAGAAATTTTCTTTTTTTTTAAAGTTATATTCAATTTACATAACATACAGTGTAGTCTTAGCTTCAGGAGTATAACCCAGTGATTCAGCTCTTACATATAACACCCAATGCTCTTCCCCAAAAGTGGCCTGCTAATACCTGCCACCCCCCAACTCCCCCTCCAGAACCCTGGTTGTTCTCTGTATTTAAGAGTCTCTTATGGTTTTTCTTCCTCTCTGTTTTCATCTTATTTTTCCTTCCCTTTCCCTATATGTATCTGTTGAGTTTCTCAAATTCCACCTATGAGTGAAATCATATGATATCTGTCTTTCTCTGACTGACTTATTTTGCTTAGCATAGTACCTTCCAATTCCATTCACGTTGTTGCAAATGGCAAGATTTCATTCTTTCTCATCACTGAGTAGTATTCCATTGTGTGTGTGTGTGTGTGTGTGTGTGTGTGTGTGTACACACACACAACATCTTCTTAATCCATTCATTAGTCAATGGACATTTGGGCTCTTTCCATAATTTGGCTATTGCCAATAGTGCTACTATAAACAAAAAGGTGCATGTGCCCCTTTGAATCAGCATTGTTTTATCCTTTGGATAAATTCCTAGTAGTACAATTTCTGGGTCATAGGGTAGTTCTATTTTTAACCTCCATACTGTTTTCCAGAGTGGCTGCACCAGCTTTCACTCCCACCAACAGTGCAAAAGCACTCCCCTCTCTCCACATCCCCACCAACATCTGTTGTTGCCTGAGTTGTTAATTTTACCTATTCTGACAGGTGTGAGGTGGTATTTCATTGTGTACTGATTTGTACTTCCCTCATCATGAGAGATGTTGAGCATCTTTTCATATGTCTATCAGTCATTTGGATATCTTCTTTGGAAAAGTGTCTATTCATGTTTTCTGCCCATTCATTCACTGGATTATCTGTTTTCGGGTGTTGAGTTTGGTAAGTTCTTTATAGATTTTGGACACTAATTCTTTATCTGGTATGTCATTTGCAAATATGTTCTCCAATTCCATCGGTTGCCTTTTAGTTTTGTTGATTGTTTCCTTTGCTGTGCAGAAGCTTTTTTATCTTGATGAGGTCCCAATAGTTCGTTTTAGCTTTTATTTCCCTAGTCTCCTGAGATATGTCAAGTAAGAAGTTGCTGTGTCTGAGGTCAAAGAGGTTGTTGTCTGTTTTCTGTTATAAGATTTTGATGGTTTCCTGTCTCACATTTAGGTTATTCATCCATTTTGAGTTTATTTTTGTGTATGGCGTAAGAAAGTGGTCCAGTTTCATCTTCTGCATGTTGCTGTCCAGTTCTCCCAGCTAAAGAGACTGTCTTTTTTCCATTGGATACACTTTCCTGCTTTGTCGAAGATTAGTTGGCCATATAATTGTGGTTCTATTTCTGGGTTCTTTATTCTATTCCATTGATCTATGTCTGTTTATGTGCCACTACCATGCGGTCTTGATGATTACAGATTTGTAATATAGGTTAAAGTCTGGGATCATGATACCTCCAGCATTGGTTCTCTTTTTCAACATTACTTTGGCTATTCAGGATCTTTTCTGATACCATACAAATTTTAGAATTGTTTTTTCTAGCTCTTTGAAGAATGCTCATGTTATTTTGAGAGTGATTGCATTGAATGTATAGATTTCTTTGGGTAATATAGACATTTTAACAATATATGTTCTTCCACCCCATGAGCATGGAATGTTTTTCAATCTCTTTGTGTCTTCTTCAATTTCTTTCATAAGCTTTCTATAGTTCTCAGCATACAGATCTTTATCTCTTTGGTTAGGTTTATTCATAGGCATTTTATGGGTTTTGGTGCAATTGTAAATGGGATCAATTCCTTGATATCTCTTTCTATTGCCTCATTATTGGTTTATAGAAATGCAACCAATCCAATTTCTGTACATTGGTTTTGTATCCTGCAACTTTACTGAATTCATGTATCAGCTCTAGCAGATTTTTTGGTGGAGTCTTTGGGTTTTCCATGTAAAGTATCATGTCATCTGCAAGGAGCACAAGTTTGACTTCTTCCTTGCCAACTTGAATGCCTTTTATTTAATTTTGTTGTCTGATTGCTGAGACAACACTATGTTAAAGACTATGTTAAACAACAGTGGTGAGAGGGGACATCCCTGTTGTGTTCTTGATCTCAGGGGGAAAGATCTCAGTTTTTCCCCATTGAGGGTATTTTAGCTGTGGACCTTTCATATATGGCTTTTATGACGTTGAGATATGTGCCTTCTCTCCCAACTTTCTTGAGGTGCTTTTTTTTTTTCCAGAAAGGATGCTGTATCTTGTCAAATGCTTTTTTTGCATCTATGGATGGTATCATATGGTTCTTATCCCCTCTTCTATTAATGTGGTATACCCTGTTGATTGATTTGTAAGTATTAAACCAGCCCTACAGCCCAAGAATGAATCATCTTGATCATGGTGAATACTTCTTTTAATATACTTTGAATTTGATTTGCTAGTCCTTTGTTGAGAATTTTTGCATCCAGATTCATCAGGGATATTGGCCTGTAATTCTCCTTTCTAGAGAGGTATTTGTCTGGTTTTGAAATCAAGGTAATGCTGACTTCATAGAATGAGTTTGGCAGCGTTCCTTCCATTTCTGTTTTTTGGAAAAGTTTGAGAAGAATAGATATTAACTCTGCTTTGAATGTCTGACAGAATTCCCCTGGGAAGCCATCTGGGCCAGGACTCTTATTCGTTGGGAGGAAAAACTTTAGGAATTGGTATGAGTAAACCATCTTGACAATAAACTATTAAAAAAAAGAATAGAAATAAAATGTAAAAAAAACACAGTATACATATATAGATAATAGATAGATAGATATACTGCTCCCTTTTTACATTTTAAACATTTTTATATATCTATATATAGATTCATAGATATATATAGATATATTACTCAGCCATAAAAAAATGAAATCTTTCCATTTGCAGCAACATGGATGGATCTAGAGAGTATAATGCAAAGCAAAAAAGCCACTTAGAGAAAGACAAATACCATATGATTTCACTTATATGTGGAATTTAAGAAACAAAACAAATGATCAAAGAAAACAGAGACCCCCCCAAAAAACAAAAAACACAGACTTTTGGGGGCACCTGAGTGGCTCAATTGACTGAGTATCTGACTTTTGATTTTGGCTCAGGTCGTGATCCCAGGGTTGTAAGATCAAGCTCTGCATCAGGCTCCGTGCTGATCATGGAGCCTGCTTAAGACACACACACTCTCTCTCTCTTTCTCTCTCTCTCTCTCTCTCTCCCTCTGCCCTTCTCCCCTGCAAGCTCTATCAAATAATAATAATAATAACAACAACAACAACAACAATAACAGGCTTTTAACTATAGAAAACAAGTTGGTGGTTACCAGAGGTGGTAGGAGGTGGGAGAATGAGTGACATAGGTGAAGAAGATTAAGAGTACACTCATCAGGGCATCTGACTTTGGCTCAAGTCATGATCTCACAGTTCCTGAGTTTGAGTCTACATCAAGTAAGCTGGAGCCCCACTTGGGGTGAGCTCAAGCCCCATTTTAGGTAAGCTTGAGCCCCATATCAGGTGAGGACAAGCCCATGTCATGTGAGCACGAGCCCCACTTCTCTCTCTCTCTCTTTCTCTGACCATCCTAGGATTCTCTCTCTCTCTCTCTCTCTCTCTCCTTCTCTCTCCCTCCCTCCCTGCCCCTTGCTCACTTGCACCCTCTCACTCTCTCTCAAAAAAAAAAAAAAGTATACTTATGATGAGCACTGAGTAATATATAGAATTGGTGAGTATATTGGGGCACCTGGGTGGCTCAGTCAGTTGAGCGTCCAACTTTGGCTCAGATCATGATCTCACAGTTTGTAAGTTTGAACCCTGTGTTGGGCTCTGTGCTGACAGCTCACAGCCTGGAGACTGCTTCGGATTCTGTGTCTCCCTCTCTCTGTCCCTCCCCGGGTCATGCTCTGACTCTCTCTCTCTCTCTCTCTCTCAAAACTAAATATTAAAAAAATTTAATAAAAAAATTAAAAAATAAAAGAATTGGTGAGCATATGGTATACTTGAAACTAATACAACACCATAATTATACTGGAATTAAATGAATAATAAATAAATTTTCTAGTTAAAAAAAAAGAATCCTTGGTTCTGGTCCTGGTTCTCTTACTGTCCATTTTATGGCCTCTAATCAATACCTTAAACTCTGGCCTTAGTTTCTTATGCCTACTTATAAGTAAGTGGGCAAGATTCATACTTTAAGAAATATAACTGAAGCTCTAGTGAGCTAAGAACTAATTTCCTGAACTAACTCTTGTTAATGTATTAACCAAAAAGATCAGACATCTCTCAGAACCCTAAATAACAGATGTATTTCAATGAGGCTTTTCTGGAAATAATGCCCACCTTTGTCATCTAAACCATATAAGGAGGGAACAGTGGCGCCATGGCAAGCTGGTGAAGAAGATATATTTACTTAGGGAGGGCCTTTCAACATGTCCAAATTATATAATGTGAACAGTGCTGGTTGACACAAAGCAGTCTCCATTTGGCATACAATGTGCCCAGTAACATAGCATGTATTATTGACAAACACAATGACATGTGTCCCTATTTTCTATTTCTAATATATTTTCAAGGTGATTTTTATTTTCTCGTTGAGATTTTTCTGTATTTTCTAGATGTTACCTTTACAACTGAAAAGAAACATATCATTAACTGGTCATAGTTTCATTACACTAACATACATCTTAAAAACATGAACTAATCAGCAGTCCAAAGAATGTAAAATATCAAAGAGAATTTTTCTAAAATCTAAGTATGTATTTACTATGGACTTAAGAATATTCAGGAGACCTCAGAGTACTCACAATCAATTTATAAATATTCTTTAGTTCATTTAAGAAAGTATGAAAGATGATGGGTCACCTCGGTTGAGCATCTGACTTAGGTTCAGGTCATGGTATCATGGTTCATGAGTGTGAGCCCTACATCGGGCTCTCTGCTGATAGCACGGAGCCTGCTTTGGATCCTCTGTCACTTCTCTTTCTGCTCCTCCCCCACTGATGCTCTCGTTCTCTCTCAAAAATAAATAAACCTTTAAAAAAAGGAAAGTATGGAAGATGATAAATATATTTTGGAGATTTCAGATCTAACTGTAATTAGTGGAATAAAAAATAAAATAATTTTTTCCTTCAGAGGAACAAAAGCAGAACCTAACAGATGGTGAAGGACATTATGCCCATCTATGTCATTTCAGAGAATAAAATTCTTGCACAAATGATATCCAGAAAGACAGATGGCAGTGAACCAGAACTAAGTGAGGTATTTGGATACTAGGCAGCCTGGGGACACTGTTAAGGATACATTGACCCTTGTCTCCCTGAGGATTCCATGCTGTTCTACCTGACCTACAATTTATCGACCGTGTTACTCAACCCAGTGCTAAGAGAGAACAGGATGAGGAATGGAGGATCAAAAGGAAGAAAAGAAAGGTCTTTTTGGTGTCAAATGTGGGAAAGACAGAATTCTACTATAACAACAATTCTTCTGTAGCTATTCATAGAGTTCATATTTCTTGGTGTGTTTCTCTGAACAACTTCTACAGTATTGGAGTAAACACAGTATCGGGTTAACCTACTATTTTATTGTAAGTGATTCTCCTTAGGGTTATTAATCAAAATAGGGTTTACCATAAATTTCTCTTAAGTCTGGAAAATACTTTCCTATGCATTAAGATGAAGTAATATGGGCCTTTGAAAGCAATGTATACTTGAGGACTACATGCAATATGTGTGTGTATGCATACACACACACACACACATTTATTTATGGTACATGTGGGCATGTAAGCCCCTAAGCCTACTGTAGAGAAGGCACATGAAATGAAAACATTCACGTTTTTCCTCTCATCCCAGGACTTAGTCAGTCAGGAATGCTAAAGGGGAAAAAAATCCCAGCAATTTTGTTTTTGTTTTTTTAATTACTTCTAGAGATGATGCTGTTTACCCTCAGGTATGAGAAACAAAAGTTGAAAAAAGTGGGAGATTAGAGAAGTTGAAAAAGAATGGGATGACTTAGCACAAGAAGGAAGTTAGCTATAAGCTCATAATTAGGGTGCCTCGGGAAGTCTCCATGAATGGAGTGTCAGTGGAGTAGAAAGGGAGATTAAACCAGCTGACCTCTAAGGTAGCATCCAACCTGGAAAGCTAAGCACCAAAGGTCTCCATTAAAAGAACATGGCCAACTGCAGAGCCAATCTGAAGGGGCTCCCATAAACCAAAAATGGGGCAATTTAAAGAACAGAAAGAATAACAACTGCAATAGGCTGAAACTCATCAACTATTTTTATTTTTATTTTTTATAAATTTTTAAATGTTTATTTTTAGAGAGAGAGAGAGAGAGCAGGGGAGGAGCAGAGAGAGGGCGAGAAAGAGCGAATCCCAAGCAGGCTCTGACAGTGCAGAGACCAATGTGGGTCTCGAACTTACAAACGGTGAGATCATAATCTGAGCTGAAATCACGAGTCAGATGCTTAATCAATTGAGTCACCCAGGTCACCCTTCATCAACTATTTTTAAATCCATGAATGTTTAATAGTTACAAGAGGAAAAACACCTAACTGGTCAATTTGGGAGGATTATTTTGAAGTCCATTGCTTAGAAAACTAGTAAGTAAAGTGCAAATCAAAGATTTATCCTCAGGGTAACAAAATAGTTAAAGAGAGGAAATTATTCCACGAAAAATTATTTCAGCTAATAAGTTGAAGAATGATAGAAACAGAATATCACTAATGATCTAGGCAGTGATCATCAGTGACTGCTCACATCACAAGACAACAGATTTTATATATCTCCTGGTAGAAGTACATAGCATCCCTTATCAAGTACTCCTCACACACACACATGCACCAGAGTCTAATCACGCTTTCAAATTTACTAGCAATTTATAAGAAACAGAATGGGAAAAGAAATATCGTAAATGGGCAGCAATCAGAAAAATCCAACTGTAAGAAGCTATTTAGGATAAATGACTCCATTTCTCTAATAATTGAAAAGAAAAAGAAAGAGATGGTTGGGGAGGTGGCTTTAGTTAAAAGAGACTTAAGAGACACATAAATCCAGAGGGAGGGGCAAAGATGGTGGAGCAGCATGGAACTTCTTTTTGCATCTCTCATCCCTAAAATGCAGCCAAATCAACACTGAACCATCTTGCACACCTAGAAAACTGATTTGAGGATTAACACAACAATCTGCACAACTTGAACCACAGAACTCAGTACGTACATGGTGCAGAGAGGTAAACTGGGGGAGAGAGAAACCAACAAGGGTAGGGAGCTGGTTTTGCCTGTGGAGAGAGGATGGAGACAGGAAGGAGAGTACAGGAAAAGCATTACCACCCCACCCCCCAGAGAGCAGCTGGAGAGAAAGAGAACGAGTGGACTGAACAAAAAAGGGAGAAAGGAAAAAGGGACTGCAGGGACTGAATAAAAAAAAGGGGAGAAAGGAGAACGGAGAGGGTTTAAATTCCATTAAGACGCTATAAACAGGGGAGCACAGAGTCTGAAACTCTGCAGCTTGCTACCTGGAGGAGCTCTGGTGGGAAGAGGGAATTCGAGGAGCAGACAGCAAGGTCCAAGGGGTCCTCAGGCCACACAGGGAGTGGCGTTTTCCCTGCTGGGAGGACATTTGGTATAGGCAGTGTGGCCTCCTCACAGGCAAAGGTCCCAGCAGACTCCAGAGAACAGCCACATTCACTGGTGTTGAAACAAGGACATAATCCCTGAAATGCTGCTGCTATATGATTGTCCAAACTTTTTCTGGGGTGACTGGCACCTGGCTGCAGTCTCTGTGCATCTGCAGCAGCACAGATGTGTGAACATTCCCGGGGATGGGCGAGCATCTGGCCATTGCTCAGTAAGACCCTCCCCCAGAGGGTCTAAGCGGGTCAAAGCTGCAGAGCCCTCAGAAGTGAGGGGTTTGGAAACACGGCCCCATCTGAGATAAAACTCTGGAGGCAGGTGCCACTTGACAGGCTTACAGCTTGGTCATGGACAGCATAGAAGCAGGGAGTGAATGGAAGCCAGAGACAAAGGAGGGGTGCTTGATTGCCAGTCTGTGAGAACACAGAGTTCTGATACTAGAGACTGGGTAGCTGGGTGATGCTATTTTTACCCCTTCCATGCATGCACATGGGTACCTACACTCACCATAATGTGCCACCCCAGTGACCTAAGTGGCGCCATCTAGTGGAGAATGGAAACACTACACCAAGACCTGCCCAACAGGGCCACAGTGCTCTAGTGGAACACCATAAATGTCTCCACCTGCTTAGTTTACAGACTATAAAGTGCTTCATTCTTTAACTTTTAGAGAAACCGGATATAATTTCACTCATATTTCATTCTGTCACTGGTCCATTGAGTATTCTCCTTTTTCTTTTCTTATTCTTGAATACAGAAAGAAAAAAATTTCCTTTTATTTTCCATTTTTATAAAAAATACTTTTCTTTAATTTTTTCTATAATATTTTTTACTTTTTTGTAAATTTCTTAAATTCTATTTTACTTTCATCATTTCATTTTATTCTATTTTATTGCATTCATTTTTTAAATTTTCAAACATTTTCCTTTTTTCCCTTTTTCTTTCTGTTCTTTCTCTTTTTTCTCTATTCTATCAAGCATCCTTCAACAACCATACCAAAACACACCTAGGAGCTAGCATTCTTTATTTGATTTTTTGTGTTGTTTTTAAATTTTATTGATTTTTATTTTTATTTTATTAACTCATTTTCTTCCTTCAAAATGATGAAATGAAGGAATTCACTCCAAAAGAAAAAAGAAGAAGAAATGACAGCCAGGGCCTTAATCAACACAGATACAAGCAAGATGTCTGAACCAAAATTTAGAATAACAATACTAAGAATACCAGCCGGGGTTGAAAAAAGCATAGAATCCCTTTCTGTGGAGATAAAGGAAGTAAAACCTAGTCAGGATGAAATTAAAAATGCTATAACTGAGTTGCAATTTCGAATGAATGCCATGGCAGCAAGGATGGATGAAGCAGAGCAGCGAATCAGTGATATAGAGGACAAACTTAGGGAGAATAATGAAGCAGAAAAAGAAGAGGGAGAATAAAACAAAACATGATTTAAGAATAAGAGATATCAGTGACTCATTAAAAAGGAACAATATCAGAATCATAGGGGTCCCAGATGATGAAGAGAGAGAAATAGGGGTAGAAGGGTTATGTGAGCAAATCATAGGGGAAAGCTTTCCTAACCTGGGGAAAGACACAGGCATTAAAATCCAGGAAGCACAGAGAACTCCCATTAGAGTCAATAAAACCAACCATCAACAAGGCATATAATAGTCAAATTCACAAAATACTCGGGCAAGGAAAGAATCAGGAAAGCAGCAAGGGAACAAAATTCCTTACACTACAAGGGAAGACAGATAATGTTCACAGCAGACCTATCCAAAGAAACTTGGCAGGACAGAAAGGAGTGGCAGGATATATTCAATGTGCTGAATAGGAAAAATATGCAGCCAAGATTTTTTTATCCTGCAAGTCTGTCATTCAAAATAGAGAGAGAGATAAAAAGTTTCCCAAACAAAAACTAAAAGAGTTCGTGACCACTAAACCAGTGCTACAAGAAATTTTAAGGGGGACTCTAAGGAGAGAAAAGATGAAAAAAACAAAAAAGACCAAAAGCAACAAAGACTAGAAAGGACCAGAGAACAACATACTGGCAACATAATGACAATAAATTCATATCTTTCAGTACTCACTCTAAACATCAATGGAGTAAGTGCTTCAATCAAAAGATATAGGGTAACAGAATGGATAAGAAAACAAGATCCATCTATATGCTGTTGACAAGAGACCCACTTTAGACCTAAAGACATCTTCAGATTGAAAGTAAGGGGATGGAGAACCTTCTATCATGCTAATGGTCACCAAAAGAAAGCCAGAGTAGCCATACTTATATCAGACAATCTAGACTTTGAAATAAAGACTGTAACAAGAGATAAAGAAGGGCATTATATCATAATTAAGGGGTCTATCCACCAAGAAGATCTAACAACTGTAAACATTTATGCTCCAAACGTGAGGCATCCAAATATATAAATCAATTAATCAGAAAGAAATGCATTGATAATAATACCATAATATTAGGGGACTTCAACACCCCATTTACAGCAATGGGCAGAGCATCCAAACAGAAAATCAACAAGGCAACAATGGCTTTTAAGGACACTGGACCAAATGGACTTAACAAACAGATATATTCAGAACATTCCATCCCAAAGCAGCAGAATGCACATTCTTCTTGAGTGCACATGGAACATTCTCCAGAATAGGTCATATACTGAGACACAAATCAGCCCTCAACAAGTACAAAAAGATCAAGATCATACCGTGCATATTTCCAGACCACAACATTATGAAACTCAAAATCAACCACAAGAAAAAATGTGAAAAGTTAACAAATACTTGGAGACTAAAGAACATCCTAATAAAGAATGAATGGGCTAATCAAAGAATAAAAGAGGAAATTCAAAAATACATAGAAGCCAATGAAAATGATAACACCACAGTCCAAAACCTCTGGGACACAGCAAAAACAGTCATAACAGGGAAGTATATAGCAGTCCAGGCCTTCCTAAAAAAGGAAGAGATGTCTCAGACACACAACCTAACCTTACACTTTAAAGAGCTAGAAAAAGAACAGCTAATAAAGCCCAAAAGCAGCAGAAGACAGGAAATAATAAAGATTAGAGCAGAAATCAATGTTATCGAAGCCAAAAAATAAAAACAAAAAAAAAAATAGTAGAACATATTGATGAAACCAGGAGCTGGTTCTTTGAAAGAATTAACAAAATTGATAAACCTCTGGCCAGTTTGATCAAAAAGAAAAAGGAAAGGACCCAAATAAATAAAATAAAAAATGAAAGAGGAGAGATCGCAATCAACACAGCAGAAATACAAACAATAGTAAGAGATTATTATAAGCATTATAAGCCAATAGAATGGGCAATGTGGAAAACATGGAAAAATTCCTAGAAACATATAAACTACTAAAACTGAAACAGGAATAAATAGAAAATTTGAACAGACCCATATCCACTAAAGAAATCAAATTAGTAATCAAAAATCTCCCCAAAAAAGAAGAGTCCTGGGCCAGATGGCTTTCCAGGGTAATTCCACCAAACATTTTAAGAAGAATTAACACTTATTCTTTTGAAGCTGTTCCAAAAAAAAAAAAAATAGAAATGGAAGGAAAACTTCCAAACTCATACCTTAATTACAAAAACAAAGACCCCACCTAAAAGGAGAGCTACAGACCAACTTCCCTGATGAACATGCATGCAAAAATCCTTAACAAGAGACTAGCCAACTAGATCTAACAATACAGTAAAAGAATTTTTCACCATGACCAAGTGGGAATTATACCTGGGATGCAGGGCTAGTTCAATATCCACAAACAATCAATGTGATACATCACATCAATAAAAGAAAGGACAAGAACCACATGATCCTCTCAATAGATGCAGAGAAAGCATTTGACAAAATACAGCATCCTTTCTTCTAGAAACCCTCAAAACTGTAGAGATAGAAGGATTGTACCTCAAGATCATAAAAGCCATATATGAAAGACCCAACGCTAATATCATTCTCAATGGGGAAAAACTGAGAGCTTTCCCCTTAAGGTCAGGAACACAACATGGATGTCCAATCTTGCATCTGTTATTCAACATAGTATTGGAAGTCTTAGCCTCAGCAATCAGACAACACAAGGAATAAAATGTATCCAAATCAGCTAGGAGGAGGTCAAACGTTCACTCTTCATAGACAACATGATACTCTATATGGAAAACCCAAAAGATTCTACCAAAACACTGCAAACTGATCCAGGAATTCAGCAAAGACGCAGGATATAAAATCAATGCACAGAAATCAGTTGCATTCCTAAACACCAATAAATGAAGCAACAGAAAGAGAAATCAAGGAATCAATTCCATTCACAATTGCACCACAAACCATAAAATACCTAGGGGTAAACCTAACCAAAGAGGTGAAAAATCTATACACTAAAAACTATAGAAAGTTTATGAATGAAATTAAAGGAGATACCAAAAAATGGAAAAATATTTCATGTTCATGGATTGGAAGAACAAATATTGTTAAAATGTCAATACCACCCAAAGCAATCTACATATTCAATACAATCCCTATCAAAATAACACCAGCATTCTTCACAGAGCTACAACAAACAATCCTAAAATTTGTATGGAAACAGAAAAGACCCCGAATTGCCAGAGCAATCCTGAAAAAGAAAACCAAAGCTGGAGGCATCACAATCCCGGACATCAAGATATATTACAAAGCTGTAATCATCAAGAGAGTATGGTACTGGCACAAAAACAGACACTCAGATCAATGGAACTGAATAGAGAACCCAGAAATGGACCCACAAATGTATGGCCAACTCATCTTTGATGAAGCAGGAAAGAATATCCAATGGAATAAAGACAGTCTTTTCAACAAATGGTGCTGGGATAACTGGACAGCGACATGCAGAAAAATGAACCTGGACCACTTTCATACACAATACTAAACTCAAAATGGATGAAAGAACTAACCGTAAGACAGAAAGCCATCAAAATCCTTGAGGAGAAAGCAGGCAAAAACTTTTTGACCTTGGCTGCAGCAATTTCTTACTCAACACGTCTCCAGAAGCTAGGGAAACAAAAGCAAAAATGAACTATTGAGACCTCATCAAAATAAAAATCTTCTGTACAGCGAAGGAAACAATCAACAAAACTAAAAGGCAACTGATTGAATGGGAGAAGATATTTGCAAATGACAGATAAAGGGTTGGTATCCAAAATCTATAAAGAACTTATCAACCTCAACACCCAAAAAACAAATAATCCAGTGAAGAAATGGGCAAAAGACATGAATAGACACTTCCCCAAAGAAGACCTCCAGATGGCTAACAGACTCATGAAAAAAATTTTCAATGTCACTCATCATCAGGGAAATATAAATTAAAACCGCAATGAAATACCACCTCACACCAGTCAGAATGGCTAACATTAACAACGCAGGGAACAATAGATGTTGGCGAGGAAGAGGAGAAAGAGGATCTCTTTTGCACTGCTGGTGGGAATGCAAACTGGTGCAGCCACTCTGGAAAACAGTATGAAGGTTCCTCAAAAAATTAAAAATAGAACTACCTATGACCCAGCAATTGCACTACTAGGTATTTATCCAAGGGATACAGGCGTGCTGTTTCAAAGGGGCACATGCACCCCAATGTTTATAGCAGCACTATTGCCAATAGCCAAAGTATGGAAAGAGCCCAAATGTCCATCTATGGATGATTGGAAAAGACGAGGTGGTATATATATACAATGGAGTATATCTCAGCAATCAAAAAGAATCAAATGTTGCCATTTCAACATTGAGGGAACTAGAGGGTATTATGCAAAGCAAAATTAGCCAGAGAAAGACAAATATCATATGACTTCACTCATATGTGGAATTTAAGATACATAACAGATGAACATAAGGTAAGGGAAGCAAAAGTAATATAAAAACAATATTTTTATATTTGGGGAACAAAATATAAGAGACTCTGAAATACACAGAACAAACAGGGTTGCTGGAGGGGTTGTGGGTGGGGATATGGCTAAATGGGTAAAGGGGTATTAGGGAAGACAGTTGCTGGGATGAGCACTGGGTGTTATACATAAGAGATGAATCACTGGAATCTACTCCTGAAAACATTATAGCACTATATGCTAACTAACTTGGATGCAAATTAATAATAATAATAATAAAATAAAAGACATTAAAATTCCTTCTTCAAAATTAAAAAAAGAGAGACATATAAATCCAGTTGCAATGTATGAGTCTTAATATTCTGAACCAAACAATCAAACTCTAAAAAGACCATTTTGTTAAGGGAATCTGGCAAATGTGAACATTAATTGGATATGCAATGATATTAATAATTCCATTTTTTTGCATCATAACAGGTCTACTTTTTAAAGGTCTACTTTTTAGAAAATACCTTCTATATACATTCAGAAATATTATAAATTAAATGATATCCTCCCTGGGATTTATTTCAAAATAATGTAGGAGAATTAAGGATGTAGTAAATGTGAGCGAAATAAGACTGGCCATGCATTGTCAATTATTGAAGACTGATTATGTATATCCACTAGGGGTTAAACATATACTTGAGAGAGAAAGAGAAAGAGATAAAAGGATGTGGCCATCTCCTAGGCCATGCTACCACAGTGGAACAGAGGCCCCAAATAAATAAAACTGTAACTTTTGTGGCCTCACTTAAAAGACTTAAATGCAATCAGAATGTCCCCCAAAAATACACAAAATAGGAGAGAGATGAAGGTAGGGGACACAAGAACATGAGCATTTTCCGAAGTATAGTGGACTGAGGAAAAATCATATTTTTAATTTCACCAGACCAAAATTTTATTTTCATAATAAAGACATAATGGTGTTTTTAAAGGGGGTATTATTATTATTATTATTATTGGATGTACAGAGGGTTGATAAAGGGTATCAGTATTAAAACCTATGGCTAACATCGTACTTAATGGTTACAGCCTGAATGAGGCTTTCCTTAGGTCGGATCAAGGCATGCGGAAGCACCAACAACCCATTAGTGCCTACACAAGGTGTCGCCCACCATCTCGGTTCCCCCACCTTGGTCCTGAGAGAGGCCGTCTCTCTCTTGCTTCCCATTTCAGCGTGGTTTCAAAGCCCTCTTGGGCAGAGCTCCCCTGGGGACCTTCTCACTGGAGAACTCCTCACTGCCTTGAAAGCCAAAAAAACGCATGCTTCCGGGGAGGCTCCATCCTTGGCTCCAGCTCGGGAGAGCGCTCACAGGGCACCCTGCTGGAGGGCATCTGCCTAAGAACCCCCTTGAAAGCAGCTGTCTATCTGACAGGCATCTGAAGCTTTCTCTAAATAATAAGGTAACTGGCCTTTTGGGGGTACCTGCCCCTCAGTACAGTACTCCCATCATCCTTACAGCATTTTAAGCTATGGAAAACGAGGCTCTGAGGGGTAATTTGCCCAATTCTCACAGCTACTAAATAGCAGTGGCAGGATTCAAACCTACCAGGGTTTGTGACACCTAACACCAGGGTTTGTCCCCCGCCGGAACGTGAAGAAAGCTCCCCAACCCCAGGTTAGGGAGTAGAAGCAGGCAGGGAGTCGGGGCGGAGCCGGCAGAGGGCAGGGCAAGACGCGCGCGGAGACCCGCCTCCCGGAGGAAAAGCGGAAACGGAAGCGCCACCAGGCGGTAGCCATGGAGACGCGGGGGGTGGGGCAGGCACGGAGGAGCGCGACCTTTAACCTGCAGCCGAGGGTACGTCAGAGGCGACCGCAGACGGAAGTGCTGAGGCGGCGGCCGCCGGCTGTGGGGTAGCGGGGCAGCGGGGCTGCGTGGCCACTGCGGGCCGGCTGCCATGGAGGTAACGCTGCCCGGGCTACCGGGCTGGTACCGGGGTCCACCACTTCCCCGCCCGGCCTTCCCGCGCCGCGGTTTGGGACACGGGGATGGGCGCCGAGTGAGGGCTTGGCAGCCTTCCCTTCGCGCCTCGCAGCCCTGCGCTGCCCCAGTCTCTGCTCCCAATGCCCCGAACTCAGTCCCTTTCGATTACCTGGCCCCTTAGAGCCAGATTGTATACGCTTTGCCACAGCGACAGATCCCACCTTCCCTAATTCTCTTTCTCACGTAGGAATTTCCTACACTTGATTCCACGGAAAGGCTTTTACCTATAAAGGTTCCAGCGTTCTGAGATTAGGAAAAGAGTTCTGACACCTGGGTTTGATTTTTGTTTTGCAGGATCCTGTTCAAGATGGGGTGGCTTCACCAGCCACCTCTGGGACCGGGAAGTCTAAGGTGAAGAGAATACAGTACTTGACTAGCTGATTCACTGAAGAGTGGAAGGGTGATGAATGGAAAACTTTGGCGTGGGTCGGAGGGTGGCCTATTTAAAAGAAATCCTTCCCCAAGGGATCTCGATTTTAATTCACACAGTAACCAATCGGTTATCTTTTTTTTTTTTTTTTTAAGTTTCCTGGTATGAAAGGAATGCACTTTGTTTACTTCCTGCTCCTAGTTAGCACTGCAGAGAAATTATGCAATTTTTCAAACATTAATCTATGAGGATTTATATAATCCAGGGGAAAGAGGAGTGACATTAAGTAGGAGTCAAGGGACTCAAATCTATAGGCTCCTCCTACAATGTGAAAAAAAGGTTGACTTAGGTAATTTTTATGGCCCGGTACAACGTTTAACATTCCATGATTCAAAAAAGATAGTGATTTATTGCTTGCATACTAAGTTTTCAGTACTTACCTGAACAGTTACTTCATCATTTAAGCTTAATGGTAACAATGAGACAAGTACTTTTGGTATCCCAATTTTACAGATGAGAAGCTGAGCCCAGGGATTAAGTAATTTCCCTGATTTCTTAAAAAAAAAGTGCACCCTGATTTGACTTGTTGCTGTAATTATGCTTACATATTAGACTTATTTCAGCCTTGAATAGAATAACTTTACAACTCCAAGGAACTTTAAGTAGAATTAGTCCCAGTCCCCTAATTTTACAATTAAATCAAAACCAAGGAAGTGTCTCAACCTAAAGGAGAATATATGTAAGTAAGAGGATAAGTGCTGTTTTTTACATTTCATAGCAGTCACTCAACTGGTATTTACTGAGTTGAAGTTACAGTTGCTACTTTTTAAAAATATGGTTTGGTTTTCATGAAGATTTATTCAGTTGGATGTTTTTAGGAAGATATTATGTTTCTTTTTGTGATCTAATAGAAACATGTTATAACAAATTGGTAACATTATTACATCTTTCAGCTGGAAACCTTGCCCAAGGAAGATCTTATCAAGTTTGCCAAGAAGCAGATGATGCTAATACAGAAAGCTAAAGCCCGATGTGCAGGTATTGAGTTGAAAATACTCATCTTTACCACAATTTCATTGAATTTCGATTAAAAATATTAGGTTTTTAGTTGCATATTGGCTTATTTTGTTTACCAGTGAATCTAATAAAATCTTACTCAGTGTGATATCTCTTATTATTTAACATTTATTTAGCCTGTGATTAACCATTTATTTACCTGTGATTTTTTTTTACCATTACACTCTAAACTGTAGTTATTTTTGAACTATTAAAATAATTCAAATAATAAAATTCAAGGAAGAGGATCTTAAAAATGTTAAAATTAAGCATGTTTTTTTTAACTTCATTTGGATTGTATATTGATTGAGCTAGATAAAGCATTTTTTTCTAGGGTAGTCAGTTGAAATGTCAGAGATAGAAGATTGTGAACCCAAAGAAGTAAAAAGAGGCCTCAAGTAAAGTAATAAAAGGTTTCCATTCCTAGAATGTTAAAGTTTATTTATTTGTTGAAGTTGATTGATTGCCTGTTCACCTTTATATTCCTAAAGAATGTAGGTATTAGTATTCTTTTCAATTAGTGTGGTGAGGCCATGAATTTCCAATGACTTAACAAATGTTAATTGCTATAAGCCAAGATTTATTTTCTACTAAAAAACGTCATATTGTATTTAGGGAGATTGGATAAGTTTGTAATAAAGAGAGTAATATATTTGGAAAGGTGTTCTAGGCTCCAGACCTGGACATGAGTTAATGAAATAGGCTAGTATTTATACTTAATATGAGGTTAATTGTTGCTTTAAGATTATACAGTAAGAAGTTATTTATAGCTAAAATAATATAATGTCTCAGATTTGCTTCAAAAATATCACGATGGGTAAGAAAAAAAAGGAAAAATGCAGGTCAGGATGAAACAAGAGTCCATGTAGTAATTGCTAAATTAAGGTGATGGATGTATTGCTGTCCTTTCTACTCTTCTTATTTGTCTGGAGTTTTCCATAAGAAAAAGGAAAATAAAAGGTAATACTGGGTGAAATTAGTACTTTCTCAAAATATCGGCTGCTTTATTCCAATTTATTTTTTTTTAGAGCATTATTCCAATTTATAATGTCTTTGTTTTTCTTAAAGAATGTACTTACCACTTTAGACAATAATTATTCTCTTCATTTCTGACCTGGAGTTGTTGTTGTTTTTTTAATAATTATTTAGAATTGGAGAAAGAAATTGAGGAATTCAAATCAAAACCTGTTGCTGGAGGAACTGATGATATTATTAAGGTAATGCAAAAGTTGCAAATATTGCTTTAATTTTTATTTATTTACTTAGAGGAAATGTCTAGTAAATCAAATTTCCTTTAAAGCTCTCAGTGTGCCAGAGCGCTGTCTGGCTTTCTGCCCCTGTTTTTCCACTTACTTTCTGCCCTTGGTTAAATTTTTTTACCTTTCTGGTTGACTGTAAAAAGAGAAAGTGAAATGACTTCAGTGTCCCTTTCTGTGTGAAATGAGTGTTAACTTTCTTCTCCTTTCCATTGCACACACTCTGTAATTAAGCCAGTGCCTTAATGTCAGCCTTGCTCTTCCCTCTCCCCCTCAGAAAACCCATGCTCAGGAATTTGATGGTGATTTTTAGGCTGATGGATACATAGAATCTATAAATAGATATATATACCTGGATGTGACTACTGACCCAGATCTCACGGTTGAATCTCTAGCTCTTTGGGTAAAGATTTAAATATTCACCCATTTCTCTCGTCTTTTCTTTGTATTCAGCATGGCCAAATCCCCTTTACTGGACAACTAGTGACAGCACTGTTTTTCAGCCTTTTAACCTTAGAGACTCTTCAGTTTTCCTGTTTCCTTTATCCTCTACATGTGTCAACCACCAGTGACCTATAGTTTCTTCAGGATAATGCTGCAGTTTATCAGTATACTTTCTCTTCATTTCCATGGCTGTATGGTACATGCCTCCTGTCACACCTGACTTGTTCTGATACCTCCCTAACCTGGCTTTCTCTTCTCTTTGTTTTACATGCTCTTGCCAGATCATATGGTATTCTTTTTATCTTGTTGTTTATCTGTTGAAGAACCTGAATTGCTTATTCTTACTTACAGGCCCTTAATGCTAACTAAATGCACCCTCCCTACCCATTTGGTCTAATCTTTAGCGTTTCTTTTGTTTCTCAAAGTTCTGTAATATTTTTTTTCCAGCTATCTCTTGTTTGATTATAAGTTTATAAGCTGTCTTATTTTCTTGTTAAGGGGTACCCAATTTTCGAGCAGTGTGCAATTGAAGGACTCCCAGAGAGTTACTGTAAGAGAGTTTTAAATCCCAATGCATATCACACAGTATCGCTTTGTTCTTTATTTAGCTAACACGGTATATGAATCATGCATGGTGTGCACAAATACCATTTGGATTTACTTAAGTATGTACTGATTTACGTAAGTATTAGTGAATTCATAGTAGTTTTCATTGTTTATTTGGTCATTTTATATTTTCTTAATCAGTGATAGCAGAAGTTCAACTACTTGATATTTACCTAAGAGTACTGACTCTGGAGCCAGACACCCTGATTCAGATCTTTGGGTCCCTACTCTGCCACTTACTACCTATGTGATCATGGCTAAGTTTCTTTCATTTTAGTTCCTTCATCCCTAGACTAGAGAAAAATATTACCTACTTTTCATAGAGATGTTGTATTTTGAGTTAATACATACATAGCACTTAAAGCTGCATCTGTCACCTAAGTTCTCAATAATTTGTAATTGCTATATATTATTTGTTGGGGGGTATTTAATACACAAAAAGGGGGGTTTTGTATTTGAAAAGACAACCACAGAGGCTTCTTTCTAATTTGGTATCAGTTAACTCTTAACCCTTGAACTACATGTTACACGGTTGCAATCCAGAATATCTAAATATCAGCCCCTTATTGCCTCCTTATCCCCAATGAGTATATTCTCCCTTTCTATCAAAGCTACTAAAGGGGAGATTAGGAAATTTCTCTAAGTTAATGAGCTTTACCTTTCACATTAATTTAATATTAAAGCATGTTTTCCTCACCACTCACGTTTCAGAAAGTAAGTTTGGTAAAATTCATGAGAACAAAACCTTTGGTTTCTAATTCTAATGAGAGAATTACTTTGGGGAGTGATTAAAAGAGATATGCATCAGTTATTCAGCTGCTCTCAGTAATTTTTTTATTTTAGAAAAATCCTGTACTTCAATGTAATACATCCTCTACACCTCTGGAAAATTTCTTACTGAATTTTATTTCTTTATTGGGAAAAGTATACGGGAAAAACATGTGTCTCTAAATACAGAATTTTCTGTTTTTCATATAATGTTAAAAATATATGGCGTTTTACAAGGTTTAATTGTAATTAAAATTTCTGGTAGTCATCTCATTCCTAGTAATCTTCTAGTACATTAGGATACATCTAAAGTTTTATTCAAAGCTGATGTATTTGACTTTTCGTTTTTAGAAGAGTAATAATATTTTCCATGTCAAAATTTGAGGTGTATATGAAGGTGTATGAACTTATATGCTGCTTCTAAATGCAAGAGGGAGGTGAAATTGCATGTTAAGATAATAAAATTTCTAGTCATGTCACTCTTGTTGTTATCTCTTTGCTGGTATCAAATCTGTATTTCCTGAGAAATAACTGTCCATTCTGTGGCTCTAATCTTCAAGATTTTTTATAGCTGTTTTCAGTTAATGACCTCTATATATCTCCTAAAATCAGTGAATGTATTTAGGTTTGTGCTGATATTTACCAATCAGAAATGTATATTGCAATATTTTATGTAATGTGAAAAAGCTAAGTTTAAAACTAATATTATTTTGACCAAAGTAATCTGTGCGCATAATTTACAAATAATGCTAATAACTAAATAACTTATTAAAACACTAATAACTTCTGGAAATTATTTCTGTATTTCTAAATAATATGGTTACACTGCTATTCTTTGTTTTTTTTTTTTGTTTTTTTTTTAAACTTTATAGTTTATTGTCAGGTTGGTTTCCATGTAACACCCAGTGCTGTTCCTCACAAGTGACCTCCACCAAGACCACCACCCCCCATTACCTTTCTCCCTCCCCTTCCCCCCTCAGTTTGTTTTCAGTATTCAAGAGTCTCTCATAGTTTGTCTCCCTCCCTCTCCCTAACTCTTTTTCCTCCTTCCCCTCCCCATGGTCCTCTGTTGGGTTTCTCCTGTTAGACCTATGAGTGCAAACATATGGTATCTGTCCGTCTCCGCCTGACTTATTTCGCTTAGCAGGACACCCTCGAGGTCCATCCACTTTGCTACGAATGGCCAGATTTCATTCTTTCTCATTGCCATGTAGTATTCCATTGTATAGATGAACCACATCTTCCTAATCCATTCATCAATTGATGGACATTT